>JBAMBK010000966.1:0-413245 GCA_037043435.1 Drosophila suboccidentalis
CAAATACCTATAATATAATTAATAACTCATTTAATTGCTGAGACGAAATGCAACAACAGTTGTTAAAAAATAGTATGTATATTTTATTTACAATTTACTTGCCGATTTTCTGCGCTCTCACATTTGCCGTGACAACCCCTTGTCTCCAACCCTCCCCCTCCCCTTCGCCTCTCCTCACTCTATCAATCAATTACTCGAATTGATGTCAGTGGGTTTTCATGCTACATGTGGTGGCAACACCAATAGCAACAGCAACAATTTTCATTTTCACTTTCACGGGCCGCAACTTTCACGGCAACGCCGCGGCGGCCGCAGCGCAAATCTATCTTTCTCGCTCTCTCTTCTGGTTGCCATTGTTAGCTTGTTGCATTCCAGCTCGGTCAGTTTCGGTTTCAGTTAAAAGTTAACTACTTTTTGACTGCAATCTACATGCATACTCGTACATTCATATGTTTCACAACTGCAAAACTCCAAAATGTTTGAGATTTCGGATTGCGGAACCGCTTTCCAAATCCTCTGAAAGATGGAGATAGACGTGGCATATATGTATATATGAGCCTTACACTTAGACTAGATCCGTCCCGAAATTCATCCCATTCGATAGTTATTTAAAAAAACATTTTCCATAGCGCTTTTCACCAACATAATAGACGATTTCTACTTTTTAGGAACAGGGTCTTAAAGTAAAACTTTTTTGCCATTTGCTTAAATGTTGTCCATAATTTTTAAGCCGCTTTAATTGTTTAACTTAATATTATAAATTAATTATGATTTATTATTTTAAAATTTTCTAATCGAACCCTCAATGCATTACTTTGTTTTTATAACTTTAATTTTGCGTTTTTTTATTTAACTTTTTGATGAACGCTCAAATCGTTTAGCTAGTTCGTTCAATTTGTACTTTTTCAAATTTAAAATTAATTTTCTTAAATTAAATATTTCTATTGGTTGAAGTTATTAGCAGTATTAATAAGAGCGTAGATTACGTCTATGTATTTTGCCATTTTGTAGTTAGCTTTGTTGCCATGATCCCTTTTATATGTATTTAACTGAAGGACATTATTACGATTAATACTTGTGAATTTAATTCCCTTATCTTGCATCATCAAATAGTCGTACTTACAGAATAGTCACATTTAAACTCTTTAGTATCTGTCAAAATATTCAGAGTATCGAATACTTTCGAATATGTGCCTCTGTTATAGCTCGTGAGAAAGAGGTCCTGTTACTTTTTGGAGAAAAAAACTTCGAGAGGGAGAATAAGTAAGAAAAAAAGCTACTATTAAGAGTTTGTTACTACAAATGAAACTACAAACTGCACACCACATTTAACCTCCATAAGGCTATAATTATTTAAATGTTAAATCTCTGTAGACTCATTCACTGACTGACCACCAAATAAAACTAAATATTGTGTGTGTGTGTTGATTCAATATGGCAAAAATACTACTAAATAAGGCGACGCATGCTAAAAAGTTCTACTGAAATTAATTTATTTCGCACTTAATTATTCAAATGCTCACACGCGAGAAATGACCTTGAGCGCGCTTTGGCTTCGGCTTCTTCGTTGCTTCTTCGTTGTCGTCTTCGTTTTCGTCATCTCCTTCGTATTTGCCGCCAACGCCGCGACCTTCGTCAAGATTCTCGCTGGCGATCAAATAACGAGCATAGGCAACCAAAACAAAGCCTATGAGTACATTTATTACGGGAAGAAGTAGGAACAGTATTTGTGTAGGAATAAATGTGATTCCATATGCATATATGTATGTATTTGTATCTGTGTATATTTAAGTGTTTTCGAGATGTGTAGATTTATTTGTTTTTGTATGCATGTTTATTTGAAAGTTTTCAAAAATAGTTTTTACTATGCATAAATACAATGCGCAGTTGTCGGGATAGAGCTGGCTGAAATATCGCTGAAAACAGCAAAATCACAAACAGAATCCAGTGACATCATTTTCAATGGATTAACTGAAATTGATGTCAGTCTGACGACAGTAGTAGTTGCTTTCATTTAAATATACTTAAATTCTATGCAGAAACTGCTTAATCAATGCTTTCATTCTTGTCTTTGACTTCCTTAAGATTCACTTTCAATAATCTATTCATTTGATCGTATGATTAGGTGATCAAATTGGTTATTTACTAGTTAATGTAGCTCTTAAATTTCACACTTGTAGCTCGTTTAATTTCTTAATATTCCATTTAAACCAACTCCAGTTCCACTGAAATATATATCCCCGCCATTCACCTGTTGTTTTAATACCCCGTACTGCAAGTTTGCAAGGGTATTTTATGGCTTAGATACATTTAAGATTTGTTTTATTACAAGTATTGTGTATTTGTATTTAGAATGGAATGTCAGATAACATTCTCGAATAACACAGTAATGAATAGAAATTGAAGTCCAGGGTGCTCCAAAGTCGAGCAACTGACTTTGTCTGATGACGACTTGTTATTATTGTTCTTGTTGTTTATTTCGCATTTGTTTTGTTCTAAGCGAAATTCATATCTCGACCTTGAACAATTATTGTTTATTAATATTGCTGTTTTGTTATTATTATTTTCGAATATTGTTGTTGCTATATAATTAAGTAAGTGAGTTTGTGTGTGTGTGTGTATTTTGTTTTGATGTGCGAAATATTCCTGTTTTGTCGTTGTTGTTATTGCTGCTAGTTTCGGGCTTGGACATTGACGGCGTGTGCCAAGATTCATCGACAACTCGACGTCGATCTCAATCTCCCCTGGCAACAATAGTAATTAAAGAGTCGAGCATAAATGGATTTAATCAAATGGAGGCGTCCACGTGTCGGTTATAATTTGTGGAAATGTTCCAAAGATTTTAACGAGCCACAAATCAAAAAGTGAATGCATCTACGAACATGAAAAGCCGCAAAACGTGCGATTTGGCACATAAATTTCTTATTTTTTGAAATAGTCCGAATTTGAAATGCGTATTTTGATTGATGGTGAATTCAATAGCATATCGCTGGCATTGGGCATTGAATTAGCATTTCATCAGGAATTAACTAGAGCGGCAAATTAGCAAGCAGAACTCAATAAAAGAAAAAGCCCTGAACAAAGGTGTTGTTCCGATTGTTGGAAACGCCCCAATTACGAGTCGCACAATTAATGCATTCATTCTTGATTCTTGATTCGTGAATCGTGATTCTGCATTATGCACTTCTCTCTGTCTCTCTCTCTCTCTGTCTCTCCTCCCTCTGTTTGAGTGAAGTGCATTAAAAGTCCTTGAACCTCGACTTATTTGCAATTTCTTGCACTTTGCCCAAATTGAAATTAAGTCGCAACAACAAAATATACATATGTATGTGCATACAGAAACGTAATATCAAGTGCAGGCCTTAAGTATATAGGAGTAAACCAAATGAGTGATAGACTCGCTTATGCCCTGTAAATCATTTGACTGATTGATAATTGTATGTATTAAAATTATCGAGTTACAATCGCTACATATAAATATAAATTGGAATACAAACTTTTATTTAAATTTTGCATTGTCGACGTCAACAGTTGCAACACTTACTCACCGCACTGTAATACGTCATACAACCAGCCCTCGCTCTTTCTCTCTCTCCCCCCTTTCCCCCCTGCTCCATCTGTGCAGTGTTGTTGTGAGTTATTTGCGTCGACGTCGCGACGTCGCTTGAGTTTAGCGGCCCTGTCGCATTTCAAGGACGCGTCGCTTTGTTTTGTTATTGTCTGGACATGTTGTTGCTGTTGTTGCTTTGCTGGTGTTGCTGTTATTATTATTTGATACGCTCTCTTCTCTCTCTTTCTCTCGCCGCTTTGTTGCAGCAGCGCTTGCTTATAAAAACAACAACAACAGCAACAAGAATGAAAGGTTATCATTGGCACTCCGAACACTTGATACCCTGTATTTAGTTTTCGACTGATCGTTCCTATGGCAGCTAAATGAAAGTCTATGAGTTTGGAGTAGGCGTGGTCAGATAAATCTGAAATTAATATACATTTTAATGTACAAGCAATTTAAGACGAATATACAAAAATTTGACTGAAACAAACAAGTTAAAGCAATAAGAAAATAGTTTGTTAATATTAAGTACAGTCGAACTTCCCTAACTCGAATCACCATTATCCAAGAAAAAAGTTCGAGTTAGGGAGACTTCGAGTTAGGGAATTTTTTTTTTTTAGTTTTTTAAAAGAAACTACAAATGCATTCAATCATAAATACATTTCAAATTTCAAATTTTTTTTGTTATTTTAAACAAAAAAACGATTCAAGTTTGTTCATGACCTGTTAATATTATCAAAAATTGGTTTCTTCGTTCTTTTGCTGTATCCAGAAGAAGTTCCCGATTCAAATGTCATCATAATTAATATTTCATTTTTTAATATAATGAAAAATGTTTTTGCTGAGATACCACATTTTCAGCAACTTTAATTTATTTGGTCTACTTTCAAATTCCTTAACTACTAATAAGTTTGAATATTTCTTTAAACATTTTTAAACATTTTAGTACACTGATGTGCTGACAAAGAAGTACATTTTGATCATCTTTCCTATAGCAATTTCACAAGCCTAATTAATTGTTGATGCAATATTCTATCATATTACATCACCATATGTTAATGTACATCAATATGACATATCCAAACGAGTCGGTAACAAAAGCATAAAACAGAAACGAAAAAAAAATTCAAACTTTATTGGAGATTTTCCCGAAAAATTCGACTTACAGAAGCACGGGCCAATATTTTTGTTCGAGTTACGGAGAAATTCGACTTATGGAAGTTCGAGTTAGGGAAGCAGATTTGTATGAAATTTGCTCAGTAAATGCTATTGACACTCGATTTTGTTCGAGTTAGAGAAAATTCGAGTTAGGGAAGTTCCAGTTAGGGAAGTTGGACTGTATTTCATTCTTTATAGAATAAAAATAAAAAATGTTTAAATGAGGAGTCATCTTTAAAAAAAAATGTTTGTGCAAGGCTTTCAAAAAATTCCTTAATTTTTTGGTCACTTGAATAGAGACAAGAACTAAAAATTAGTGTTCAAGAAATGGTACATCCATTTGGCTGTGTTGATTTTGGGAATAACATAAAAGAGAACATAAAGGGATCTGTGCTAAGATTCCTCCAGACAGATTCAGTCTGATCCTGAATATATACATATATTTTATGGGGTCTGCCACGCTCCTTTGCCACGTTACACATTTTGTGATTTACTTTAAATACCCTTAACAAGGGTATAAAAAGTGCATTGAAATCAGAATAAAGCAATGGAATTTTTAATATGTACATATATATATAGAAGAAATATATATAATTTTTTTTTTTTAAATGTACTCGAGCTTTGCATTTGTTTTGCTTTTGTCGCCGCTTTTGCTTTGTTTATTTAGAATTTTAACGCTTTTTCGGGGCATATTTTATGGCCGTCTTGATTTACTTTTGGAAGACGTAAGCAAAGCGATGTTTGAAAAAAAGTACCTCGTTTGCCTTTTGGAACATTCAAGGTTAAGCTCAGGGGGGGGAGGGGGGTTACCGCCGCACCTCAAAGCCTCGTAAATAACATTTCTATTTATCTAATTAACAAATTAAACTCTCAACAAAAGTCGCACTGAATAATAAGCGATAATTTGGCAAATAAAAAGCAGCAGCAGCCAAATTGCTTGAAACAGCTTTCAAAAGAAAACAGAATGAATACACATACAAAAAAAAAACAATATGATTTCGAGTTTATGGTCAAGGACAAGGGGTGAAAAGCATTTAGAGCTAAGGAGAATTCAAAAATACCCTGTAAATAGTCTTTTCAGTTTATCTAAAAATTTAGTCAACTAAAAATATTTGTTTAAATTTTCAAGAAATAATTATTTGAACTTGAAACTGCCCAAGAGTCAAAAGACATAATGATCGTAGGCCTCTGATGGTCAGTTGAAATAAAATTAAATCAAATAAATATATACTTATGAGAATATGTATATATTCATGTATAATCAACCGTGGGGGCTCGTGCTTTTAATTAATGACCTGAACTTGAACGGATCACACTCGGGTGACTAGTTTCAGTTGTCAGTTTTCAGTTTGCAAAGCCGGAGATAGAGACGAAGTCGAAGCCGAAGCCAAGCGGAAGTCAGAGCCGACAACAAATTCGCTCTTATCTTGATGCTCTGACGTTGTGTCTGTCGTTTTGGCTGATTAGCGTACCAGTTTCAGCAGCAGTGGAGAGAGAGAGAGAGAGAACTTGAGGGGGGTTAGGTGGGAAGCGCACCTTAATTGAAAACGCAGACGATCCAAAGTAAATGTTAATTTTTTTTTCCTTTACTTAAAGCAAATTCTAATAAACGCGACGAGAGCAAAATAAAAAAATGACATTAAAATATACATACAAAAAATACAACAACAATAAAAGACACACACACAGGTACACAAAAAATCAAATAAAAAAACGTTGCTCAAGGTTAGGGTTATCATATTGCCAAGATCAAGGCTGAACGACTAAAGCGGTTGTTATATACAGACAGACATTTGTCAGTCGTTAGGTAGGTGTACATATTTTTGAATGCTTATATGTATAGGTATCTGTGTGTGTGTGTGTGTGAGCTATGACCATTCCGCGCCAGACAGATCGTCGAACGTGCGATGCTTCCGAAAACTGGCTCAGGAGAATTATGAATATATTTGCCATTTAAATATTTGGGATACATGGAAAAATTGTGTATTTATTTATTTATATGTACTAAAATCATAAAATTAATCAAATTAATGTGGGCATTCCATAAAGTTAAATGTGAAAATATATTTTCGGATCTTTGGCATATTAAGTTAAGTTTCATTTGCTGCATTTAATTTTAAGTTCAAGGTTTGACACTTTAACATTTTAAAATATGCGAGTATTTATAGATCTATCCTATCAAACAGAAGTTTAAATTGTTGTTTAACATCATAAATTAATTTGAGTTTCAGATTAGAAGGCTACTGTTTTTAGGTTAAAACTTTGCAATGTCAGAAGTGTTTAGCTATTATTTATATTAAACCAATTACCCAATATTAACAAAATATTTAAATATTCCTATGAGAATTTAGTTATTATAAATATATTAGTAAAATTTGTTTAAATAAATTTGTCTATTTGTTAATTCGCTTCGATCTACCTCTGATTCACCATCAATTAACATTTTAACTACAATCGATCTAAAATTGACTTTAAATAATTAGTCGATATCATTGTTGGTGGTCAAATTGCGATCGGTTTTCGATTTAATTCGTGATTAATTGCTTGAGGAAGTCACAGAGATGAGTTGGCCCCACACTGAGGTCTGTTTGCGACTTAAACTTCATATGTCATTGGGCGTTGAAAATGGAAACGGAATCGGAATCGGAATTGAAATCGAATCCGAAAAGATAAACAATCAAGCGAGAGGGCTGTGGCTATGATATTTGAATATTGAAATATCGGAAGTGTTTGTAGTTTATTCACGTCTAACGGTGTTTCATTCATTTATTATATACATGCGAAGGAAAACTGGTTTCGATTTGTGGACCGTGATTTCAACACTGTATCTGTATCTGTCTCTGTCTCTGTATCTGTATCTCGAGCTGTGCATGCGGGCGACTGTTAAACTTCTAAGTGCTGCTGTCAATGTAGCTGCGATTCGGTTTGGTTTTCCAATTTGTTTGGTCGTTTATTTATTTCTTTGTCAGTCTGTTTGTCTGTCTGTCTGTCTGTTTGTTTGCTGGCTGTTCAAGTTCAAAGCCCAACCCAAAGATCAGCTCAGTTCAGCTGCGGCTAACTTTGCCTTCAGCTCAGCTCAGCTCAGACTAAAATGTATAGTTAGCTAAGGTCAGTCAATGGCGTTGAAATTGTTTCGACTGTTTGGCGACGCCCAGGTCCAAATATTGACGCTGACGCTCTAAATAGCCCACAGAGTTGAGGAAAAACCTTCACTTCACACACCGACTACGAGTATCTCGTGGATACCTTGACTTCAATTCGTCGACGTCTTGTGCCGCGATCAGAAAACAGAGGAGCTTCGAGCTTAAAGTTTGCTTGGCAATCCAAAACTTGACCTAATTTTGAGCGTGGAAAATATGCCGCTTGCTGTTGTTGTTTTAGCTCCAAATTTAGCCATAATAATGTTCATGTCTCTGTGTCTCTAGTCCCTGACCCTGACCTGAGACCGTTGAGTTGGGCTCCTGTTGTCTGCGGTTTGTTCATGACTCACCGATTTAATGTTGATGTTGATGTTAATTCTCTGCCCAAGGTGTCTCACGTTTCAGTTTGTTTCCTGTTTGGGTTATTGTTCAATATTCTGTGACTCTTCGAGTTACACTTACATCAAGATCAACAAACTCTGTAAACTGTTGACAACACTCGACGCGTTGTTTGTTATTGCGACCAGGCAAGTGTCCGATAAGCGATCAAGTATAAACATAAGTATATATACGAGTTGGCAGCAATAATAACAGACAACGTCTCCCTAGGGACTCGATTTACAAGGCATTTGTTATTTCACCACAAATCTATCTCTATTTATAGCATCTGGCAATGAGTTCAATGGCTCGTCCAGCTCTGATATTGCGCTTTCTCACTGAGATCACGCCCACATTCAGTTGAAAATTGTCGCTTACTCATATGAGAAAGAAGCCTCTACCATCCCAACATAATTGCCTTAAATTATATGTCCTGGGATTCTGCTGGTAACGTGCTTCGCATACAATAATAAACAGACAACTTTTTGCATAATTCACAAAGGAGTCGCCATAAATCACACCCAGAAATGCACAGCGATGACATCGAGCCAAAGAAACCTCTACAAACTCTGCAGAATTGCGAATTTTTATGAGCATACTCACCAAATTTATGTCAAGGCTAAGGCAGGGAAATTACACAGAGAATGGGAGAGAAACGGAGAGACATGTTGAGAAAAGGCATGAAGACTTCAGTTGAAATCGAATAAGAACTGAAGGAAGAAATTGTTACATGCATATATAGTACTATATATGCTGGAGAGGCTGAAAGGGAGAAATAATATAATAGAAAATCTGTTATGATATAATATAATAGAAATAGGCTTGATTATAAGATTAATTATGGGCATATATCTAAATAAATCAATCAGAAAGCGAAAAATAATTCGGTGTTGGTGCAATGTCAGAGATTTAATATCTTTAATCTTTTTAATATCTTTTATATGTATTTTCTTTTTTATTCATATTTTGATAACTTTTCATTTAAAACAGCCTTATATCCCTTCTTTTTTTTAATAAATAAGTATCATGTATTTGTACCACAAAATTCTTAAGATTCCAATTATAAATTCGTTTGTTTTTGATTAGTAAAAATTTCCTGATGAATGCAAAAGTAGTTATTATTAATCATTTGTATATTCAACATTATACAATAAATAAATTTATTCCAAATATGTTTTTCAACATTTTATGCAGTTTGAAGACTAATTTAAACTACTTAAATAATTCTCAGTTCAAACTTTAACTCAAACGAGATACTTTAGAATAAATGGGAAGAGAGAAGATAGCACCGATTATTCCGCTTGATCTTATAATTGGTAAGTGATACTTATAAATCTGTGTGGTTAAGCATCCGCCGTAGCCCACACAACTCAATCTGACCACATAAAAGCAGCCAAGGACAGCTCCATTGAGAAAATTGGACCAACCGGATTGTCGTCTGGTTCGCTGCATCGCCAACATATTTCCGGCATCAGTTTCGGCTTCTTTTTTTTAGTATTTTAAGTTGGTTTGTCTTTTGTCTTTCAGTGCACTTATTAGCTGCTTCCTCTGCAGAATTGCAGACAAAAGAAAGAAGAGATCAAGCAAGTAAGAAGCAGCTGTAGACCCTGAACTTTGTCGCCCTGGCGAGTGCAGAGTCATTGCTTCAGTTTGAGAATTTCGACTTCGATTCCAATTCAAATTCTTTGTCATTGCACTTCCAATTCCACACAGAGGAACGGAGAAAAAACACAGAAAGCACTTGAGTGCGAGTATGACTGCAAGTTGCTTTTGTGATTGCCTTTGCATCGGCATTGGCATTGCCTTGAATTGAGTGAGTGAACCACTGATTAAACGCATTACTTTCCTCCCCTCCCAAACACAGTCGCCTCCTCGTCGTCACGTCCATTGTATCGTGCTCTGTGGTCTGCATAATGCTCCTAATGCATAAAGCGCACAAGGACCCGGGGCATCGGGGCTTCTCGGCACCCTTGAACCCATATTGACCGCTTAATTAGGGCCTGTAAGCACTTCTTTCCCTCATGGTCGTCGTCCGCTTTGTATGCGTCGCGGCGCTGGCGACGTCAATCCCTCGTATTCCCTAAAGTACAATGCCCAGTCGCAGTCCCATTCCCATTCCCAGTCCGGGCTGATCCCTCGGTCCACGGCCTGCCACGCGCGTCAACGTTTTTAATTGTGCACTGCATATCATTTGATATTAAATAAGTATATATGTATACTCACATATACGCCTACATATTTACATCTACGTTTTTTATATTATGAACAGAACAACGAAGCCGTAGAACATACTTATTATACCCTGTACTTATTGTAAATTACTTTAAAAGGCTTGATTGTCATTGAAAACATGTAGGAAACAGACTGAACGTGACTTCTGTGAACTTGTCCCTGAAAAATTGCCATAATCTCTACTTAAAATAAACTCTTTCCACTGCAAGCCTTTTTTATATTTCATTATATTAAATTTTATTTGAATCCAACTCCAATTACTCTAAGAGCTAGAATTCTCAAGTTTGGTATGTCGTTTTCTGCTCATCATAAGTATCTTTTTGGAACACAAATATTCTATAACTCCCCTGAAAATTCCATCATAATGGGAAAACAAAGTGTAGAGCAAAAGAAGAAGCCACTCGGTATCCTTCAGCTTTTAAAGTTGAGCTAGGAAAAAATTAATCTGTACATAGACTATTTCAATTGTTTTCCAGGGGCAGATAGATTTAATCGATGAATTGAACTTCTTAATTCATCTAAAAAATTTCCAAATGAAAGTACAAATTTTTCCTTTTTTTGTCAGAAATTCAACATAGATTTTTATCATAAAATATGTATTAATATCAATCAACTGAACGATTATTTATGCAAGATTTTTAATGCAAATACGTATTGTGTTACATCAGAACTGAGTACAGGGTATATTAATGTTGACCATTTGTATAATTTAAATAACTTTTGTTCGCTTTTGTGCAATGCTGATTAATATTTCAGCTGTTGCAATTACGCGATGATTAAGCGACAAAGAATTTGCCAAGTATCCGGACTGGGACTGCGGTGCCAACCTGTGGGAGGTACTTCACCGGAAAGGTCAACTATATGAAAGAGAGAAAGAGAAAGAAGGGGAGAGAGGGAAGGAACCATCGAAATAGGTTCAGTACATTAAAGTACCATTCGTCAGGTGGTTGCAGCTAAGGGAGGTGCCTTGAAAAGTGGCCGCCCAACTAATTTGATTCATTCTTATTACGACCGTGCACTTGACCCTCAACAATTTGCGTCAATGTCAATGTCAATGCAACCACCCAAAATGGTCGAGCAACCCCCAAAGCTAGTGTTTGTGTTGGGTTAGGTAAGATAATTACTGTGTATGTTGTTCGCTTAGTTGTCGTTGTTACAATTGTAGTTGTTGTTGCCATTGCGCCAACAGTTGCGACTGCAGCAATGACCTTGAACGATGCTGGGCAAAACCCGCGCACACTTTGCGACTATACGAATGACCTTTCAATGCAACGCTCTCCCTCTCAACCTCCCTCCCACTCTCCCTGTCTCTCTCTCTGACATATGTATTGTTACTAAAAATAAGCTCGGTGGAAAAGCTCATGCTGAAGGTCAAAATACGCCACCCAGTGTGCGACACATGCAACTGCCGCGTGCGCAAGTTCAAGTGCAAGGGTTGCCATTGCACCCGACCAGCTTGTCATTCTCCTCCTCCTCCTTCTCTTCGCTCCCCTCTCGCCTCGGCATTGACGTGGCCAACGTCGAAGGCCAAGAGTGGGTGTGTGCCTGTGCCAAGTGCCTGGTCAAAGCCCAGGCCCGGCTTTTATTTATAGTGAATGGTATGTCCTTTCGGCATAACGCGCATTATTGCGATGATAAAACGTCACTCGAACTAAACTTTAAGTATTTATTTGTTTTTAATTGAAACTTGAGTTCACTGAAGCTTTTAATTGCGTCAAAGTTGGCCAGCCACGTGCACAAGTTGGCTTAATCTGCCATAAGCTGCCAGCCATTTAATGCTCCTTCTGCAGATCCCTCGCATCCGAAGATAAGTTAATAAAACAAACTTCAACGACGACACGTGGCTAAAATGCAACTTTACGTTGCTGGCATCGTGACTGGATGATAACAGTATCCGTCCTTTTGTTGACCTTTAACGAAAATCCAGCCAGCGCGTGGGATGTCAGCCAGAAAATTCGGAGGAAAAAGGTGCCACGAAACCGATAGAAAAGAACACAAAAAAGTAAAAGTCGGAGCAAAGCTGCTAAAAGAATCATTTAAAAATCAAATCAAAGTCACGCGCCGCAATGTAATCAACAGTCGTGTGGGCGGAGGGGAGGTGTTGGGTGGTTCAAGGTTATAATGCTGCAGGTGTGTAGGGAAAGGTAAAGGAAAAAGTCCTGGTCCAGTCGAACAATAAGCAGCTCCATGCGCCGCTAAGTATGCCAAGAAAGAGAAGAGAAACTTCTGCCTCAGTCGCACTCAATTGCCACGTGTGGACTTTGCTCCAAAGAGGTAGAGAAAGGAGACAGCAAGAGCAAGAGCGAGAGAGAGTGAGTGTGAGTGTGAGGGGAGATTACGCCTGGCATTGGCAATGTCAAAGCAAGAAATCCTTCAGCTTTAACCTTGAACTTCACCGGCTGCTATGGTGCGAGGCACTCACACTAAAAGCTGCCCCTCGCATGCTGTCTCGCTCTCGCGCGAGAGCTTTTACGTTAACCTTGCCTTGGCTGTTGTGTAGTGGCCGAGTCCTTGAATACCGTGTGTGTGTGTGTGTGTGTGTAGCGCCTACGCTCTCACTTGAGCAATGGAAATTTTCGCCCGCTGTTGCCGTCTCGCTCGCGCCACAAAAGTTGAAGGGCATTTAACGTTGATTGACGCTAAATAATAACGGCACTTGCGTAAAGTACCCCTGAAAGCTTCACATGCGCCTCTCTCTCGCTCTCGCTCTCTCTCTCTCTCTCTGAGTAAAGCTCTTGCCAGTTGCTCTTGGGGTAAAAGCTTTTAGGTTGACTGTACTTCTGTGACATTGCTCGAACTTTTGCCTTGGCATTGCACGCGCTTCAACTTTGCTCTCTTGAAGCTCGGACGATTCCCGCTGCGGTTGCCGCTCTTTGGCCGAAGGCCGCAAGTAACTTTTTGTTGTCGTTTTGGCCAAAATACGAAAAAGCTTTGCCTCGCTGTTGCGCATTTGATTTGGGGCCCAAATTGCTTAGGCGCCTGTTACATTTACTACCAAAAAAACACCCCCTAAGTGCGTCATCTTCTATTGTTGTCGCTATCACTTACTTGCCACCTAGCCTCGCCTCCACTTCCCTCCCCGTAGTTTACATGCAACGCACAAATTCAATTTGCATTTCAAATAACAATGAGTGAATTTTCCAGGAAATCCGCGTGCGTAAAAGGGCGCGGGCTTTCCTTTAAGCAGCCTTTTAAATGTTGCTCTCCTTTACTTACATGCCACACGTTGCACGCACACGTGCTCTTGCCCCTGACCCTAGAGTTGGCCATAACGCGCAATTTGTTAGCCGCCTCGTAAAAACTTTTCCAGTCCCTGAGCTTGTCTTGGCTTCTTAAAAGGCAGTCAAAGGCTAAGGCAATTTTGTGAATGAAGTTCGAAGCTTCCGCGGAGGAAGGTAAAGGCGGTAGAGGAGGTGCTGGGAGGAATGTAGGGGAAGCGGTAGCATGACGGGAATGTGTAAGAATTTTCTGGCTCGCGGCAGGGCGCAACTTGGCTAATAAAGTCTGCGCAGCGTAGGTCAAAGTTGGCCACCAGCTAAGCCTTGTTTACGAGCCGTTGTACTTTATGGTCTCTCCATCAGCCTTTCCATCGGATTCCATCAAATTGTTGCCAGTCACAAATGTCGCGCTAAATAAACACTAAGTAACCTTGACTAATTTTAGCCACTCAGATTGCTTGATTTGATAGGCTTAGGAAAATCAATCGGTGGGAAAAACCACTACCTTTTTTTCTACATCCCTTTTCTCTTTTCTCATTCGCAACTATCAACAATGTCAAACACCTCAAGTTACTTTCGCAATCGTTATCTAAGCCCGCAGTTCATCCTGTTACCAAAGCAAAGTTCTGCACACTTTACAAGTGGAAATTTGAACTTGTTATCGATTCAATGTCAAGTGTTTGCCCTGAACTCATGGCAATCTCATGTCCCTTCCACAGTTGGCTAATTCCCCTGACATCTTCTTGTTTTCGGGTGCCGAGCAGAAAGTCACCCTTGAAATCTAAATATTTCGGGGGAGCATTTTCCTCTGAATTTGCTTGCCAGCTTCCGGTTCCAGCAACAAAATGCGAAAGCTTCCGCAGGGCGCAAAACAGCACCAACCCCTAGCATCTGTGTATCCTCCATGCTTCCCACTTCCCACTTCCAACACGGGTCTGGTGATGGGCGATGGTGGGGCATGGAATAACTCCGGTCCGGGGCATTGCCTCAACTGTTCAGTTAGATGCGCAGTTGGTTGCCCATTTTCCATCTTCCATCTTCCTCCAGAGCTTTGTCGTTTGTTGTTGTCGCTTGCAAAACTTCAAGGTTAACTTCCGGTTGTCACTTGGCTCCCTTGCGCAACATTGGCCAACTTGTGCGGGCTGCTCGCAAAACACGAGTTAACCCAGGCCAATTTCAGGGAACGCCGTATTGTTTATACTAACATGTTTGGCCATTATGTAATCCCGGCCAGAATCGCCTGAGCAATGTTCTGCTTTGGCGTAGGCGTTTCTGCCTGGAGAGTTCGTTAAACTCGCGACTGCCATAAATCTTGCCAATCCTAGACCATCCTAGGATATTCCTCTCTCTCTCCCTATGTAAGCACATAGTATATCATGGGTCATTGCTCGCCAGGCCGATGACTGCGTGATATGCTCGAGGTGAATGGACTCGCTTCCGTTCCGAGTTTTTGCCTTACACCTACCACCATTTATTCGCTTATTATGATTACGATTACAATTCTCGGTTGCTTTAGATTTGTTTTCCAATACCCTGTAGTTATTGGTAAATGAGTGAAGTGGGTGTTACAGTTTGAATATGGTTTCATCAGCAACTCAAGTCGATCTAGTGTATTCGACTTAGACTGAAAGATAATAGGAACTGTAAGAATACTGTTGGATATTTGTGTATATATTTAACAGGGTATACCGTGGTCTGGTACTCTAAAATGCAGCTATAAGCTCAGATATTTTTATTATTGTTTCCATTAAGTTGATGAATCCAAGTTAGCTTCTAATAAGTATTCTCAATTTATTCGAATTATGCGTTGTACGTGATTCTAGAACAAATCAGACTGGTTCTCATCCTATTCTCATTCTTAGGGACTTGATACTGCTGATTTGCTGATTTATTGTTCTTGATTTAGGGTAAATGTAGTAAAGTCGAAGCACTTTATTAAATTAAAAACTGTTAATGATTTTTTTATTTTAAAATTATATAATATAAGTAATCTTTACTTAAATCAAATTACACATGTGTAATTCTTTGAAAATACCAAAAAATAATTAAATGTAATTCGGAAGAGCTTTCGCTTTTGATCTTAAGAAAATGTTTCCAGTTTGCTTGCGGTTTCCCTCTCACATTGTCTAAGCAAATTCTAATGAAATGGAAACCTTCAAGTGACCCACATTGACCACAGAGACAAAACGAGTAGTATATCATGAGCTCAGAGTTCTCACGCTTCACATGACGATAAACTACGCTCCGAGTTGGTTACGTTTGAACTCAGGCTGATACCAATTCCCGGAAAATCGCCACACATGCGCTGCATGATATTATACAAAAATAACAGAGGCAACAACAAAGTGTTTCTTACATTTTACAATTATTTTATTTCTTTCATTTCTTTTTGTGCTTTGTGAGCAAGAATTTTTGTCATATAATGCGCAAACTTCTTTTCATAATTATTTGTATGTAATTTGTTGTCAGCGTTTGTGCAGCTCAGTTTGTTGTGCCAATTTCAAGGTTTCAGCAATTATTCAATACAGTCTATTCCGCCTCCTCTCCTCCATCTTATCCCCATTCTGGGATACGAGTGCTAATCGCTTGAAATGTGCCAACATCAACGGGTTTCGGTGTCGTCGTTCTTTCCTGGAATGCCCTGGCTGAAAAGTAAACACAACTAAAGTCAAACATTCCTAAATGGAATTACAATCTCGTATTACTGTTTAAATACATATTAACAAACCCAATGTTCTTGTAAACATTAAATTAAGGAGAAGTTGTTTAAGTAAAAGAAATTATTTCATATAATTTAATTAAATTTTATAGCAAATTAATTCACTTTTAAAAAAGTTTCACAGAACAGTTTTCTATGAATTATACAACAATGGGATCTAAATTTTCATAAAGATATGGAGATTAGGTTTTTGTAGAATTTTTAAAATTAGTTTCGACCTCCATAAAGAATTTTTCCACGCAATTTGTACCGCATGTTTCTAAAAGTTTCAAAAAACTGCCAGATGTACAAACATACTAAGTATATGGATTTTTAAGGTGAGCTTTGGAAACTCATAACTGAAAGTTAAACAAAGGTTTAACATAGGCAAGCTCGACTGTATAGAGCGCACAATTTTCACGATTTTATTGCATGACAGCATGACGACGTTTCAAGTTCAGCAAATTTCTAGGTACGAAGTGTCGGGGTCGCTGGGGGGTGGGGCCAATGACCAATGTCCGCTGGTCGTAAGTAGATGTGGAGACAATTGCGTTGTTGATGACGCACTTGAAAGTGCTGAGACCCGCACTAGGTAGCGTGAATGACCCCTTTGCACGTTGTACCCGGAACGGGAACGGGAAGGGGAACTCACACAATTAAAACCCATAGGGGAAAAGAGGAAAAAGCGTATGGTCAATGATTGTGTGGTCACATTGTGACCCAACCGCATCACACCCCTTTTCCATTGCCCATTTCACTACCCGTTGCCGTTGTCGTTGTCGCTGTCAGCATTTCCTGTAAATGTTTCGTTGAGATTACTTCTGGCACCCCATAAATGAAATGGAAATTTGTCACATACTCATAGCTTACTCACCCTGACCTTTACCTCAACAAACTGAGGGACTAACTTGTGTGGTCTCCGTCTCTGATGTAATGTTTCTATTTTGATTACTCCGTATTTATTTTTGGTCATAGGCTGACATTGAAATTTCAATAGGTTCTCTTTGTTTTCTCATTCTAGGGTGAAAGGCAATGTAGGAAATTGATTACAAGCACGCCAAAGTCGCTTAACAGAACATTCAACTGTTAGTAACAGTTAACAAATAACGGTTTAGAAATTTTCCAAGGTTGCATTAACTTATTGTTAGACGTTTCTAGGAAATTTATTATCTAATCACTTTCTATTTTGAGACGTTGTTTAAGTAAATGACACTTAACCAAGGAATAATGGTACACAATTGTTTAAAATCAATCAGATTTTCGTCTGATAGCACAGCTTACAATTCTTGTTTCAAATTAACCCTTTTTACGCTCTTATTGTTGGAAAAATCGCAAGCAATTTAATGAACTGTTAAAAATAGAAAACATTTCATTTACAGCTGCTTAACACAACATAACAGCTTTAAATTAGCCTACAGATACTTAACAGAACATATAAATGTTATTAACAAAGGCACTTGTTTAACAGCTGCTTAACATAAATAGTGTCCACTTCTTTAAGCTTAGTACGCAAGCTAACTAAATTTTACGCGGCGTAAAGTGCTCAATATTTAGCTGTCGACGAGCGTAAGCCCAGTGTTGCCAATGCAACACGGAAAATAACAAAAAGTTGAGTGGTAACTCTATGCGTCAACAGCGGTTGATTTTAAATATGAACATGCAGAACTGATTTGGATAAAAGAGGAGAGAATCGGCAATGAAAAATGTAAATTAAAGTTAATAGAGGAGAAATATGCGATGGCACGCAAGCACAGCGGTTATTGGGTGCACCCATCGCTTTTGAACTTATTACGTGGATTCTCCCTCTATATTAAGGAAAAAGTGCAAAGTCTTTGGTTTATGTCTATAAAAACAATTTTAGTTTTCGTTCTTGCTTATAATTCATTAATATTGTCGTCGTTATTGTCAATGTCACTGTTTTTTGTCAAAGTTGCGGCCATTTTTTTGAATTTATGTGAGTGAGCGAGAAAGGTATATCAGCGAAACTCTAAACAGTTTGATGTTTCGCTGGGCCTGTCAGCTGTTTCACTTAACAGCTCCTTTACTTAACAGCTCTGTTATTTTAGTTAGCTTGCGGACACCCGAGCGTAATAAATGTCAAGTTCTTCTTCTTGATTTTACGCCAGTGTTTTTTTTATATGGAGTTTGGGCTTACGCCAGGCCTTTTTTTGAGTTTGCGTACTATGCTTTAGGCTATAATTAAGAAGATTGTTCAAATAACCAACATAATGGCCACCTTCACTCTAATGAAATCAACTTATTTCGTTCGATCAACTCTAATCCTTTTTCTTTACTTTTTCTCTTCACTCTACCGACATTTTGGGTGCAGCTGTTACCTTTATTTTCGCTTGACTGATCCGATGTCATTTGATATCATACTATAACTTTCAAGCATTTAGTGTGATGGAAGTCTGCTTTCGTTCAGTGACCCCTTTCAACAATAAAACCAGCACCCAATGAAAGTTTGTAAGTTTGTGCTGTGATGCGTCATGGCCAAAAAAAAAACAGCAGCTGAAACTGTGAAAAGTCGTTGATATAGAAAATTATACATACTTCATGATCGTCAAACCAAACGCCCGATAAAGATCATTTAAGCCCCAGCTCCAACTCTAACTCCGATACCGACTTCAACTTCAGCTCTGAGTGACCTCAATAGCTAGAAAACAACATTCAAATATTTCGCTCTGCGCTCAACTCTCACTTTTGCCGATCGCTGAGGGTTCGCTCGGATTGTTTCGCGGTGAAAATAATTCAAATTCAACTATTGTTAGGGGAAGTTCAACAAACCCGCTTGAACTCAATACGGTGCAATGACTCTGGCAGACTGAGGGATTAGAAAGACTGACAGATTTCCTATTTTCCCATCTAAAAACTTTTACACTAAACTTTTAACTTTTCTAATTACTTTATTACTCAGCTAACTAAAGCCATTGATTCATGTCAACATAATTATACGTGAAATGTTATCTTTTATCTGTGCATATCGTTGATACACTTTAATGTTGACTAGTGTACGTTGATACACGTTGATACACTTTAATGTTGACTAGTGTAATTGATGCCCACCTACCCAGAAAGCAAGAGTTGAACTTCAACTGTTTGCCATAGCCAAAAAGAAAGTGTTGAACTTTCCTGATCGTGATGTCTGCTGTCTGTCTGTTTGTCTCTACTGTGTTGTCTATGTTTCAATTTTGAAATTTGTATTTATTGTGGCGTACATTAAATTGCTTTTAATGGGAAAAGCGCTGGAGATCAACAGATATTTCTTTTTATTTTGGGTGTGTACCATAAAACGAAAGCGCAGAAAATTGACCAACTGAGTTTGATGAGGCTTGAAATTGAAATTGGGCGTGTTGAGCTCAAATCCTAGACGAACAGTTGCTGATCATGCCGAATTGATAACACATACATAATATGCATACAAACAGTTAACAGGCAGTTGACCAGTTAACCAACTGGCCCCAGACACAGACAGAGATCACAGCCGTTTTAAAAATTAATGTCATCTTAAATATTTTTAGTGCCTTCGACTGAAGCAACGAGGTTAAACCCTCAGCCCTGAGCGAAGGCCATTAAGAAAGCCAGCAGCTGCAAAAGCCCAGGGGATGGGTGTGAGGGAAGGGAAGAAGGAAGACGGATGAGGGGGGCATCAGGATGTCGACGTCTTCATTTCCGTAACGTCTGCAGTTTTTATGATACCCGCGTTTTCAGGTGATCCCTTTGGAGGCAACGGCAACAGCAGTTGCATTTATTTTATGCGCTTTTATACAACCTTTTTTAAATGCTTTGCTTGGCCAGGTTGATGTGTCACTGCAGTTGGCTGTTGTTTTTGGGTCAGCAGTGAAAGTCGAGGCACAAGGTGCAATATTTAATATACATGCATATGCTTATAGATATGCTTATGTTTTTTTCACAATCAACTTTACGCTTAACTCTAATTTGCATTCAGTTAGTTTCTTTCAACTAACTTAACATTTGAACTCTTTTTTTTGGCAAGAACTTGGCTCAAAACGAGGTCAACTCCATGCACAATAAACTTAAAATTCAAGTTTCACTCTCGCTACTAATTTGCCTTTGGCCTTTTGTAATTGTCTAAAGAGAGATGTAAATTATAAAAACATTTCTTTCATATTCTTTTACCTTATTCAACTTTAAAGTTTGCCGAAATGAACTGAATGATAAATGATAAATGTTAAAGAAAGAAAGAAAGAAGAAAGTGAAACCGTTGACAAACGAAATTGAATAGCAAAAGAAATTTGAAGAATTGTTGGCACAATAACAATAGCAGAAACAACAAATATAATAATAATATCAGCAATAAAAAAAAGAGTAATAAAAACAAAAATAAAATAGACTAGAAAGAAATACACTTTCGCTTTTGCTTTCAATTTCATTTCAAATTGCGCTTAACCGTTGCCCATTTCGCTTCTTTTCTGTTTCTGTTTCTCTTTCGGTATCAGTTTCTGTATCTTTCTCTCTGTTTCTGTTTCTTTAATGGTCGAAGAGTTGCGCATGCGCGTCACGAGCTTGTTATTCGAATCGGGATGGGATTCCATATGAAATTGTGATGTCTTTGGGTAATTGACAGTGTCGATTGGGCTTCAAATCAACAATCAACAATCGACGATCGGGGCATTGAACTTTAGTGAGGGAAGCAAAAAAACTATGGTATAAAAACCACTTAATAAATTAAATACAAAAATGACTTTTGTCATTTTATATCATAAATTATTTTGGATACTTTTTCAAATTATTCATTTATTGTTTTTATGTATTTATTAAATTGTTTAAACTATAACCATCAGAATTCTCACTTCTTTGTTTGGATAATTCTTATTATTCAAATTTTTAATGATGTTCTTAAAACTTAGTTGGTGAAAAACGATTAATAATTTGAGCAAGATCTATCGTTAGTTTAGTTAATCAAGTTTCTCGTCAATTAAGAGCAAAACGTTATTGTTTTAAAATGTGTGTTATTTTTAATCGATAAATCAATTGACAACTCTTTGAATAGGCTTTTAAAATATTCATAATTTTGAAATGATGTAACCTATTTTAATAAAGCGTTAATAAACATAAGATCTGTCAGATTGGAATACAATTTAGTTTTTACACATTGGGCAGACATATGGTTAATAATTTACCTACTTGACTGACAACCTTAATATATTTTTTATTCTTCTCAAAAGAATTGCGTATATTAACAATTATATTTCGTTAGTTTAGTATGAAATCATTAATTTAAATAAATAATTATTTTAGTTCTATATTGTTCTATGCAGTTATGTAAATTTGAATTTTAGCCCACACGCCTAGTTATTAATAACTAAATATTTTAATAAATCTAACCAATTATGACAAAAGTTTGTTAAACTTGTCAAAAATTGTTGCATGTTCATGAAAAGCGTTTCAATGTTTGAGGTTAATTCGCATAATTCATTGCAAAGACCCTCAATGGCAATTATGAGGTTATTTATACGTCGTCGGCCTCCTCTGCTGCCGTTTATATGTATTTTAATAGTTGTTGTTGTTGTTGCTTCAGTACAGAGTTGTGACTTGTTGTTGTTACATTTTGCGCTCGTTGAACAGCGACTACAACATTGAGCTCGGCTCATGGCACTGGAACAGCGGTACAGTGGGACATAGGGACAGGTGCGGGTGTTTGCATCAACAACAACCACAACAAGCACAGAAACAACAACAGCAGCAAAACGAACGACACTTGCTAATTGTCTCTGACCTTTTTTGGCATATTTTTCAGTGGCGAGGCTTTTTGGTTGTCGTGCACGCCGAGCACATAAATGCGGCGCCCAAAAACCTCAACTAGCTGAAATAAATACCGAAAACTGAAAACCAACAACCAACAACCAAAAACCAAAGCCAAGACCAAGAGCAAATCGAAGAGCAAAGTCGAGTTTCGAGTCACAGTCAAAGTTGGCATTTAATTGGGTTATAGTCGAACTCACTCAGTTGCCGGCGCTTTCATTTCGTAGTCTCGTTGGTTCATTGACATTTGTACAACTGACTTGGGTTACAGTACGAGTACGAGTACCACAGTGCCAACCCCAACCCCAACCCCAACCCCAAAGCCCAGTAGCTGCCCCTAGCTCCCCTCTCCACTCTCGAAACTCGATTAGCTTCAGTTGCATGTGGAAAAGAAAGTAAAATTGTTGCTGTCTTTGGTTCCGCTCTAGTTACACGAGTCGAGGCCAGTTGCTGCTGCTGCTGCTTCCCCTCTTCACATCCTCCTCCTTCTACACAAATTCACCCTTTCCACAGTTAAATCTGCCTACCCTTTCTCCGCTCTCGTCTGACTTGACTCACTTGTCGAGAGTTCAAAAACCTCTTTCAAGTTTCACTTTCGCTGTCGGCCGCTGCGCAGACGCAGCCAAGTGAAATTTCATACGATCATATATGTACACAAATGTATATATACGTACAGCTGTGATCACTAAAATAGCAGTGCAGATGACCTGCACCTTTAAGACCGATTAATCCTATTATAGATACCATTATCGGACAAAAACTTTTTATAATTCTTAAAAGTATTTATTTTCTCATAACTAACCATATTTTTTTTTTTAATTTAGTCGATATTTTTTAAGTTTTGATGAATAATAAGAAAAAATCGGTAAATTGTGCTGTTCACTGAAATAGCAGTTTTAACAAAAAAAATTTAAAAATCGAACTTAACTCAATAATTATCTTAATAATACTTGATAACATTTTGGTTATGCCCTAACACTTGGTTCTATATGCATTTTTGGCTATGACAGCTTCGCACCTACGTAGCATGGAGTCACCCAAGTCCTGCCAACGCTTAAACGGAATTTTTGCCCTTTTCTCTTCAACAACCTGCCAAATCTGCGACTTAGAAGACCCGAATCGTTTTGAGACATTGCGTCTGATGTCCCCCTATAAGTTTCAAGTGGGGTTTGGGTCCGGGGACTGAGCTGGCCACGGCATTGGGTCGATCCTTTCCTGGCCACGCCCGGTTTTCGGCCGGATTGCTGGCGGATTTGGATCGCTATCCTGCTGGAATGTCCAGTTTAAGGACATATTTCGACTGGCATATGGCAGCATAACTTTCCTCAATATTTTGGCGTACCGATTTTGGTCCATAATCCCCTCGATCAAATGTTGTGAGCCCATACTGCTATTCAAAAACAAAACTCATACCATGTGTGAACTGGCCACCGTGCCTAACACTCTTGGCCCTATGATTTGGAAGATTCTCCGTATTGGTGGTCAACTGACAAACTGCCTAGAGTCTATTCCACCAAATAAGATCATTTGGACTCATCTGTCCAAAGGATATTACGCCATTTTGATATTGGCCAGTTCACACATGGTATGAGTTTTGTTTTTGAATAGCAGTATGGGCTCACAACATTTGATCGAGGGGATTATGGACCAAAATCGGTACGCCAAAATATTGAGGAAAGTTATGCTGCCATATGCCAGTCGAAATATGTCCTTAAACTGGACATTCCAGCAGGATAGCGATCCAAATCCGCCAGCAAACCGGCCGAAAACCGGCGCTGGCCAGGAAAGGATCGACCCAATGCCGTGGCCAGCTCAGTCCCCGGACCCAAACCCCACTTGAAACTTATAGGGGGACATCAGACGCAATGTCTCAAAACGATTCGGGTCTTCTAAGTCGCAGATTTGGCAGGTTGTTGAAGAGAAAAGGGCAAAAATTCCGTTTAAGCGTTGGCAGGACTTGGGTGACTCCATGCTACGTAGGTGCGAAGCTGTCATAGCCAAAAATGCATATAGAACCAAGTGTTAGGGCATAACCAAAATGTTATCAAGTATTATTAAGATAATTATTGAGTTAAGTTCGATTTTTAAATTTTTTTTGTTAAAACTGCTATTTCAGTGAACAGCACAATTTTACCGATTTTTTCTTATTATTCATCAAAACTTAAAAAATATCGACTAAATTAAAAAAAAAAATATGGTTAGTTATGAGAAAATAAATACTTTTAAGAATTATAAAAAGTTTTTGTCCGATAATGGTATCTATAATAGGATTAATCGGTCTTAAAGGTGCAGGTCATCTGCACTGCTATTTTAGTGATCACAGCTGTATATACATTGCTACTTATGTATTTATGTGCACACTCAAGTCCCATAGCTGGGTTATTGACTTCGCTTTGGTTTGGCCAACTCACGTGAGGCAGCTAATTAATATGCTAAACGATTACAAATCACTTCATATTATTCGGAATAAATAATCCAAGTTGAATTTAACAGATACGAACAATATGTAATTATATATTTTTAAATGGTTAATTAATAACAATAAATATTTAATTGTTAAATATGCTTAATGTTCGGAAAACGTTAAAGAGTTTTAAATTTGGTAAAAAAAAATATGACAAACTCAATTGTGAAAAATAGTTATGAACCTCAAGAGCTATGGTTTCTTCATCGTAATTTAAATATTTATGTTAAATATTGTGAAAAAATAGATAAAGATTTTTACAATGCTGGTGGCAACGTATTTAATATTATCACTTAACATTTTAAAATAAACTTAAAAGTTTTTAAATTAAATGAAAAAAGAAACCAGAATATGTATATTACATTATTTAAAAAATGTTGAGATTGGGGTAAATATATTTACTTGCAATATTGAAAAATTGACATTTGTTGAAAGAGATTAAAAACTCAATAGTTTTGAAAAATATTATAAATATGTAGATCGATAATCGTAATTATTTAATTATCATATTTTGGTCTAAAAAAGTTATGAAAAGATAAGTCACAGACTTTATAAAAATAGCAATAACTGGATCAAGAACTGTTTTATTTTTGGTTTGAAGTACATTATGTTGCCCCTATAACAAATTTGACCGGGTGTGCTTGACATTAAAAGTAATATTGAAATCGCATTGTAGTATTTATTTAAACATTGCCTTGGCTAAAGGTTGTGCGACATTGTCGCCTCAAAACAAAAGGCATTCGGTTCAGTTGGTTTTTTATTATTATTTTGTTTTATTTTTTATTTTTTTTTTACATAAACCTATACTAAAAATGGCAGATTGAATGTTGGAATGGAACCTCCAAATAATTTATTGTTGCCTGCTGCTAGTCGTCTGGCTAGCAGGCTGTTTCATATTGTAGCATTTTATTTTTATTTCGTTTTCAATGTTTGCGGTATTGAAATTGGGTCACTTGCAAAAGTCGCGTGCTCGCACCGCGATTTTCAGGGGCGTTAATAAAACGCCTCAGTGTCGCGTTGGAAACGCGCGCGACTTTACCCGCCTGCAGGCTTTGAACTTTACGCGTTTTTTGCTCGTATTTTGCTATTGAATTTTGCATTTGTTGTGTTGTTATTGTTGTACTCATTGCGTATTTTCGTGTTCATTGTCTTATTTTTAATTTAATATTATTGTTGTTGTTGTTGTTGCTGCTGATTTGGCCCGTTGCACAGCCTACTTTGCCTTTTGGTTCCCATTGGGCAGCTGACAAATTTCTCCGTCATTTCACCGACGCGACGCATTTCTGTAGTGTTTTGTTTAGTTGTTGTTGTTGCTGTTGTCGTTGTTGTTGTTGTTGTTGTCGACGTCGTTGTTGTATCCAATGGCTGTGCAAAAGTCCGTTGACTTTCGTTTTCATAAGCGAAAGTGTACTCCATTTATTTTAAATTTAAAGTTTTGTTTCTCTCTTTCTTTCTTGTAGTTTTGTTGCATTTCTTTAACCCGTCGGCAGCTGAAACGGGTTTTCAGTTGGCTTTCTGGGTCAACGAAAAGTGTGTGGAAAGTGTTTCTTGTTTTTGTCAGCCACCTTCCCCTTACCCTACCCCTCTCCCCTTATGGAAATGATTGAGCTGCATTCAGCGTGGCCCAAAACACGAGTTTGTTTATTCGATTTTGACCATTTAATTATTAGAAACCCCCCAAAATAAAAAAATGAGTTGACTGAACTACAAAAAGACAACACAAAGGAGAGAAACTCTGAAATATCACAGCAAAGAAAGTGAATTTCAAAATTGGGTCGCGTTGTCATGATTTTGTTGTAGTTGTAGCTGAAGTTGTAACAAATTGCCGGCGCTTAGCGCAGTTGTTAGTTGGTTGAGTCTAATGGTGGTAATGAGTATTGCCAACTAAAAGTGAAAATATGTGTGCATATACATGGTGTATCAGCTGGAGTAACGCGGCTTTGTACACACGTTATAATGAACTCGATATCTGATCTTGCAACCACCCTCATTATCCTCCAGTGGGTGTTGCTTTTGTCAGGCTTGTTAAATAAATAACAACTAATTACTATCGATTAATATTGTGTCTGTAAATTAAATAAAGGACAAAAGTGTCTCCAACTTTAGCTTTTACCGCCAATATTCCAACAAGAATTGACACTTTGAACTAAATAAACACCTACTATAAACAAAAATCTTAGTCCTACATTGTTTTTCAATTTTGCATCTCAAGTCCCACGTGTGCTCAAATGACGATGGTTAGTGCTTGTATTTTGTTATATTCATATTCAAAACAAACAGTTGACAATTTTTTTTCCAGGAATTTCTGTGAAACTTGCACAAAAACAACAAAAAGCGTAGACAACGCAAATTGTGGTGCCATAAACATTGTGAGACGCCTACACTAAATACTAATTACATGCTATCAGTTTAACAATTTACTTATTGGGTAAAAACGGGGCCGGGTTTGGGCCATGGCTGAGAGCCCAGGCAACAGAAAGTTGAGCCGGCTAAAATGTTTTCCTTTATTATATTTATTGGACTGTGCCGACTGTGACGCAGTTAGCAAGTCCATTTAATATCATACTATTTTGTTGGTTAATCAGCGTCAGGATAAATTGTAGGTAAATAAAGAGAGAGAAAGAGAGGCAGACAGACAGTACACTGAAAGGATAGCGGGAGAGAAAAAGAGAGAGGGAGGGAGACAGTTGAATCAGCGAGTCTATGCTGATTGATTAGGTATACATATAGTACATATGTATATAAAGGGGTCTAAAGGCATTTTCATTTGCCTGTCATTAGGCCATACTCGTATTTTATGACCCGAACATAAACATTAAGCCAGGCTAGGTTCTCAGCAATACGCCTACAGTGGCCCCTCGCCCAGTGCAACCCCCTTTTAGCAACTGATTGAATTGCGTAGCAGGTTTCGGCCTTTTTTGCTGTTGTTGCTGTTGTTGTTGTTGTTGTGGTTACTGCGTATTATCATAACATAACCTTCGGCTTATTTTGGTTAGCTTTATGAAACTTTTGTACAACCCTCCGGGTCGACTGTTTGTATGTGTGTATGTAGCATATACAGATACATAATTGCTGGCGTATGCGGCGTATACGTGACGATTTCTGTTAACCGCCGCATCCTTGGCATCGTTTTATGCCCAACATGAACAGAAAGCGCAAAGTCGTCTGCGACTTCCTTCTACCAACTCAATTCTCCATAAACTGTCGCTTCGTCCTTTGACGTTGGCCTAAATTTTGTAAAGCCCTGCTTTATGTGGCCATAAAATTGGGCTTATGAGCTTTCTATTTACATTTGATTGCAGATTTCATGCGTGAATTGAGGCCACGCCGCAGAAAACAGAGAGAGATGAGGAGGAGGAGGAGGAGTCTGCAGGATACATTCCTAGTCATAATCATTTACCATCATTAATATAAGTACATACAATATTTCATTCAGTATATAGTAGCCTTAAGGTCTCAGCCTCTCTCACTCTCATTAGCATTTTCGTATATTTTTACATATCTTAAGAATTATTTCTCGATTACACGACAAGTTTAAAGTGCACTGGCAATTCTTCTCTTTTACATTAAACAAATTGGTCTGGAGCAGCAGATGCCACAAGGTTATATGTATACTCAGTAGTCAAGTAAATATCCAACATATTCATAAGATTCAGTTATATATGCATGGCTATCATTTGGAGCATACATTAAACTCAGTTATCGCCGTCTGCTTCCTGTCCCATCGTCCGAGCACTCAATGAAATTAAACATTCTCCCAAAAATCTCATCTCAAAATGCTGATCAAGTGCTGATCAACAGTTTTGATCGATTCGCAGTTATTCATCTTATGCAAATCGTTTGTATATATTCGATCAGAACTTCCTGAATTGAAACCCTCTTTGACATTGACGATCAACCAAATGTTTGCCATACTCTTACTTTGCAATGCAAAAACGCGTGCAAACATTCAAAAAACAAAAAGGAAAATACAAAAAAATAAACGAGAATGTTAAAAAGAAATGAGGCCTCCGTCTCACCAATTTTATGCGCATTTCGTTGCGGCCTGTAATGCGAACGATGTCCTTGACAGGCGGCGACTGGAGACAGTCGGCGCCGCCATTTAACTGACCTCCCACTGGCCCCGCCCCACCCCACCTCATTCAATCATCCCCCCACTTCATTTCTCCTGCCACGCGCCGTTAAATGTGGCCATCATTACGCTGCTATTTATCGTTGGCAACAGTTGGTTGGCTGGTTGCTTGGTTGCCATTGCCACTGTCTCCACTGTCCAGACACGCACATGGATACCATAAAAAGAGGTCAGACCATGTTATTATCGGACTCAAGGATTCTAGGAGTCAAGCCCTCAAGAGAGCAGTGATGAAAGGAATGACAGGGGAAATAGAGGATGATAACATAGGACTGCCGACCTAGACAACCGGGCTAAAACAACGTCCATTCTAGGTTCATTTACTTCCAAAGAAGGTCCTGAATTTAAAGTAAATGATGATAATTTGTATCCTCCATGTCATACATGATTTTTTAGCACAGCCCAAGTCACCATTGATATTTTAAATTTATATAAAGATAGTGAAAAGAATAAATCAATCTATTGCTCAGAAATTATGACTGATGAATCATCCCAGCAAAATACAGAAACAAAAGCTGAGTAAAAGCAATCTAACGAAAATCATTACAATTGCAAATAAAATTGATAAAAAAAAAAAAGAAATACTTAAGTAGTATTTGGGATTCTCAGCAAATTCTAGTAATAATAATTTTTTATTTAACTTCACATATTTCTATTTTGTTCTTAAGATTACTTAAACACAGCGAATCTTGGTTTTTTTTTAATTTGGTTAAAGGTAAATTTTAAATAAAAGGTTTTTTTTAAATGAAATATGTGAATTTATAAAACTAATGGAAGCTGAATTCTAAACTCAATACATCCCTGATAACTGCTGACACTAATGCCAATTGAGGACCGTTCAGAATAAAGCAGTATAAAATAGATTTAATGTCGAAATACATGTGTCCTCCATAGTAATATTTACATTTATAATAATAACAACCTTGACAGTATTTAATATGGCCTCCACTCTGATTCTGATTTATAATGTCATAAGTGGTAAACAATATCTCGCCTTCGGAATGATTTCGCATCGCCTTCAAACGACATGATCAGAGCATTTTGTTCTTGACGCACGAGTTGGAGTCGTAAAAAGAGCCCTCGGATTGTCGTAATAAATATCGAGAGCAAATATTTAAATATTTATGTAATGTAATGCCATAGCTCATAGTACTTGATGTCTGATTGAATGTTTTGACTTCTGTTCTGTTTATGAAATGGACTCAAAATAAATGTAAGGCGTAATTTGATTCATTGAACGTTCGATCGATCGATGATCTCAATTTACTTGATATTTTTCCTCCAAGTTTTTCCACATGTCGTAATCGATGATTGACATACAAATTGTTTATTGCAAAGTATTCATTTTCATTTTCATTGTCAGCTAAGAGGGAAGCTGTCTCATTTGCTGACTTGATTGAAATTCAAGATGCTTAAAGAGTCGACCATGTCCACGTCAGCATGGACTGGTCCTTGAAGTGGTCTTAGGGCGATTTTATTACTTGGTTTATGGCATCAACTGAGCAGGGAAGAGAGGGAGAAGGACGAGGAGAAGGAACTTGTCAGCAGAAGCCACCAATCTCTCAGCCCAACTCGATTTGGTTTGAATAAGAGCTCAGATAACATATGTAGATTCATTATTCATACGAGTTCGAGTCGGTTTCGAGTAGATCCCTTGTCAATTACAGACTTTCGACTTTGTTCTAGCTGGAAAATATGCCTGATTTTAATTAGACAATTAAACAAAATGTCGCCTTTTGATATATTTGTTTGAGAACTTTTTGATTTGGGTCAAGTTGACAGCAACAAAAGGCATACAAAAAAAAATGTGAATCACAAAGTTATTGCATAGATTGGGGGATGTTTCTGGACGAGATGATGGTGATGTCGTCCCTCCCGGGCATCACAGACTAATGCCAACATCAGGCGATTCGGCGCACTGACTTACAATGATTGTGGGCATATACCCTCGAAAAACGGAATACCCCTTACATCGGTTTCTTCAATTATTATGATTAATTTTGAACGAAAAATTAAATACACAAATAATCCCTATTTATTCATATTTCTATCTCAAAATAAAACTTATTTAAAAAAAGATTTCGTTATCGTTTTAAATAAACTATTTGCATTGGATGGGTCCCTTCGGTTTTTTCTAAAGGAATATGCAACAATATTGGGTGAAAGTCCTACACAAATGCTATTAACTAAAAGTGAGTTTAATTACGAATAATTATTAATTATTTTTTTTGTGAGTTTTACTTGAATTGCTCTAATAATTTATCTGAATTTATAATTTTTATCTGAAATTTTTATTTTTTCGCTCAAAATTAATCATTATCTTTCTTGTTATTGTTTTAGTCAATATATCAATAATCATTATTTGCGGTCCCTAGTATAAAGAAAAGTTAAGAATTTTAATTAACAACTTTAGCTGAAAGTTAAAATATCTTTTCCAACTTAACTCAATTCAATGTTATTATTATTATTATTTATCTATATGTAATTATAAAGGGTATTTAGAATTCGCTATTGCATTTATAACTCGCTGCTTTTGTCTTTACGACCAGCGCTCAACTTTGACCTTGAATGCTAACCAAAATTGGGGATGGTGCAAAGCTTTCGAAGGGAAACACAATATAATTTTCGTAAAAGTTTCTGCTTTGGCTGTCCCTCTCCATGCACCCCCCTCCGACCAGCCCCTCCCCCTCCGCCCACCTCATTAAATGTTCGCACAAAACATTTTCGACGCAATTTCGTTTCGCTCATGTTTGGCTTTTATTTGATGACGGGGCTGCCAAGGGATCTGAGGGGGCGGCATTTACAGGGGGTGTTGCCAGGGCAAATATTTTGTTGTTGTAATTGTGTAAATAGCAAAATGGCTCTAGGTTATTGGCTTGTGGGGTTAGCGCGCGTGTATTTTGTGCGGTTGTTTGCCTTGGCACCCAAAACTGAGTTGAGTTTGGTGAATGGACTGAATGGAGGGGGTTGGTGGTAGGTGGCTGTTGCGCCCATATTTATTTAATATTTGTAAAATTAGTAGGCAGCCGCCGCTACCCAGCTAAGGGTAGTTTATTAGCCAAGACTGCGCCCAATTAGCCAAATGCGAGTGAGTGTTGCCAAGACGCACTTCATTTAACTGCAACCTGTGCTGAAATGAAAGGACCGCATGCGAGAATATTCCCAACTGTGTGCCACGTGTAAATGAGCAAATCAAGCCAGCTCTGACAAGGCATTTCCACGAAAATTTAGAGCTTTCACATGCCACTCTGTTTGGTCCTTGAATAAGGTTTTCACGCGCCATATTGGCTCAACAAACCAGCGACAAAACGACCCAGCGAAACCAACCAAGCAACCCAACGACCCCTCGACCTGATGGCATGCAATGTTATTGTCAAGGACATTTCAATACAGCACACGCGTTGTCCCCCAACTCCCCTCCCCTCTCCTCCCTCTGGTGTCGTCTTGAAAGTGCTCGGTGTGGCAGCATCCACACGCTTTTGACCTTTCTGAAGGAGATTTTGCCTTTTATGGCCAAGGGAAAGTTTGTTTAGGCCCAAAAGTAAAAGTTGCAGTGAATAAAGGAAAAAGATCTCAGATAAGACAATGGCAACAACTTTGTCTATAAACTATCTTAAATCATATCCATAAAGACTTCGCCTGAGAAAATATAAATATATTTAGATTCTGAACTTTGTAAAATCTGTTGGCCTTTCTATCTTAAATGAAATCGATAAAGAGTTTCCCCGAGAAAATATGATGTGATTTCTCAGAATATTCTTAGATTCTCCATTTTGTAAATTCTGTTGACTTTTCTATCTTAAATGAAATCGATAAAGAGTTATCCCGAAAAAAATATTATGTGAATTCTAAGAATGTATTTAAATTCTCCATTTTGTAAATTTTGTTGACTTTTATATCTTAAATCATATCGATAAAGAGTTCTCCCAAGAAAATATGATGTGATATCTCAGAAATTATTTAAATTCTGAACATTTCCAATTTTGTAGACTTTTATCCCTTGGCAAATTGTGAAAATTTCTGTTTATTTAAGTTAAAAAATAATTTTTTCGTAGAAAAGTAAATAGATTTAGTCTCACAGCTAACTGTGCGAGTGGTTGAGGTAGACAGCCAGAAAGAGAGAGAGAGAGCGTGTGTGGCAAGCGCGTGTCACTAATCAAGTGAAAAAGCAAAAAGTAAGGAGGTAAACGCAAACAAGAACGACAACGAGAACGACAACGAGAGCAATACAAACGACAAGTGCCAAAAGCAGAGCTCACGCATCCCCCGCAGCCCCACAGACCCCTGTCGTCCCTCGTCCTCCCACGCACTTCCCACTCTTCCTGCTCCTACGCACCTTCCACAGAACGTTGCCCATCACATTTTCCCAATCGCAGGGGCGTGCAACACTTGTCAATGTGACCTTGGTTGCTGCCAATGCCAGCTGGCATCACGCCTACCCCAAAAGCACACCCTGTATTTTGCGCTGTTTGCATATTTTGAAGCCCCCATCACATAAACTACCATATACTCTGAAGATATAAGACTCTCAACTCTAAAGCGGAGTAAATTTAGATCAAAATGCAGGCGATTTATCCAATTTTTGTCACTTTGTTTTTAAAAAGTTCTAATTATTTTTTATTTTTTACTTTATCTTCTTTTTTTATTGTTATTGACAACAATACGTTGTCCTTTTATCCCAATTTTCCCAAATAACTAGAGTTACAATTATCGAGATTTATAATAACATAATACAGTCGAACTTCCCTAACTCGAATCACCATTATCCAGGAAAAAAGTTCGAGTTAGGGAGACTTCGAGTTAGGGAATTTTTGTTTTTTAGTATATTAAAAGAAACTACAAATGCATTCAATCATAAATACATTCCAAATTGCACATTTTTCTTGCTATTTTCAACAAAAAAGGATTCCAGTTTGATCAAGACCTGTTAATATTCTCAAAAATTGGTTTCTTTGTTCTTTTCTGTATCCAGAAGAAGTTCCCGATTCAAATGTCATCATAATTAATATTTCATTTTTTAATATAATGAAAACTGTTTTCGCTGACATACCACATTTTTCAGCAACTTTAATTTATTTGGTTTACTTTCAAATTCCTTAACTACTAATAAGTTTGAATATTTCCTTAAGCCCAATTTACACGGTCGGTTTCCGACCGACACTTTTTAACCGATGGAAAATGTTGCCATTCACATAATTCGCATTGCGTTCACATCACATGTTGGATGACAAACCGATGCTCTAAAACTTTGCGTGTTCACACGAGACCGAAGATTTATTAACGTAAAGTGTCGGTCGGAAACCGATCGTGTAAATTGGGCTTTAAACATTTTTAAACATATTAGTACACTGATGTGCTGACAAAGAAGTACATTTCGATCGTCTTTCCTATAGCAATTTCACAAGCCTAAATAATTGTTGATGCAATATTCTATCATATTACATCACGATATGTTAATGTACATCAATGTTACATATCCAAACGAGCCGGTAACAAAAGCATAAAACAGAAACGAAAAAAAAATTCTAACTTTATTGGAGATTTTCCCGAAAAATTCGACTTACAGAAGCACGGGCCAATATTTTTGTTCGAGTTACGGAGAAATTCGACTTATGGAAGTTCGAGTTAGGGAAGGCGATTTGTATGAAATTTGCTCAGTAAACGCTATTGCCACTCGATTTTGTTCGAGTTAGAGAAAATTCGAGTTAGGGAAGTTCGAGTTAGGGAAGTTCGACTGTATAATATATCAAAAAAATAAAAAGTAATATTAAGATTGTAAAGTGTATACACAAGTCAAGAGCTGCTTTTATACTTGCTCTCTTTCATGTTTTACGGCTCATCAAACTGATGACATGTTGGTCCTTATTGGCTCTGTCCTTGTTGGTGCTAAGATCAAATTACTGTAAATTTCCAACTAACAGTTTCACTGCAATTTAATGATTATTTTCCTTTTGGCTAAATAATTACTTAAATTTCCTGTGGTTCCCATTTTAATAATAGAACTCCTATCATGTGTATAGAAAAAATCCCTAGGCAATATGAAGATTTCTGACTCAGACGATTTCCCTCAACAAGTTGTTTCAAATTGATTTTGATGCGTCAAAAAGTTACTCATATTATTCCATTTTATCCAATACAGTTGCATTTGGTTTTTTAATAAATAAATACAAATTTGTATATGTAGTAAATGTAAACTTTTAGTTAATTAGCTTGGGCTTTTGTAAAATCATTTACAGTTCTCTCTAAGTTGAGTTGATTTCGCCCCTACTCAGTTGCTCATCAAAGCAGCTGTCCCATTAAACACAGCAACAACAACTACAGCTGCTGCTGATTCTGATATCAGCTAACTGCGATGACACAGACAGCGCTGACGCCGAAGTCGACGCTGACGGCGACGCTGACGCAAACGACGCGTCGTCGATTGCACTGCAGTTCAAGTTCAATGTCAAGCGCATTTTGTTTTGTATTTGTATCTGCAGCTGTGTGTGTGCACATGTGTGTGTGTGTACGTTTGTATTATTATATTTACCTTATGCCAAAAGCGTATAAACTTTTTTTTGTTTATAGTACAATTTACTTTTTATTGTACTTACTTTGCTGCTGCCTTGGCTAATTTTGGTTTTTAGCTTACGCTCAAGTTGAATATATATGTACCTTTGATTTATTTTGGGCATCAAAGCGAACAATTGGAATTTTCATAGTTTAATTTAGTCTAATTTAATTACGACTACGAGTTACGATATAATGGGTAGTGAAATCGTAGGCCTATCGGATATTTTATACCCAACTTTAGGAAAAAAACTATACATTTTAAAATAAAGTTTACTAAATATTAATTCTTATTCTATATTTATTTTCTTTTTTAATTGTTGAAAGCGAAAAATTATCTCTAAATAAAACTTTCCTAATACTTCATTGTTCTTTTATACTTCTTTTTTATTTAAGACATGTCAAATGTGTATAAACCTTAATAAAAATACTAATAAATCAATGCCTTTCAAAATTGTACCATTTTTTGAGTACCAAGTGATCTAATGTACCAATTTCGGTGCAAATGTACCAATGCTTAGTGGTGAATTTCTAATGAGTGGAATTGTGTGGAGTGCGAGTCGTTGGTTGCTGGAAGAGGCAGCAGGTGGGGCGGGAGGTGGGAGCATGCGTGTGCGAGAGTTCGGCTTGCTCCACTTCGGGTACGCGTTGGCCTGCTTCGGCTTTGGTTCGGCACGCACACGCACAATCCAATCGGCAAACGAAACGCGGTGCGTGGGCCTTTTTTTTATAGCGCGTGCTCTCATCACCCGCTCCCCACAGCCGTCCCCTGCCCCTGCCCCTGCTATACCCCGATTGCTCGTTCAATCATCTGCTAGAATTCGCTAATTTCGTCTAATCAGTTAACCTTGAAAATTGTTTTTTTTTTCCCCGCACCGGTATTTGTTCTTGTTTCTAAATACATATAGAATTTTGTTGTTGTTGACGTTGTTGAGTTTTATTTGTTGCTGCGGAATTTGCGCGATTTGTGTGTATTAATTTATTTGAAGCTTGTTTGATTTCAAGGTGAAATACGCAAAAATATCAGAAGCAACCTAATAAATAAATACATTTTATGTACATACATATATTTTCATCACATAAGGAAGGGAGGAAATAAGGACACTACAACGAGTCAATCTGTAATTCAATTAGAGCTCGCACTCACAAACATATGGGCATTTTCAGAAAAAGGTCCACCTTGCCCAAAACGTAAAATTTATCAGAAACTCACATCTTGTGAAATTTTCTTCCAAAAATGTATTCAAGTTATTTATTTTATCAATATACGCTAGAAGAAATTCAATAGGATGAACATATAGATTCTACATTGGAATAAATTCACTTTTTCCATATTTTTGCCTATTTTCTTAAAAATTTTCAAAATGGACCGTTTGTATTCCATCGATTACACTAAGTCAGGGAGTAAGATTGTAACATAAACCATTTTAATTTATAGAAATATATTGAAAGTTTAATTCAAAACAAGTTTTAAAAGCTTTTTCCGATATATAGAATAAAATTTGATGAACAAACTCTTGGAAAAACTAGGTGGAAATCTTGTCACGTTCGCGTTAAAAATTGCTAATAAAACGTGAAAAATAAATAAAATGATCGTAACATATCTAAATTATTTCTAAAATGGAAAACTACATTATTTCATTATGGTTTAAGAGTATTTTCTTCCAAATTACTCGCCATATTTCAAAGACCTTCGCATTTGTCAAGTCAAACATGACTTCTACTCGTCGCGTTCGCGATGCATTGTTTTCTATAAATAATTCGAAAACGACAGATCTTCAAAGCTTGTCTTTTATAATAAAAATAGTGTTGATAAAACGCATTAAACACGTGAGAAAACATTTTTGAAAATGCCAATCTTTACCTTTTTTTTTTAATTTAAAGACATGCAAATGTCGCGTTCTCGATCCTGGAAATATCCATATATTATTAAAAACTTCTTTACGAGGTAAACATCTAGTAACGAAAACATTTTCATGTCCCTAAATTTCTGATATCCGATTTTGTGACGAAAAATATTAAATTTTATATCTAAATCGCATTTGGTACATTGCTGAATAACTAAATAATAATTAATTAAAATAACTTTTCTGAGCAGTGCCGAATGCCAAAAATTTATTTTTTTATTATTTAAGTAAGAACATTGAATAACGCTCCTAATTTCGTTTCACAGGAAATGTCTCTAGGCTTGATTACCAGTAACCAATGGACACGATGCATTACCCTTAATAAACTTCACGCAGGGGATTCCCCTCCATAATGGCGATCATAATATGAAACACGACCGGCGAATTCGCAGCTGTAAAATAGAAATTAACTTTTGTAGCACTCTTTTATAATTAAAATTGGCTCTTTAGTTAATGCAATTAATAATGTAATGCATTAAAATGTTGTACATTCTCCATATATCAATAGATAAACATAGAAATTATAGAATTTTTTGAATAAAAAATTTGAAATTAAACGGTGTTTTTCTTACTGAAATGGGTTTATTTTCAGATGGCGCATTAAATAAAAATAGCAGAGGAAATAGCAGGCATAGAGAATTAACAGTATTATTTAAAGCAAAATATTTAAATTTACCTGTCGCTCAAACAGTAGAAATTATGATTAAAGTAAAATCTGCTCACTTCTGTTCGCCTGGTATTTCTTCTGCTACTTTTGACTTTATTTGTCTCTATGTATGTATGTTCAAAATACCTTTATTTTCGAAAATATCCTATAAATTGTTTAAAGATAATATAATCTCCTGCATTTAGACAGTAATAAGAATACTTCATATTGAAATTTTTCGTTTATTGTACACATATCTGTATTTACTCAATTTCACAGGCCCTGCACAATAATACATTATAAATGTATGTCGATTGACAGCAAGGGATAATGAGGTCCATTTAAGTAAATCGATTTTCTGTCTATCGATTTTAATAACTACTCTTTATTGCATTTCCTGCTCGTCTCTTGGCCTGCATTACTCATACGCCACATTGTACATTTGGTTAATTTGCTGCGCTGTTGGACTGTTGCCTTATCTATCTATTTCACTCTCTCTCTCACCATCTAATGCTGTTTCTTTCTGCCACAGCTTTGACATTGACTTTGAAGATAACAGATCTAAGCGTGTCTCCTACCCGTTTCTCCCAGTCTCCCTCTCCCACAGTCACACTCTCTGTCTCTCCCTCTGTCTCTCGCTCTTGTACTCTTCATTTAAAATTAGAATATATTGCAAAAAAAGCAATACATGCGCATCTTGTGTTCCATTCCGCCCTCCCTGGGCTGTTCCCATGGGCATGGCGCTATCTGACTGCGCGTTATCTCTTTATATGTACATACGCGACACTCACGCTCCGCTTTCCCTCTCGCTCCCACTCGAGACAATGCTTATTTGATTATTTCGGTAAATTCATTTTGCGACACTTATCGCTCAAGGTCACGAGCAAAATTCCAAAATACACAGGCGACGACATTGAAAATTATCGTCGGGCATGCGACGATAAAGAAGAAGAACAAGAAGAAGAAGAAGGAGACGAAGGCGGAGACGGAGACAAGCAAGAAGAAGCAGAAGCAGAAGCCTTAACAATGTTGTACAATATGACACATACTTACTGTTGTTGTTGTTCTGGAATAGAATTCATAGAACTTCCAAAATAAATGAAAACAATTGGTGCTTTTGGTTTTTCTGTTGTTGTTGTAATTCTTGTTGATATATTTTAAATACTTATTTTCATATTTTATTCACATATTCCATTCTGGTTTTATTTTAATTTTAATCTTTCTTTTAAAACAAACTGCAATATTATGTTATTTCACAAATACAAATTTCGTTCGTCTGTGTCGAGTTTCTCTTGGTATCATTTTAGCCATGTTTCAGATACGCTTCTATTTATATATATGTATGTATACATATAGATACATATATCTGCTGATCTGACAGCATATACATACGTACATACTTGTACATATGTACTTTATTTAAAATTGTTGTTGCTTCAATTCACAATTTGTGACTGATGAAAATATATGTATATATGTATGTATGTGTATGTGTGTGTGTGTGTGTGTGTGTGTTGTTGTGTGTATGTACATATACATATACTTACTCGCACATATATGTACTCGCATATATATGTACTCGTTCAGCCAAGTATCATATTCTATATGCTGCTCAGTTGGATTTCAGCTCAGTTACGTTAGTTCCTATTACGTTTTACATTTACGCTTTACGAGTTACGTCACACAATTTACGAGTTACGCTTACGGTCTTCGTATTGTTTTATATTATATGCTTAATTGTCGTCATTTCATTGTTTCGGTTACCGTTACGATTCTCCTTCCACTCACTAAGTGCCTATCGATATCGTTATCGCTATCGCTATCGATAGACAGTATTAACATAAGTTCAATATCCAGACACAAGCTGGCTGCTATCTCACTACAATACACAGTGTTTTTCTCCGTTTTTTTACATAAAATATTCAGTTTAAATACAATATTTGTGTTTTTTTTTTTTGGTTTTTTAATTTTATTTGCTTGCTAAAAATTACGGACAATTTTACACACACACGCAAAAAATTGTTGTTGTATGTATGTATATATATATATAATTATTGAAGTGTGATATTTTATTTGTTATAACCTTTTTGTCATAACCTTCATCTCTCTCTCTCTCTCTTTCTTTCTGTTCATAATATTTGACGTTGCTTCTTCATTTCATTTTGTCAGCACATTTGCATAAATTTTAAAAGAATATATTTATAATATATGTATGTATGTATATGTATGTGTATGTATCTTAGATTTCATTATGTTATGCTTATTGTTTTTCATTTGTCAATCCTCAAGTGAACTCCTTTTGTTGTTGTTGTTCTCCTTTTTACACACATAACACAATATGCAAAATTATTTGATTATATTATTTTTTATGAAAGAAAGCAAAAAATATCCAAAGTAAATGAAAAATAGATTTTGATTTCCATTTTATCGGCTTACCGTTCCTTGTGAACTGAGAGAAAAAAAGGAAATGAACTGAAAAACTAAAGACAAAAGTAAAAGTTGGAATGAAATAAAAAAACTGAAGATTTTTATAAATTTTTTTAACAATTTTCTTTTTATTGATTTGACATACAAATTTCTGCGCCGGTTTTTTCAGTTGTTGTTTTTTGTTGATGTTGTTGTTGTTGTTGCTTACCACAAGAAATAGTAAATAATTAATCATAAGAATTACAATAATCATAATAGTACTGCATAATTAATTAATTATAATATAATTAATGTAATAGTTTTTTGCTACCGCAAGTGTATTTTAATTTTTAAATAATATATTTATATATCATCAATAATCTTTTTTGTTTGTTTTTGTTTTTTTGTTGTATTTTTTGCTGCTAAGTTTTTGTTTGTTGTTGTTGTTCTTACGCCAATTAAACATTCAATTGTTTAAGCATATATTTCATATTTTAAATACGTCGGTTTTATGTTTAATTGTAATTGTAATTGTAATTTTAATTTAACATTTAACTATTTACACAACAAATATTTTAACGTTGGGTTTTTTGCTGCTAAAACTCTTAAGCATTTTTTGTTTGATTTCATTTTGTCATATATGTATAAGTATATGTTCTTTTATTTATATTTTTTTATGATTTTTTTCTGGTTTTGTGTGGTTTTGTTTTTTTAAAATTAGAAAACAATAATATTAAACGCTTAAAATTTTAGTTAATTTTGCAATTCATAAAAACTGAATTTTATCTGAACTTAAATATAGTTGAATTTTAATCGCATGTTCTCAATGTTTATATTTTTCTTTTCACTTAACGGAGATCGCAAAAAAAGGGGGATTTAAAAAAAAAGTGAATTAGACAACATTAAATTGCAGTTTTTTCAAAAAACAGTTTAAAAAAGCAAGTAGTTGAACGCATTGCTTGTCTAGAATAGAAATAATTAATAATAATATAGTATGTGTAAAAGTAATTGTAATATGTACAACAAGTTGCTTAAAACTTAAAAAACAATTAAAAGTTGTTTGCGGAAATCAGAATTAGAATCAGAATTAGAATTAGAATTAGAGAAATCAGTATCAGTATCGAATTTCCTATTGGCAATCTCAACAGATGCCATAAAAGCAATGGGATATAAATTTATTAATAATTTACGTGTTTTTTTTATTTTCTGTTTCTGTTTGTGTCTGTGTTGTTGTTGTTGTTGTATTGAGTTTAACGGCTAAAATATATGGTTTGTATGTCCACGTTTTAATACCTCGACAATCAATTTTATCAGCTTTTGTTTTATCTTCTTTTGTTGTTGTTAATTAATAACTTGTAGTTTAAATATTTAAATTGCATGCATTTTGAAACTTTGTACACTTGCTCATTTGTTTTTCTTTTTTTGTTTTCTTTTAATTATTTGTGAAGTTCTTTAAAGTTAAAAATAATTTAATTTAATTTTTACGCTTGTTTTTTTTTTCATTTATTTGTATTTTCTTTGCTGGCTTTTCTGCTTGCTCGAGGGGTTGAGTTGCCAGTGTTAAGGAAAGTGTTAACCCTACTCCTACCCCTCCTTCTTCTCCTCCTTCTCCTCCTTCTTGTCCTTGTCAGTCTCTCAGCTCTGATGCGATTTACGCCTCCAACATGACTTTGTGCACCGTCGGAACACCGTTTGACGCACTGTTGTTGCTGCTGCTGCTGCCGTTGCTGCTGCTGCTTGTGGGCGGTGTGCCACTGGGCGTGGCCGCGGAGACAGCTGTGACATTGCTGGCCGCAGTGACTGTAACGTCGGCGGACAGTGTTGGATAACGCTGCACAGCATTGGCAGCCGCAACTAATGCATGCAACTTACTCGGCGGCGGCGTCGGCGATTTCTTGGACAGATTCAACGGCTGCGCAGGATCGGCTATCTCCACCTGGAGCTCCAGCATGGGCGACGGCCTTGGCGGCGGTGTCACTATACAGGTGGACGTTGCCGTTGTCGATGAGGAGGCGGAGTTGCTGCTGTTGCTGTTGTTGTTGCTGGTCGAATGCGGTGACTGGAAATACTGACAACTGTTGCTGTTGCTGCTGCTGTTGCTGGAGGAGGAGCTGGAGGTGGAGCTGGATGAGCTGGAACTGGAGCTGGAGCTGCTGCCATTGCTGTGTGGCGACACCGACTGTTGTCGCTGCTGGCAATTGGTGGTGGCCCAACGTGCCTGTTGCTGTTGTTGCTGCTGCTGCTGTTGCTGCTGCTGGGGCGGTGGGGAACTTGTCGAGGGCGAGGGACAATGATTGCTCGGACTGCGTCCGCCGCCTGTGGTGCTGCTGGCAACTGTTGCCGGCTCGCGCATCAAATAGTTTTGTATGATGTCCGAGCGCTTGATCTGCTCGGGCGTCATCCGTGGCTCGGCCATCAGCGATTTGGCCAGAACCGAGTGTGTGCTGGCCATGGAACCCAGCTGCTGTTGCTGATGTTGCTGCTGCTGCTGATGTTGCTGATGTTGTTGCTGCTGCTGTTGCTGGCTGGGACTGTTGCGCGTTAGATGCATGTGCAGCTGGCTGGTGGCACCCGCTGCCGGCGGCGGCGTCTGCACCACACTGATGTGCGCCGTGTGGGGCGTGGGACTCTGGCGCGGACTGTGCGCCGGCATGCTCGTCGAGCTGCTGGCGTCCGCCTCGGCGGTCTCGAACTCGCGATGGCGCAGCGCACGGAATTTCTTGTGCGGCTTGTAGGCCTCGTCCATCAGGGAGTTGGTGTCGTACAATGGAGGCGCCTGCAGCACGCGCTTCAGCACGGGCATGTCCTCGACAATCTGACGCTTGAGGTTCGCGCTGCTCGACGGCTGCGGCGAGCGGACCGGCGAAACGGAGACACTCACTCCCACTCCGACTCCCACTCCGACTCCGGCGGCAGCTGCCTGGGCGGCGTCGCTGCAGTCGAGGGCGTCGTCGACGCTGGAGCGGGGACTGGAGCAGGAGCTGCTGCCGCCGGAGCTGACGGCCTTGCACTCGTTCTTCTCGTTGCCCGACTCGATGCCCGAGTCGGTGGGCGAGTCCAGCTTGCGGTACCGTGTGGCACCCGCGGTCAGATGATGATGCAGCTGCGGATGCTGCTGATGATGGTGATTCACCTGCTGCTGCTGCTGTGGCTGCTGCTGTTGTTGCTGGTGGTGACGCACAATGGGCGTAATTGTCAGCCCGTTCTGGGTGAGATGCGCATGGGAGCCCACGATGTCCATGTCGGCAGCACCCGAATCTCCACTGGATCCGGAGTTGGCGCGATTGCGCAGCGGACAGCCGCCGGAGAGGGTGGCGGCCAGCAGAGGCGCCGAGCTGGCCAGCGAGGAGGTGTTGCCATTGTGACTCAGATGCGACTGGACTGGCGTTGCCACCTGCTGCTGCAACTGGGTGCTGCTGGGCGATCCGTAGTCGAGATCGGCGGACTCGGTGCTCGAAACGGAGCCGAGCGGACTCTTGGCCGCCTCCACGTCCATGGCATCCCAGCTGGCAGCGGGACTCTTGCTGGACGCGTCCCCCTCCTCCATGCTCCACATCTGCTGGCGCAGCAGCTCCTTGTGCTCGGTGCGGAAGACGACGAGCTTCTCCGTGTGCAGCGTGCTCAGCGTGCGCAGATCCGGCATCGTGTCCAGCAGCTTGGCGAGGAAATCGGGCTGGTCGGGACGATTCTGGGAGACAATGCACTGCAGACAGCCCTTCAGGCGGCTGTACATCTTCTCGATGAGCTCGAGGTTCCGCAGACCCGGACGGTCCGGCGTTATCAGGACGATGGCGCAGAAGAGTCCGATCTCGGCGTCCGTCAGATTCATCGAGTTCATGCGCTCGGCAAAGTTAAAGGTCGAGTCCACAAGGAATCGGGCATTGGCGCCATTCTGGATGGCATCGCGACGCATCACCTGGCCGTTGAGGCAGATGATCGAGTTGATCGACGAGTCGAACATGCAGATGAGACGCACGAACAGCGCGTCGAAGAGTCCCGCCTTGAGCAGCGTGAACTTGTCGTCCTGGGTGAGCAACTGGAAGCCGGGAATCATGCCTGCAAAGTCGATGACGCCGCGTATGACGTGCGCGAATCTCTGCGAGAACTCCTGCTCGGACTGCAGCTCGGGCGCGGGATTTAACGGACAGGCCTGCAAATAGAGCAAATTGCAAAACAAAATCCAGTTAGATACAGTACAAGTTATGAGACATAATACTAATTCTAATGTTAATAAGGATATTAGAAATAGTATTAAGAATAAGACTTAAAATGACTATAATAATAGTTTGACTACCAAGTGGAAGGCTGATACAAACTGTTGCATCCCTCACCTCCCCCCCCCCCCCACCTTCCTCCCCTAAAACACAGCGTCATCAAATATTTATATACGTTCTATTCACGCGAAGGTCACCGAACTGCCTGTACCTGTCGCCCCATCTCTCTCCCTCACATTGCAATCAATAATCATAACTATTTGTATTTCCGCACACTCCCACACACACACATGCATACACGCACACACACACGCTTACCCTCTCACCCCCCACTACCCACTATCTCGCTCTCGCTCGCTCTGCGCTCTTGTCTAACGTCGCATTTCCTCGTCGCTGGAAGCTTTTTATTACAACGACAACGACAAATTTAACAACAACAGAAAAGCTTAACTGGCGACGGCGACGGCGACAGCGACAGCGACGTCAGTTTGCCTTGCTAGTTTTTAGTTTCTAGGGGCTGTTTTGTTCGCTCTCTCTCTCTCTCTCTCTCACGTTTTCTATAACTGTTCTTTTTTTTGTGCTTTCATCGCCTGTCGCTGACATTAGCACCAAGGTCGACGAACCAGAGTTCAAGGTTCCGGATTGTTGTTGTTCTCGTTGTTGTTGTTGTTGTTGTTGTCATTGCGCGTGTGTTCGCTCGCTTAGGGGCTTTAGATTGTCGCTTTGGCTGCAGGGGAGGAACGAGGGCGGAGGGTGGCAGGGGGAAAGGGGGGTTTACTCATTTTGACCCTATTGCCGTTGTCGCTGTTTTGTCTATTTCAAGCATTGTTCATGTTATTATGCCATTTTGTTTTCCGGGTTTTGAGTTACATGCACGCGCCAGACAATCGCGAACGTGCTCCCCACCCTCCCATTTTGCCACCCTCCCCCTCCCCTCTCTACTCACTCTCTGTATCAGTAGCCAATGTTTTAAAATTATGTTTCATTTCATGTTTGTGCGAATGTGTGTGTTTTTATTTTCCGTCTAAATTTGTATGATTAACCTTGAAAATTATTCGCCCCAAAATGCCGGCACTGTTCCTCGTCTCTCTCGCTCTCTCTTTGGCTTGCTTTCTTTGTCTTCTTGGCTGGCCTTCGTCAAGTGCAAGCAAAAGCAACAACAATATGCCGGCATACAACCGGCACAACAACAACCAAAACAACAACGATAACAACAAATTTCTTTCTATTTTCTACACCTTTTGCCGGCGCTTTGACGTCGTCTTCAAATTTCTTTCGCTCGTATCATTCTATAAAAATATATTTTCGAATTTTCGTTTCATTTGCGCAAAAGCGGAAATAGTTTGCAAATATACTAATGACTGTGTGTGTGTGTGTCTGTGTGTATTAAATTCTATTCTATGAATGTATTTTTGTATGACCCCTCCCCTCTTCCCAGTCCCGTGTTTTGTTTCGGCTCGACATGCGTATCAGAAGACCTTCAATTTAAATTTGTTGGCTGGCCAAATGATTCCTAGAATTCTTGTAGCTGATAGAGCCAAAAAATAAAACAATCTTCAAGTCTAATCAACGTTGAAGAATGTGCAATATATTAAGTACAGATACATGCACAGTCACAGAAATATGTGCAAGTGTAATTTAAGCATCAACTGCAGCTGTCACAGTGTCGCCCCTTTTCACCTTGCACCAAAACGCTTCCGTCTCGTCGTCATAACTCGATAGAATTTAGCATAGAATGCGATTGGCGAATGGCGCTTCCTTATAAGTATTTACGAGCAAGTATGCATGTATGCATGTGTGTGTGTGTGTGTTTAACCACCTGACTATTAAATGAATTGCGCCATCGCCTCTCAACATGCCTGCTTGCCTGCTCTCTCCCCTGCACTATTGCTCCACTTGGCTCAGCCTCCCTTCCCAACACTCTGCCGCACTCGCTCTCACTCAATCTGTCGCTCGCTCTCTTGCAATGATCGCTGCTGTAATTGGCTCTCTTTGACGGCGCTTGTCGTAAAAGTGCCGTTGCTTGTTATTGTGTGATTTGCTTTGAATTCGCTTCCTCATACTGATGACATTTAAGAGTGTGCACGAGTGGGCGAGTGCAAGGTGCAGGGCGGGGCGGAGCGGGGCGGGGCGGGGTACTAAATATATTTGCATGTGTAATTTGTTTTTGCGTAATTTATTTTTGCTTTCTTACATTTATTATTATGTATTATTGTTTATTCATATACAAAGTACATAAGCAGTTCTAAATACGTTTGTACATTCATTTGTATAATCGTATCGTAATACATGTGCAAAAACCTACACACACACACACACACACACACACACACAGTCATTTCATTCATTCCAAGGTTAAAAAATAACTCGCCACAAGGTCGTCTCGCGACTCGCATGCGAGCATTCTAAGCATGTGTGTGTGTGTTTTGATTCTACGCTGCAGACATGTGCAAATTATTCTTTTGGCGATAGCACTGATCGCACTCGCTCTCCCTCTTAGTTAAACGTCACACACTCACTCTCCCATTCGTTTTGCGCTCTCCCAATGTCTTTACTTTTATTTGGAATTTCTCTCGGTTGTAAAAGCTTACACTGTCACTGTCTCTGTCTCTGTTGCTGCGCTGCTCTGTCCCCCGTCAGCCTTGCACTTGACTTTGACAATGGCCATACATTGTTTACTATCGCCTTCTCTATTCACCTTATCGCCGCACTCATTAACTTTAACTCAACTGCTTGATAATTAGCCGAAAAGCAAAAGCAACAACAAAAACTAAAAGAAACAAAGAATTCCCCCTGCTCCTCATTTAATTTGCTTGCACACACATTTGTTATTAGACATTTTGTTGGTTTACATATTTAATTTTAATTTATTTAAACAGCCGCCACATGTGTCTGCCTGCCTACTCCCCTCTTTCTCTCTCTCCTCTCTCTTCCTACCTCCACTCATTCTTAATCATCCTTTCTCTCCCTCTCTCCTCTCTTTCCAAGTAGTATTCTGAATGTGTTTATTTGTTTTTTCATTTATAATGACGCTACGCTTGACCTTGAGCTTTAGAAATGTTTTTTTTTTTTTCATTTTAATTTTTATTTTTTGTTGTTGTCGAAACACGTTTCTCGTATTGCTTTGGTTTCGGTTTCCTTATCGTGCACTTTGATAATTCTACTTGTCACACTGTGATCCTCTAGGGACATACAGTTGGTCACATAATTTTACTGACTGAATAAATTTAAATATTTTCAATTTATATTTTTACATTTACTCATTTATCATTGTTTGTCTTTCTGTCCGTCAGTTCGTCAACGTTTTTCTGGCATTGACAATTTATTTGTCCAAAGTCGACAAAAAAAACAAAAAATTGTGTTTAGGGCCATCAAGAACTTGACCCGAAATGCGCTGGCAACGTTTCAATGGCCAAAGTAATCTTTCTGGCCATATCGGAGGTCTCTCTCAGAAAAGAGACAGACAGACAGACAGATCGACAGTCAGTTGGTTGTAGACGCGTCTACGTGCGATGCCGTTGATTTCCTGGTTTAGAATCATGCAAACAGGTTCACCTTGGCGTATGAGTAACATGCCAGTAACTAGTTTGTTGTTGTTTGTTATTATTGTTATTGTTGTTGTTGTTGTTCTTGATCTATGCATGCCAATAAATGTGCCCGGAAATGTGCTTGACATTCGCCTACGCGTCAACCTTTTGCCCAGCTAAATACGTATTTTCAGATGTCAAATGGAAATCGAGTCGGAGACAAAGATTGAGATTGAGATTGAGTGATAGATAGATAGATTAACTTACCAGCAAGGTTGGCATTGAGTACGATGGACATTCTCGGGCACGTTGTCGCATGGCCGAGACCTTCTCCTTGGTGAACTCGCATGTCTCGAGATGGGCGCGCAGCACGGCGGCAAGTAGGCGTGGCTGATCGTCCAATTCTGTGGCAAGTGCCCGCTGTTGGCCACGATTCTGTGTGCTCTGCTGCATGGCGGCCAAAATGCGCGCCTTCTCTCGCTTCGGCACGCGACCAAAACGCACAGCTGCAATGACAAGAAGAAGGAGAGGTTAAAATGAGTTTAGACCTTGTAAACAGACCTTATACTTAAATATATGTATATGGTTAGGAAGGGGGTTAACACTCGCTTGAGTGAGCAGGTGCAAGGACTTGAGCTTGACAGCAGCTGCTGCTGCTGTTGCTTCATGTTGTTGTTGTTGTTGCTTGTCACGCAGGAAGTTGTCATACCTCGACACTGTAATTTATGGCCAACAACAGCAACAACAACAATTGTAAGTGCAACCAGATGAGAGACCCTTTAAACTGGGTCATTGCCTGACTCTCAGCTGTCGTTCAACTCTTTTTTCCATCGACTTGTTCTTCTTTTACTTGCTATACTTTCTCTTTTTTTTCTTCTTTCATTTTGTAGATTTTAATTTGCACTAACGAATTTGTATGTGGGTGAACTTTCACATTTCGCCAGAGACACAAACAGCAACGAGAAGAGAGAAGAGCAAAGAGAGACAGCGAGAAGAGACACGTTTCTGGTCACGTTTTGTAGATCAACGTTTTGGCTTTTGACTAGGCCAAAAGAGTTGTAGGCGCTAATTGTTAAGGTGTAAAGTGTTTAAACTAGTTTCACAAACTGGGTTAAAAGCAAAACAATTTTATAGCTTGGCCCTAGCAGACATTTAGGCCTCAAACATACGTATCGTATCTTGGCCAACTTTTCAATGTCAAAAGCAATGCAATTTCTACAATTTCACTCACAACATGGCTTAAACTGGCACACTAAACAACAAAATCGGTAACAAAAGTGAAACAACATAAAAATAAAAAAACTGGGCGCTTTGCAGATTTGTCTACTACTTTTTCCACAGCAGCCGCAGTCGAGAAATCGCCTTACCAACTGACTGACTGAGCGAACGAACGAATGAATGAATGACCCACTTGCCAGGCAGCGAAATTCAGGTCAAACGAAATGGAAAATGAACGCAGCTGCTGCGACTGCGCGTAGAAATTAGAGCGAGCAAGCAACAACAAACATTCACAGAGCCAAAAGCGTCGACAGCAACAGCGACTGCGACTGCGACGCCTGCGCCAACTTTCGACGCTTCAAAGTTGGTCAAACATGAAGAGAGCAGCAGAAGCTCTTCTTCTTTTGCATGTTGTTGCTTTTTAGAAAATAGCAAAAGCAATACAAGAGACCGTCCAAGTTGAGGCTGACGTCGCCGTCGACGTCGACGCCTGCTGCTAAAGTTTCATTTCAAGTTTAAAGCTCTTCCGCGGCCGCAAACCAAAAATCATGAAGCAAAAAAAAAAAAAAAACTGATTATTATTGTTGTGTGCGTATAAACGAGGTCAACACTTCAATGGCGCTTAAAGCGTTAGCTGAAGAAAACGAAACAGCAACAGCAACAACAACAAAAAGGTAAACAAAACGAAAAAGCAAATCAAAGTCAAAAAGCGTCGCTGTCAAAGTAAAAAGTGTGTCTAGTTCTTCTGTTTGTTGTTGTCTTAGTCTCGCAGCAGCAGCGCAGCAGCAGCATCCCATTGGCTGTCTGCATTTCGCCGCGTAAGAAATTGGAGCGAAATTGAAAGCGAGTCGCTGCGAGGCGAATTTGTGTCATGATGTTTTGAGAGAGTTTTGAGTTTTGTCTGATGTTAAATGCATTTCTTTTGCTCTTTCTTTTTTATGTTTTTCTTTTGTTTTGACTAATTTCTCAACTTACGCGCATTGTGATAGTTGACGTTGCCTTTGAGTATGCCTTTTAATATTGGTAATTCTTCGCCCATTTTGTGTGTGTTTTTAATTTGGTTTTCTTTTTTGTTTTGTTTATTTTTCTAATTTAATTTAATAGTTGACACACACATACACTGAGAGATTCAAAATTCTCTTGATTGCACACTGGGCGCATTTAATTGTGGTTTATTTGAATTTCCATTAAACTGGCATTTGGTTTCTTTTGGCACACACAATTTCAACTTTGGTTAAGTATTTTTGTATCTTTGTAATTCCTTCAACTTGTAACTCAGGTACTTGAACAGATAATTGCTGAAATATTATCTTTTGTTTGCTTTTAATTAATTTTTGTAATATTTGCACTTTATCTTCTTTGTTTTCTAAATATATATATATATTTTTGTTATCAATGCAGGAACTTTGTTTGCTTTTTTTTTTTAATTTTCAAATTTGTTGTAAATATATTTAAATATTTAGTTGTAATAATAATTTTTGGAATTTCTCATTTTTATCATCATGTTTTGGGTTGAACTTTGTTTTTATTTTTTACCGCGTAATCCAACAAACGTGTGTGGGGAACTCTGGAACTGTAGCTTAAGTTATGAGACTGGTCGATTTTTCTTCACATTAACAACACTTGCACATTAGGAATTGTAACATATTTATTTATTTAATTTGTTTATAATGCCTTTTTGTTTTGTTTTGTACAATTTGAATTATTAATATTTATTTGATGCGACGATGACAACGTTGAAACACATAAATCGTAGTATAGTTTCGTTTGGTTTCTGTTGAAATAATTCGCTAACATGACAAAACTCGACAAGGTCTCGAACGCGACTAACTGTAAAAGCAAAAGCACGTTACGAATATACCCCAAAGGTAGCAGCAAGACTGAGACCGAGACTGAGACTAAAGCGGCCTGAGCAGTCGAGCAACAACAGAAACAGACGGCAACAGAAACTGAAAAAGCCGCCGTCGCTGCCGCTAGAGGCAACGACCAACGCAAAGTTCCAAAGAGCACGCAAACGAAACGAAGAGAGAGAACGAGAGCGCAAGCGAGAGCGAACGCTTATAAGAGAGTCAAGAAGTTGTGATAAAGCTCTGTGAGTAATTGGGGGGGCAACAAACCAAGAAGCAGCTGCTGGGTCTTTGATTAAGTGTAATTATCAATATTATAAATATATTTTAATTTTTAAAATAATAATAATAAATTTATTTATTTATATGCATTTGTTGACATGATTAAGCACATGAAGAGTCATACTTGAGAACATTAAACCCGAGCACAAGTTCAAACACTGATAAGCTTGCAACACAAGCTCTATCCCACAGCTCTTTATCTCTTTATCTTATCGTCAGCAACGAAAGTTCAATGCTCGTGGCGCCAAAAACAAATAGCAAAAAACAAGACACCAAAAAAAGAGAACTAAAGAGAAGAGAACATAACGCTGCGCTCTTAAGTGGCAGCTCTCTTGCAAAGCTCTTAAGTTGACGGAGCTTTTCAACACACCGCACAGCAGTGTGTTGAGTTTCGCGCAACTTAAGAGAGCCAAAAGCTTTGCAAGAGCTTTTTAGCAACATTGTTGCATTTGTAGCGAGCAAAAGCGGATCACGCATAGTTGACAAATTGGAGGCTGGAAACTTGAGAATTCCCATTTTTCAGCTTTGTAATGAGATTTGCTTAGAGTGTCGTTAAAAATACAATTTTTGTCATTTACGTTTTTACGCTCGTTTAATTTATGACTGCGCTGGCCCCGTCTGCCCGAGTGAGGGAGACAGCTAGTGTTGAGTCATTTAGTGAGTGCAAAGTTGGAGTTATTTGTACTGCCAATGGGTGCAACTATATAACATAGTAGTTGTAATCGCTATGTCAAGGACAGACACAATGCACACAAACAAGCAAACCAAACATTCAATCAAACACGAGATACGAGATACGAGTATCTCAAAACTACACATATTATTGAGGTCAAAACTCGTTTGCTGAGTCAGTCGATGTTGTTTTTGTTTTTGAGTCATAAGAGAGCAATTTGATTATTCAAATCGTATGCAAACTAATGCCAGTTCAACTTCAAAACGTCATCGCATTTCGCACGTTATAAACCAAACCACTTGAAGGAGCAACAAACAGACGGACGGACGGACGGACAAACAGTCGACGGTCATCGAACTTTATGTTCGAAATGAGGCCAAAAAAGCAAACAATGGCGACAACAACGAAAGCCACCAAAAAGAGGAAAAAACAAAAAGAAACCAATTTAATAATAATAATGAGTTGAAACGTCGCTTGATGTTGTTGTTGTTTTTATTGTTGTTGATTCAACGTCATTGCCTCACATTTGTACGCACGAAAGTAAAAGTGAAAGTGTAGAAATGTTGTTCGTGCATGTTGTGGAAATATTGGGAAGACAAACAGTCGACAGCAACAACAATAATGTTGGCCAAGCAGGTAGTAAATAGGCCTATAAACTTGTTGCAAGACAGCGCCAGAAGATGGGGCGCTGATTACATAACAAATATGTACAAAAGATACTGGAATATTCGACTCGGATATTAATGTGGTAGAGTATCTTTTATCTTATATTCTTCTTTTTTATAAAATGATACAAAAGATATTAAGATATTTGTGGCAGATATTTTCATGATAAAGTATCTTTTCTATAAAGATTATATTTTCATAAAAAGATGCAAGAGATATGGGAATATTTGAGTCAGATACTTAAATGATTGAGTATCTTTTCTACATATATTTATTTTTTATAAAAAGATACAAAAGATACTCAAATATACAACTCAGATATTTCAGTGATAAAGTATCTTTACTATAAATATTCTAATTTCATAAAAAGATACAAAAGTTACTGGAATAATCGACTCAGATACTTTAGTGATAGAGTATCTTTGTTTGTATATACTTTCTTGCCAACAATTGTTTATGGAAATGCAAAGAAACCAGTTCGAAAATATGTCATAATAACAAGCTCATCATATTTTCGAACAATTAAAAGCCAATTAACAAGTTTTTTTCAACAACATTTCACTTTCACTCTCAACTCAACGCGACTTGACTGGCATCGAGTCTAACCTCAAAAGCATTGACAGTTTTGACAGCCGTGCAAATGTCGAGCTGCTTTCTCTCTAATCATTTGCGGAGCATTGAAAATTGAATAGCAATTGTGTTAGCATTGTTAACATATTGTTATTATTATTTCTATTATTATGATTGTTGTTTTGGCGTTACGACTTCCCGTATTACGGCTGGGCGCTAATTGTTGTTCGAGAAGAAAGAAAGAAGAGGAAGAAGAGGAGGAAGAAGAAGAAGTGGAAATAACAACTAAAGCACATAAAAAACATTTGTTTATGTTTTCTCTGCGTTTTATGAGTCAAGCGCCAAAGCAAAGTTCAATGCACCGGCTAATGAAATGGCTAATGAGAAGAAGCCAAGAGAGAGAGAGGCAGAGAGAGAGAGAGAGGGCTAGGCCTACTTTTGGGTGATTCACAGCGTCAATGCGTTGTTTTACGTAAAAGCGACACAATTGTTGCTGTTGTTGTTGTTGTTGCTTTTTTTGTTGTTGCTGTTGTTTGTTCATGGCGCTTGCGTAAGTTGTTTACAAAATAATCGAGAAACGCGGAAAGACGTACGTCGAGTAAGTCCAACCAAATGTTTTGTGTAAGAAGAAAGCAATAAAACAGAAGAAGCAACAAAATAAAGACATCATAGGAGTTGGCTACAAGCTATTTCGTGGAATCGAACTCGCTGTGACAAAAGAAAGCATTGTTTGTTTCTCAAAAACACAAAACCAAAAACAAAAAAAAAGTGGCATATTTTTAATGTGTATTTTAATTTGTGGGTCACGAAAACTGTCAATGAAACACACACAACAGGCGGGGAGGTCAGACAACAACGACAACGACAACGAAGGCAACACAGCCAATAATATGTACAATATTAATAATACATAATAATGAAATCGTTCATTGGGGACCCTGTGCCATATACGAGTATTACAATTATTAATTTCACATCACATAAAAAGGTCACGCTCATCAATTGTATGTATGTATGTATGTACATTCTTTTAATTTCATCAATAAAGCGCAACAGAAACAAAGGCAAAACCTCGACAACAAAAGCGACAAGCAATCATTTCTTTTTATTTTCGTAATCGTTTTTCTTTTTGTCTTTTGTGTGCAACGCGTCGGCTACGTAATTTGTTTGTCTGTTGTGCAAGGGGAGAGGGGGGAAAAAGCTTATTAACTTGAGTGAAATTTTGGGCAGCTGCCTAACTAAATTACATGCACACTTATACATACTATATAAGATGCATGCATTTGAAATACATCAAGGGAATGCCATTTTCTTTATTTTTCAAAATTATTTTCAAATAAATGCGCGCCAAGGCAACCGCCAATTGCAAATTGCAATGCGAATGCGAACAGAGCAGCGACTGCAGCAGCGCTGCAACTGAGGCGAATGACCGTGCCTGACCCAAATAAAAGTCGCTGCACTCGCCAACAAAGGCGACAAATGCCTGCTCGCTCGCTCACTCACTCACTGCTCGCTCACTCACTCGTACTCGTACTCGTCGTCGTCGTCATCGTGCAAAAACAAAATTGCAGCAAGAAAAAGCGCAGCGCGCAGTCAAAATGAGGCCGAGTGCAATGAACAGCATTCAGCACAAGAGAGCACAAAACGCGTACAAGTACGAGAGAGTGCATGTGTGTGCAAGTTTGCATGCACAACAGACTGAGAGCGCGAGAGAGCAAGAGAGTTGGAGCCTATGCAAATGCAGTGCTGCTGCTTCTGCTGCTGCTGCAGTCGAACAAGTTGCGACGCTGACGCTGACGTTGATGTTGCAATGCGAAACCTTCGAGAAATTTTACAAGAGTCGTTGAACTCCAGCGTGTGTCGGTCGTTTAACTGTGCCCCAAAACGCTAACCACCAGGCATTGCAGCAATGTTGGCTGTGGCTCGGCTCGGCTCCACTTGGAGCTTGAAACTAGTTTGCTGCCGAGGCATTGAAAAAGCGAAAGTACATTTTTCAGCTGCTCTGCCCGTCGCTGGCTGCTCTCTGATGTGGCGTTCGTTTCGTTTCGTGTTCGTGTCTGTGTTTGTGCTCGTGGGATTGGCGCTCGTTTGACGTTCGTTCAGCGAGGTAAATGAACCTTTTGAAGGTTCAACTTGCGTAGTAGGCGACGTTAACGTCGCAGTCAACGTCAACGTCGACGTCGTGTAAAACAAGTTTGTTACGTTGCTGCTGCTGCTGTTGTTGCTTTCGACAGTTTTGTTTCGCGCTCTTTTCTTTGCAATTTCACCGTTAAGCCAAATAGCAACAACTACTATTTGTAAGGCAGGTGAAGCGCACACGACGCACGTCTTTATGTAACCAGAAGCAGCAGCAGAGACAGAGACAGCAGCAGAGACAGAGGAAAAGCAGCGCCGCTTGAAGTGTCTTGATGATGCGTGTCACGCGTTAAATGATTTCACTGATGACGAGTGAACAAAACTAAGATTGTATAATAATACTAAAGTACAAATAAGTACATTGTATCTGTATCTGTATCTGTGTATCTTATTGCATGCATTAACCTTCTGGCAATAAAGCTCACACCTTAGTCAACTCAGTTTGTAATTGCATTGAGAACGAACCTCTCCCACATTTATCTCATTGCATTCCTCATTATCATCATCATTATCATCGTCATCATTAGTATGTTGTACTTGAAGCTTTGACCCCCGCACCCAGGGCTCCTCAAGTGCTCTGATTGAGCCAACAGACCCTCCCCTCCCCCCTCCAATGCGACCCCAGGCCAATCATTTTTGTTGTAGTAGCCTCCAATATTATTTTAGTCAACACCTCGACTCGCCTATGTGTGTGTGTGTAGCACTGGCATTTTAATGTATTTGTAATTGACCTGAATAAAGTTCAAAACACTCACAGCAGCAGCAACAAAAACAAACACAAAAACAACAACGACGTCGGCAAGGCGAAATCTACATGCAAGTTGTAGTTGTATGTGTGCGTGTGTGTGTGTGTGTAGCCTCAAAATAATAATGATTGCGACAACAACAAAAGCTACAACAACAGCGTCACTGCTACTGTTTTGTAGTTGCTGCTCATGTGCACACATACATAACACATATGTGCCTAGACACACACACACACACACATTCATATTTAACTACAAAACAACATTTTGCCTCCGATAATTGACAATTGTCTGATTATTTTTATGTACAAAGATAATTATATATCATTGTGTAGTTGTTGCTTGATTTTCGTTTGAGATATACAAAAATATTTACTTAATTTAACAGCTGAATTTATTTTTGAATCTAATTCATTTCAATTACTCTTAATAGTTGCTCTCTTTCAGTGTCGCCTACCTAAGAGCAACAATCATAACTGTATCATAACTTAATAGATTTGCTCTTTTGTTTTCGTACTCGTCTCGTGAGTCTGTTTGATTTCAATGCATATTTACTTTCAATTTGCTTAACCTCGCGCTAATTTAAGTTCATTTCAATTAAAATAAACATGCTGCATGCATGTGAAAACTAATAAAAACAAAAAAGTCTACAAAAAAAAAATAAATAACTGCAAACATTTCTATGCCTGCTGTGTGACAACTAAAAATATCAAATGAAATAAAAAACAAATGCAAAATGAGCAGCGGGACGACGACAGCGAATAAAATGAGTAAAAATGCTTGTTTACTATCAAGTTAACTTACATACACAACACAGACACACTCACACTCAAGCACCTTCACTGCTGCTGCTCAGCAACGTCGCTGCTTTGGGTGACCCAGTTTCGTCGGTCAATGAACTGAACGCTGCTGTCGAGGCTGAATGTTTTTGTGGGGGAGAGCAACCGAGAGCGGAGAGTGGAGAGCGGGTGTCGCCTGGCTCGTGTATGCTTGTTGTTGTTTCTTTTTGGGGGGCGCTCTATCCATGAGAGAGTGTGCTTGCGCGTGTGTCTGTGTGTGTGTCTGTGTGTGTGCGCTAAATTTCGGTTTCGTTTTCATTTTGACGGCGTCTTGCGTTTATTTTCGTGTCTTTGCAATAGGCAAACACACAAACACAAACAAAATGGCGCCTAATAATATTACTACATATGAAAAGAAATTATGAAAGCCGCTAAAAGAAAGTGTTTCGAAATGGCCAACGGAAAAAGTGAAAGTCTTTGCATATTATAATGCAGACGGAGATGTACTAAATGATATAAATTCAACATTTTCGACAGCAACAATTTCTAGGTCACGTAACTGTAAAAATTCGACAACAGCCCACATGTAAATGTGTGAATGTGTGTATGTATAAATGTTTATTTGTATGTGTGTGGGTACATTTAATTTTCCTTGAAAGATAAGGCAAGCCAATGCAGCACAGTCAACGTCGACGTCGACGCTGACAGCGACAGCGACTGTGCTTAAATGGCACACGGTCATTTTTATTATAAACAATTCGAATTTCGTTGCTGTTTTGTTTTTTGCTGTTGCTATTGCCGAGTTCGAGTTCGCTGCTGTTTATTTTGATGGCGGTCGCTTATTGAGATTCTTTTTTTTTTTGGTTCTCATCGCTTATTTTTGGCATTAGTATATTGTGTGTAGAACTAGTTCAAGGATATGCCAATTGTTGATTTGATTAATTAATCTAACGATAGTATCTGATATACTTTTATATTGCTGCTCAATACTTTTTTTATGGCCCTGCATTTCTCCCATTTGCCCCACAAAAAGCACAAAATCTAATCCATCAATTACGACATACACACAGCTACAATAATAATAACAGCAGCAGCAACAACAATACATACATATGTATTATTTAACACACGCTGCGCCTGCGTGCTGCCTACAAAGCAGCAACTGAAACGTTGCGCCAGCTCTCGCTCTTTCTTTCTCCCTCTCCCTCTCCCGCCCGCTCTGTCTTCTTCACAAGCACGCAGCATGAACCACTTTCGTTTTCGACAGCAACATGGCCGCCATTATGGCGATGAAGAAGAAGAGACAGGCAAAAGTCAATGAACGATGAGAGTGTGTCCGTCGTGTGTCTCTCTATCTCTCTCTCTCTGCCTCGCACTCTCTGTGTTTGTGTGATTTTTATGCATTTATATTTTGTTTGCTTTCATAATCGATACGAACGTTGGGCATTTCCTGTTCAAAATGTTCCGGGCTTGTGTTTAATTTAAACAAATTATTACAAAATTTAATAAAGCCAAATGCACACTGACAGCAATTGAGAGCGCGAGTGTGAGCGGGAGCGGGAGAGGGAGAGAGAAGGCGGCATATTGTTGCTGGTTGTATTTAGGTTAAGTGCGTTCATTCAACTTTAGCACAATTTCGAAATGGCGCACAGCCGTTGTTGTTGTTGTTGCGGCTGCTGTTCCCATTTATCATGCGGGTGTTGGAAATTTGTTTAAACAAATTTACATATGTCTGTATGAGTGTATGTGTGTGTTTGTGTGTTTGCTTTGCTTTCTGGCAGGCAGCTAACAACTTTTACTTTGCCGTGAAATCGCGCGCGCCTCACACAAATGTTGCAACACACACACAGCACACACACACACACACATACTCTCATACAGGCTGAGCTAAAATTTCGTTCATGGCTGGTCAATGAACTCGTCGCTTGTCGTTGTCGTTTTGTCGCTCGTGTTTCGTTTCGTTTTAGTTCGTTTCATTTTAGTTATTGCTTTTTGAGCTTGACTCTCTTATTTCAATTATTAGGCAAAGTGGGTGGTGGGTGGTGGGTGGTGGGGGGCAAAGAGCGAGCTAGGATAAGTTTAATACGGTTGCAGTGCTGCCATTTTAGCTAATTTATAGCTATTTATAAGTTTTGAAATAAAATTATACCGACTTCCTGTAATTTGTTTTCTTCTCTTCAAATCTTGCTTGTTTTTATAAGTATTTGAAATTGTTATTGTAATAACGGTACTCACCATCACGACTCATGCCAACGGCAATGCACTTTTTCAGTCGACAATATTGACAACGATTGCGATTGATCCTCAAAATGCTGCACTGTTGATTTTTGGTGCATGGGCGATATTGTATCTTTTGCTGTATGGAGCGACGGAAGAAGCCCTGCAATTAAATTAAAAACAAATTCAAATTAGAATAAATTTTATAAATAATATCATAAAAATTAATTCAAATTAAAACAGTGCTTATTTATAATATTAAGAATTAAAATTTATTAATTTTATCACTTAGATTGCACCTACATCGGCACTGGCATCCTCAATTGCTGCTGTCAATTTGGCAGCAGCTGAGTTGCTGCTGTTGTTGTTGCTGCTGCTGTTGCTCAATGCCGTGTCCAACTTTTCGTCAAACTTTTGACACAAATAATTCAGCTGCGATGCCTCGAGACGTTGATGATGTTGCTCGCAGAGTTCATCGTCACAGCCCGAATCCTGGGCGTCCATATCCTCGATATGTTGCTGCTGTTGTTGCTCCTCATCGCTGCTGCTGTTGCTGTTGTTGCAGGTGCAATAATTGCCAATGCCATTTGTTAGCGACTGCGTACTCGAGTTGCTCAGCAGCGAGCAATTGCTATCGGAGCTGTCACGTCGCTGCTGTTGTTGTTGTTGCTGCTGCTGTTGTAGCTGCTGCTGTTGCTGCTGGTGTTGTTGCTGCTGCTGTTGCTGTTGGGTTTGTTGCAACAATAAATTGGCAATTTCTTTATGTGTTTGCGCGGAAAAAGGACTATCACAATGCAGTTGATTGAGCTTGTTGCTATTGCAGGTGGGTCTTGTTGTAGCTGCCGTTGTGGCCGTTGTGGCAGCAACTGTTGCAACTTCTGTGGTGCTCTTCTCATCATTTTGCTGCCTCGCCATCGACGTTTGCTCCAGCTCACGCTGCTTCAGCTCACGAGCATAGCGTATTTTCTTCCAAGGGCATTGATATTGCTCATAGCCGCTGTAATCGTCGACAGCAGCAGCAGCTGTTGCTGTCGCGCCAGTGGCATTGCCTTTGGCTGGCATTTCATCATCGCTGTTAGCACAATCCTCATCAATGCCTGATTCGCTATCATTTTTGGCGGTCAGATCGGCACATGGCTTTGGTGTTGCTGTTGCTGTTGCAGTTGCAGTGGCAATTGCTGTTGCTGTTGGCTGTTGCAGCAACAAGACAATCTGCTGTTGCTGCTGACTAATACTATTTGTTGTTGTCTGATTGGTGGTTGTCTTTACTAGTGTTGCAGGTGTTTGCTGTTGCTGTTGTTCTTGTATCAGCACTGCTTCGTTTTTCAGTCTTTTGCGTTGCTGTTGATGTTGCTGTTGTTGCAGGTAAACTATTTGTCTGGGTTGCTGCTGCTGCTGCTGTTGTTGTTGCTGCTGCTGTTGCTTACTGAGCGGTGCAGACTCCAACAGTTTAACCAGTGCCGAATGTTGCTGCTTTAGCTGCTGACTTTTCATCTGTTGCTGCTGCTGTTGTTGCTGCTGCTGCTGCTGTGAATGTTGTAGCTGCTGCTGCTGCGGTGCACTGACAATGTGCACATTGCTGTTGCCGGCTGTCAGCAGCACAATTGTTGTGCCATGTTGCTGTTGCTGCTGCTGCGGTAGCTGCTGTGGCGACTGTTGTTGCTGCTGCTGCTGCTGCTGTTGTTCCATTGCACAAACCATTTTGGCTAAAACTTAAATATTTTCTCTCTCTCTTTTTATTATTTTTGGTACCACAAATGACACTTGCTGTTGACTGCTGTTGATTTTGCTCTAAGATTTGCTAATAAGGAACATTGTGTTTGCTTTTCTCTGATTTTCGATATGAAACTTTATTTCAGAATTCACTTCACCAACAATTGATTTTACCGCCAAAAATACTTTTGTTAACGCTTTAGCGGAAATGGAAGTCTTTTTTTTATGATCTCTCTCTCTCTCTCTTTCTAACTCTCCCGTTGTTGCACTTCACTGGCACCAATAAAAATAATATATGATTTATATATATTTATGATTATTTTAAACTATTTGTTGTTAGCTTTTGTAACGTGTTCTGTGTGCTCTTTTTTGCCGTTTTTTCTCAGTTTCAGATTTATCTGTTTCGCGCGCTTTTCTTGCTCTGCACAACCGCTGCCAACGACGAGCAATTTGCGAATGAAAGCAGCGCCAACAGCTCCAACAACTCATGGCTATTCAATGGGCTTCGGCTCAAGCTCGGCATACATCGGCTGTCACTGCTCTCTGCTTTCTGCTCTCGCAGTTGTGCTCTCTCTCTCACTTGTCGCTCGCTCGCTCGTTCGTTCGCTCGCTTGCTCGGTCGGCAGTGCCAACCTCGCGCTACATATTGTTTTTGTTTTTGTGTACCAACTGAGGACATTCACTCCAACGCTATCGTCGACGTCGACGCGAGCAGCTAACAATAGACGCCGCTGGCGCTGCTTCTGCTGGCGCTGCTGCTGCTACTGCTACTGTCGCTGCATTTGGTGGGGGCGCTTTTTTTTATTGTTGTTGTTCTTGTAAACAATTCTTGGAACACCTACGCGACGCAGATTTTAGGTAGCTTCTGCTACTGCCACCTGACTGATCAGCTTTGTTTGATAACAGCAGCAGCAGCAACAACAATACTTATAGACACACACACACACTTACACTTGTAAATACGAGTACATGTAGGTGGATAAAGTTTTTTGATGCTTTGGCTTAGTTCAAATATTTGTGTGTTAGTTTTTCTTTACATTATTTGTGTGTGCTTGTTTTGAAAAATGAGTGACAAATAAGATTAATTGATATTGAGTGGAGGGATGTTGATTGGGGTCGGAGACATGGCCAGGGGCAGGGGCAGGGGTAGGGCTATCAATAAATATGACAGCCATAAGAGGATCTCAGATCTGGAACGGGCTCTTAACATGTCTGAACTATTTTTGTGGGTAGTCTGCGTAGATTAGAATTCGAAAAATAGATTCGAAGGAAGTTTCTGGAGAGTGTAGTGCGTTGGGGATTACTTAACCTATTAATCATTAGACTTTCTGTTGATATCGATATTTTTAAATCGTTGACAAAAAATGTTGCCCTAATTTTACAGATAGCCCGATTATTTAATTGCGACCATTGTTTCGCCGCGTGCTCAACACAATTTATAGACTACAACATTTAATGCCTCGCTTTTAATAATATTAAATAATATTTTTGGTCCGACTTGTTTTTCTTTTTTTATTTTGTATTTTTCTTTTTGTCTTTTGAGGCCACACAATACGTAAAGGCAACAATAGCAGAGACGCAGCTGTCTCTCTTTTTCTCTCGCCCATGCTGGAAGGCTACGTAACCAAAAAGCACCAAACAACAAAAACAACAACGATAACGACAGCGACAGCGACGACGACAGCGACAGCGACGACGACGTCGACGACGTCAACATAATACGACGACGTCAGCAGAGGTTGGCTGACTGGCAGTTCAGTTCAACGAACCCCGCCATTGTCGTGACCTACTTTTCGGTCAAATACCTCCAAATGTGGAGCTGTTGAGCGCGCCAGAGACGACCGCGCTGCCGAGCTGCCGAACGGCCGAACGAGCGAGCAAGCACGAACGAGAGACCGAACGAGCGAACGAACAACCGAATGGCCGAACATTCGTGCATTGGTGCTGCGCTCTCAGTTGTTTGGCGCTCTCTCAATGCATTTGCATGTGAATTTGTTGTTGCTGCTGCCGCTGCTGCTGCTGCTACTGCAGTTTGCAAGCCTTTGCTTAAGCTATTTTTTTTTTGTATTTTGTTGTTTGGAGTTCATTTGAGCTGGCGGTCGGTCAACGACACAGAAACCTCAGACGGACAACTGCATGGTTATGGGCTTGGCCTGGAGGCGTGCAGTGGCAACGGCGACGGCAATTGCAACGGCGGCAACATGGCTAAAATGCGTTCAAGGAAATCTTTGGCAATGCAGCACGCTTAAAATTTTGGAATAAACCAGCAAAGTTACATCAGCAAAGTGCAGCAGCAGCGACTGCAACAGCGACTGCGATAACGACAGCATTAGAGTGTCTCACTGATATGGCTGAAGCTTCATTATATAATTGAAAACTATAAATACTAATTTAACACAACGAAACTCAAGCTTCATCAGTGTGTCAGCCAGTGTGCGAGCGAGAGTTCAATGCACTCAGCATTCACTGAACGACAATTTGCACTCATTTCAATGCCTCGCAGCCCCCGCAAAAAAAAACAGAAAAAACAAAAACAAAAACGAGCTTCGGTTAAGTCAAGCTTTTCTTTTTGCAACCAGCGACGAAGAACTTTCGGGAACAGCTGTGCTTATTTCTGCTGCTGCTCTCTTTCGTTATTACCTGCACGAGTGCTCTCTCGCTCTGTTGTGGGTCGCGCTCTCTCGCAGCTTGGCTGCTATGCTAAATGTGAATGAACTCTGCTGGCAGCTGCAATGCGAATAACATGTTTCAAAGGAAAGTGAGAGCATTTCACGTTACGAGCACACAAGCACACACACACACACATACATTCGTCTAGCTCATTCGCTCTGTGTGTGTGTGAGTGTGGAAGTGTGTTGGACAACGTTGCGTACACCCACAAAGCATCAAAGCGTTGTCCCCCTCTCTGTCCCACCCTATCATTAAATGATCCGCTGTTCAGCCTCGTCATCTTTGCCAGAACTATGGGCATTACAAGCTTTATAGTTTATTGTTTGTTTGTGTTAAATGAGTTTTGGGTTATTTGGAGAGACCTCAATGGCGATCACTTGGGATCAGTTCAAAACTTATGAATGGAAACTATAGTGATCCCGCGAGCTATGTATGTACATAAACATATGCTGATATTGTGTACCTGTTCTGTTGTACGAATTGTACAAATACTTGACCTGCATTTGACTGCTTGACTGAGGAACTTCAAGAGACTTCTTAAACTACTGTTGGAGCAAAGATTGATGGCAAAAGATTTGTTTCTTCTAGTTATTTTTGTATTTATTGATCATTCTACATATTTTTTGGTTTCAAAGACAGAGCTTTATTCAATTCTTTTCTCTCTCGCTCACTCTCTCTCTCTCTCTCTCTCTTTTATCTGACTTTTTCCCTTTTTTGCTAACAGCGATTCTTCTAAACCTGCCTCAATTCATTACTCACAGTTTCCCATCAATTTTGATCTTGTCAGCTCTCTTCTCCCTAATCTTCTTATTTAATGAGCTTTCCAAAGCACATTAAAAAGCTCAAGAGTTGTTCTTTTATCGTTTGCTTCCACCTTTTTAGGGCTTGTGAGATGCGTCAGCAATTAGCACGTGCCTAAACGCTGTCCGACTCATAATGAGGCAAGAGGCACACAAATGAAAAGAAGAAAAGAACAAAATTCCGGATAATAATGGCGCTTTACGGTTCATTCAGCATTCGTCATGTTCGCTGAGCTCTTGAGTTAATATGACGTGACTGAGCATGAGTTATGTCGCTGTTGACTTGGCCAGAATGGGAATTGGTTATAGATAGCTGACCAGCAATTAGTTGACGAACGACAAAAGTACCACAATAAATAATAAATAATTGTTGTTTAAATTACGAGTCGTGTCGAGTGGAGTGGAGTGGAGTTGAAGTCTTATTCAGGTCAAAGTTCAATGCCCCCTGTGCAAGGATATTTGCCTTGCCTGACCAAACCACTGAAATGTCTTCCTCCTCCACCTCGTTATCGTGTACAGCCGCACGTAGGCAAACACACCTCCCCCTCCCCCAACAACCCCATACATACATACATACATCAACCCCCAACCCCATGCAAAGTATTTCCCTTTTGGCCTCGCGCTTATTGACGTCACTTTTGCAGTTCGCTGCTGTCTCGGCTCAGTTCGTTCAACTCACCACATGCCTCATGGTCGCCTGCACTCGTGTTGTTGTTGTTGTTTGTGTTGCATGCAACATAGTATGGGAGGGAGGCAAAACCATTTGTTTAATTTCTATAAAGTTTGGGGCACAGGAAATTCGGCTTTTGTCATTAACCAGTGACTCAAATTCGATAATCAATCGATAAATAAACAATTAGGGCACTAAATAAATTACTGAGGACAATAGCTTACGAATTATACGAGTTTGTTTTGCTAAAGTTGGAATAATAAAACGTTAGTGAAATTTCTGGAATACGACTTTTAGCTTATTTATTTGCGTAAGAATATTTTCCAAAATAACTAGCTATGTATTACTTTTTTTTATTATTAATTTTTTTAATTATTTTATTCATTTCTATTTCAATTTTAACAATCACAATTCTGGCAGCAAAAAAAGAAGATAATTATCCTGCCAGGGACATTTGAGCAGCCGTTGCAGGCAGCATCTGAGCTCCCAAAATTAACTTGTGTTAGGCAACAACAACAACAACAGCAACAACAACAATGCGAGGCTACAAACCAAGGAGACTGTCGATTGGGGACATTGCACTGCAATAACCTTAAAGAAACAGCACAGGCTGAATCAGAATCAGAAAGAGAGACACCGATAGAGAGAGAGAGAGAGCGCGAGTGCTGTCCCAGCGGAGAGCTCTTTCGACTTGGCGCACAGCAAAACTGTGTTTGCTCCAAAGAACTTTTTTCTCATTTTTTTTTTTGCATAAGCACAAAGCGAGAGATGGATGGGAGGGGGAAGGGGGTGGAGAGAGCGTACAACGTGTGTGCTATGCCTAGGAATTGGCGAGTGTGTCATGATTTTGTACAGTTAGAAAAGCTTCAGCTCCAGCTCCGAGTCTCTAGCTTCAGTATGTACATATGTATGTATGTGCGAATCGTGGGCAGAGGAAATGACCTCAGGAAGGAAATGCAATGTATTTAATTGGCCAAATGTGTGTACAATGCACTGCGTGTTGTCTACATATATACATGTATGTATATGTTGGGGCTTCTCTATTGTGCAATTTGTGGGAGGTAGAAGTTGTCAAGTGGCTCTATCAGTCAGCTGATAAATGATAGAGTCACTAGCTTTTATGGCTTTAATGAGCTTTTTATATAATTACAGTCGAACTTCCCTAACTCGAATCACCATTATCCGAGAAAAAAGTTCGAGTTAGGGAGACTTCGAGTTAGGGAATTTTTTTTTTTAGTTTTTTAAATCAAACTACAATTTCATACATTCATAAATACATTTCAAATTGCAAACTTTTCTTGCTATTTTCAACAAAACAAAATTAAAGTTTGTTCAAGACCTGTCGATATTCTCAAAAACAGGTTTTATCGTTCTTTTGCTGTATCCAGAAGAAGTTCCCGATTCAAATGACATAATTAATTTTCCATTTTTTAATATAATGAAAACTGTTTTCGATGAGATACCATATTTTTCAGCCACTTCATTTTTTTTGGTCCACTTTTGAATTTTTTAACAAATAATTTTAAAGATTTCTTAAAGAGATAAACATTTTAATACACGTGCTGGTGCCATGGTAAATAATCTTGCACAGATGCGCTGACAGAGAAGTACATTACAAACATCTTTTCTAAAGCAATTTCACAAGCTTAAGTAATTTTTGATGCAATATTCTATTATATACCATCACCATATGTTAATGTACATCAATATTACGTATCAAAACGAGCCGGTAACAAAAGCATTAAATAGAAACGAAAAAAAAATTCAAACTTTACTGGGGATTTTCCCGAAAAATTCGACTTACAGAAGTACGGGCCAATATTTTTGTTCGAGTTACGGAGAAATTCGAGTTAGGGAAGTTCGAGTTAGGGAAGTAGAATTGTATGAAATTTGCTTAGTAAACGCTATTGCCACTCGATTTTGTTCGAGTTAGAGAAAATTCGAGTTAGAGAAGTTCGAGTTAGGGAAGTTCGACTGTAATTAAAAATATTGGAAAATTAAAAAGTTCCATTAAAACTGTCTGATAAGCTCATATCAAGCTTTTATTAAGCTTTAATGTGCTTTTACCTAAACTATAAATATAAGTTTTTCACATTTTAATCAATTTTCTACACTTGCATGAGTTTTTCAAAGCTTTTATAAAGCTACTTTTTTAAAGCTTTAATGTGCTTTGAGACGAAATACAAAGTTTTAATTTTAAGCAATATTTAAAATAAATAATGTGAGATGTAGTAAAGTTTTAGATACCTTTTCCAAAAAACTGTTAAGCAGGATAAATAGTTTTTTAACTGATCAACATCAATACAAATAATATATTAATTTGATTGATCAATAAACTTATTTTTTAAAGCTTTCATAACATTATGATAAATATTTTTGCATTTTTTTATATTGGTGAATTTTTTCAATGATTTTAATTGTATAATTTGAGCTTTTAAAGCTATAATGTGCTTTTGGCATGAACTACAAATTTTTATATTAATCAAATATACTGTATCATCATTAAGGTAATTAATATGATCTATAGATCTTTCAATAAAGGTTTTTTTTTTCAAAATGTATTAATTATTACTATAATCGTCTGCCAATTCTTCAGTAATTTTGTGCCATATAGTATCTGTGTATATAATATATCGCTTTAAAACCTTCTCCCACTTCCAATACAAAAAAAGGAGTCACAAACTTAACAATCAAATTGTCCTTTAACCAGTCCAATGAACTCAAAGCGTGCCGAGCAATGACAAATGCAATAAGAAGAACGTAGTGCTAAAATTGGCGCGCTCGCAATGGAAGACACCTGTGCCATGTCATACCAAAAAAAAAAAAGAGTACAGAAAGAGAGAAGAGAAGAGTAAGAGATGCCACCCTCGCTTTTCTCTCCTTCTCTCCTCTGCACTACCCCCGCAAAAAGAGAAACGAACTCGGAAAACGTTTCACTTTTGCTGCTGTTGCTTCAGCAACAAAAAAAATGGAAGGTGGTTGTAGGGGGTGTTCCAAGGGTGTAAGCGGGGGGTGAGTTGCGGGGGTGGGGGGTTGGGGAATAGTCCACTTTGCTTTGACCCACTTAACGTGCATTGAACTCTGGCTGCCGCCCGGATGAGAGCTCAGGTTATATGCCAAGCTGAGGGTTGGGGGTTGCTACAACTCTGTCAGTGTGTGTGTGTGTCTCGTACAACAATTTAGGGGTTACGAGCTGTGTATGTAAGTATGTAGGAATGAAAGTGTTTAACCACCCGCTAGGTGGCGCTGCAGCAATGTTAACCTTAAAATTTTGCTGGCTGGCTTCCACTGCAACTGCCCCTGCCCCTTGCCCACCTCCCCTCCTCCTCTTCTCCCTCTGTTGGTCATGTGACGAGGCTCGGAAGCTGGAGCAATGACCGCAGCTCGACAAAGTTGAAGGATAAATGCACAGGCGAAATGCAATTTGCAATTTGGCAGCAACCAAAACCATCAAATGAGTGACACTCAAGGCATGTCCTTATAGCCACATACATACATACATATATTCATGAATGTGTTTTAGCCAATTGGCCAAGCAATTAAAATAAGACCAATAATTGCATGCTGACAAAAATGCATGTTGCAAACACTTGGAGCCAAATTTAATCACACATTTTTTAGCCACAGACTCGACTGTGTTCCACTTTTGTCTAGTCATATTTATATATGTATTCTATGTATATAAATATATAACACCAACTATATGTATCTGTATCTGTGTTTGCATATTTTTATCTACACATGTCGACTCGTTCTCCATTTGCTTTTGCTCTGTATTAGTTGTACGTACTTTTTTTCTCTCATTTATTTATTTATTTTTATTTATATTTTTCCTTTATGTTATGCGTGAGTTCATTGAACTCAATTATTTTGCGATTATCTTCCGTCGGTTTATGCCTTTTCTATAGTTCTCTGTATTTGTGTGTATACTGTGTGCGTGTGTGTGTGTGTGTCGACCTCAGTGGGCCCGAAAACAACTAAACCGCAAGAGGAAATAGTTAAAAACCCGCAAGTAGAATTCCAAATACTCGCAAAATACATCAAGACTGATTGATTGACTGACTGACTGATTGCCTGACTGATTGACTGACTGATTGAGTGATTGATTGACTGATTGATTGACTGACTGATTGACTGACTGATTGAGTGATTGATTGACCGATTGATTGATTGACTGACTGATTGCCTGACTGCTTGACTGACTGATTGACTGACTGATTGAGTGATTGATTGACTGACTGATTAAGTTATTGATTGCCTGACTGATTGCCTGACTGATTGATTGACTGACTGACTGATTGCCTGACTGATTTCCTGACTGATTGACTGACTGACTGATTGACAACAGATTGACTGACTAATTGGCTGATTGAGGGATTGACAATCAACGCAAAAATCAAAAAAAAAAACTTTTGCATTTCCAGGAAATATTTGGAAATTATTTAAAAAGTTTTGTATACTTTTCGTTGATGGCATTCTGAAAATTATTTGGCTATATTTAAGCTATAAAAAAATGAATCGATATTTGCTTGAAAATAATAATTTAATAAATAAATACTTATGGGTAAAATTCGAACCCCTGGGTTGTTATCTACAAATTTTCGTGTCAAATGCAAAGCAAAAAAACGATTGTTGTTTTTGACTGGTTATCAACAAAAAAGCACACCCATTGGTAAAACAATTTAGTTTAATAAACTTAAATAAAAAAGGTGGAAAATTGTAACTGAATAAAGCAAAAAATTCCTTCACATTTACAGCCAATGTTTTTTTGAGGCTCTACGTACAAAATAAAATTATATTTATTTCAAATAAATTATATGAAAACACCCCCTAGGTGGTAATTTCAATTAATAATTATTATTATTTGTTGGATTTGTGAGTGCACGCGAATGGCATCATTTAGCCGGATTTTGTTACCAACTGACAACAGGCGACTGTTTGTTTGTTTGGAACACAATTATAAGCCATTATTTGGGCACGGTTTGGGCCACTGTCTCTTTAGAACTGGCCAAATAAACAACAACAGAATACGTCTCTATGTGTGTATGTGTGTGTGTGTAAGCCAAATTCATATATATACACACACACACACAGAGACAGCAAATCTAATCCAAGTTGGGCCATTGGCGTCACGGCTTGACGCAAATATTAAAACAGTTGGCAGAGATAGACAGAGCGAGATAGAGAGAGAGAGAGAGAGAAACGAGTTTGCAGCAGAGACGAAATGAATGTTGGCCCAAAGCGCAATGTGGCTTATACTACTCAAACATAGAAGACGCAAGGTCTTTTGCGTGCAAATGCAACACCAACAAATCTAACTGCAGTTCTGCGCAGGTCGTTGGCATGCCATTTGCTAAAAGAGAGAGACAGAGAGAGAGAGGGAGAGAGAGGGAGAGCGTGCAAGTGACGTTAGAGTGCAGTGAACTTTGTGGCCAACAAGCCGAAAGCCAAGTCAAAAACTTCCAACTTCCAACTCTCATACTCGCGTCTCGTTCACCCACCATTAATGTAATTTCAATCTTTGTTTCATTTTGTTTTTTTTTCTGCCTTATTTGGGAATCGCTTGGACTCTTAATGACGCCCCGACCGACACAACAACAACAACAACAACAATAATTACAAAAACAACAACAACAACTTAAAGAACTGTCATATAAATTGTTGGCGTTTCGGCGGTGCTTTTAATGACTCACCCACCGCATTCATTTTCTCCTCCACACAAAACAAATCCAACTCACGTGCCTCCAGCGCTGTCTTTATATGGGCGGTAGTCTGTTTTTTTTTATTTTTTGTTTTTTTGGGTTTTTTTTTTATCGAAACGCATGAAATCTCACTACATTTTGTAAGTGGGCAGCTGCAGCTGCAATGCCGTTTGTCCAATTATGCAATTGCAGTCGCATTTCTGTCATTTGTTGCCTTAATTTATGGCAAAAGTTGGAAATGTCTTTAGTTTTGTCTCTATAAGAACCTTCGTTCTACACTTTATATCTATAGTATATTACTATTATTGAAGACCAAAACTATTCGCAATTATTTTAATTTTAACAAATTTAAAACTGTGTTGATAAACTAGTTTTATTGTTTAATTAATAAAATTATTTCTAAAAAAAATCTTTTGAAAATATTAATTTTTATGTAAATAGTTTCTAAAACTTGTGAATAGTTCTAAGTTTTTATAAAAATGTAATCTCTGTCCAAAATGTTCGTCTTAATTAGGAAGAGACTCAAGAAGATTCAACGATGTTTTAAAATCTGGGCAATAATTCCCAAAAATGTATATTTTTAAGCATTTTAAATCTATAACCAAATGATCTACATAAATAACAAGTGAAAAGTCGCATCCAACTGAATTTGCATTTAAGAACTTAACGATCGAAAGAAAAGATAATTTAAATTCTGAACAATTTTAAAATAGTTTTGTATCCTTCAATGGAATAGTTGAAACAAAATGCAATTTTTAAACGATTGCTTAAATGAACTCGAAGGTTTTAGCTTCTATAAGAATATAATAATTTTTCATAGCGCCGAGTTTTTGTGAGTTAGTTACGAGAAGTTTCCAAACTAACGGATGGATTATTTAGCTGATTTATCATCAGTACCTTGTAATTTGGGGTACTACAAAAAGTCCAGTTAGTTAAGCTCGTTGTATTTGCTTGTCTATGGACTAAAGTGTGTTAAGTGTGTGCACACACAAATACACACACATACTCACTTATACAGTTGTTACATGCACATACGCCTCAATTCAAATAAATAGAAGTGTTGCACAACGCACAAAATGTTTATAAACTTGCGAGTCTTTATCAAATGTTGACAGCGTCGACAACAATTACAACAACAGCAGCAGCAGCAGCAACAGCACCAACAACAACAACAACAACAACGACGAAGGCACTCAAATGCTGTCTAATAATAATTTATTTTATTAATTTTGAAATTGCATTTGTCAGACAAGAGCAACGAGAAAATTATACAGCAATCTCAGTGGCAGTTGTAGTTGTAGTTGTAGCTGCAATTGTTGTTGTTGCAGTTGCAATGACTGTAGTTGTTGTTGTTGTTGTGGCTCATGCAAAGTGAGGTCGCTGCCGTTCAATAACCTCGAGCATTGAGTTTAGCTACGCAATTGCAGCAACAGCAACAGCAAAAAAAACGGGCGACGTTGGCGCATAGCAACAACAGCAACAACAACAACAACTGTGCACACTCTTGTGGCATGTCATGCATGTGCGTGTGTGTGTGTGTGTGTGTGTGCGTGTGTGTGAGGCACTTGGCAACGCCGCCGACTCGCACTAATCGTCTGTCGTACCTCCCGCCCCACCCCTCGCTGATAATTGGGCACTGTTTTCACGGGGTATATGTACGAATACATACATATGTATGTATGCATGTATATAGGGGCATGGGTATGGGAATATGTAGTTAGGGAACTGGGAATGGGCCTGTCCCGATTTTATTTCTAACGCATTCTATTGCAATGACTTACTCAGCGTGTTTAAGTGTTTAAGGGGTACAAACTCTGAAAATGGTTTATGGCAATAAGTTGATTGAGACATACCTGAAATGAAAGAAACGAGAGAAACTAATTAGTATAAGTCAAATTAAACAATAAATATAATATAAATATATATTTAATATAATATTAAAAACAGAAGTAAGTAAATAAGTAAAAAAGGCGTTTGCTGATAAGTATTTTTAAAGAAAAATTGTTTGATGATTCTCAAGTTTGCAGTTGATGTGCATATTTACAAATGTTACATAACAAGTAAAAAATGTATTATTTATTTAATGAGTTAATTGAGTATTTGTATTACAGACTTCATTAAAATTTATTTTTAAATATTTAATTAAGAATTAGAATCAGAGTTTCATTAAGGAACACTTAAGATATCTTTAGTTGATTGCAATATTTTCAAATAAATTTTATATTCAAAAATAGTATAGATAAGCTTAATCATGATACTAAAAAGTCAGTTAGGATCTAAAAACCGACATGTATAATAATTACTTTGATATTAGTTGGAAATTTATTACCGAATTTAAATTTTGACCTAACACCTAACAAATAATTAAGTTATTTTTATCATAGATTATTAAGAATGCCAAGTCTCTTTCAGAAAGTCATATCTAATATTTTTAAAATTTAGTAATGCATCAACAATTGATTTTATTTTATCAAATCTCAAGCTACAATCTAAACTATTTAATTTCGCAAAAGCTACTCCTAAAACTTAAGCAGACAACAACTTCCACTTAAGACCATAACGAAGCATTACAATACTTCACCTGAGATCCTTAACAACTTGCCACACGAGGCCCAAAGCAATAAACTGGCTAACAAACAGTTCAGTTCACAACAGCTTTACAATTTTTCTCTTCTTTTTGTTGTTGTTTTTGTTTTTTTTTTTTTGGGGCCAGGCAATTAAAGTGAATCAAAGCACAGGTCTACACAAGTTAGCCTACAGTTTGCAGTCGTTAGTTGCAAGCGCTTATCGCACACACACACACACGCACACACAGACAGACGGAAAATGAAGAGGGAAACAAAGAGAATGCAAAGTGAAGTGAGAAGAGAAGAGAGTGAGAAACGCAGGCCTAGGCAAGCAAGCAAGTAACTAACCTAACCTAAGCTAACCTACGCTAACCCAATTCAGAACCAAACGCGTCGAGTTCAATAACCCAAAGAAAAACGACGACGACACGAAGCAACGACGAACAGACGAAGACGAAGCAACGACGTCGACGACGACAACGACGAACTGACGTCGGGCAATCGTCATTTTATGCATGGCACACGCACCAATGGGAGGAGCCCTAAGGTGGAGTAGGAAGAGTAGGGGAGCGCAGCTCTGTCAGCTTACTCACAGTGCGTTTTAATTGTGTGCATACAAGAGTTAAATAACAATTTACAAATATATAGATTAGCTGTAAATCTGCAGCTAAATCAAACAACGCAACGCATACACTTAAACACACACACACACGTACGTATGTACATATGTAGGTAGATAGAACGATACTTTTAGCTGCCATAATGACATGCATGCATGCTGGCTGACAGTCTTAGCATTCGTGTCTCGTCTCTCTCTCTCTCTCGCACCTCTCACTTCGCTTGACTTCTCTGATTCTTTGGGGTTTCTCTGGACTGCGCGACTGCCTCAACTAGAACTTGCTTGACTTGGTTTGTTTTGTTGTCCCCTTCTCCTTTTCCTTCTCCTTCGTGTTGTTGAGTTCATTGCACTTGGCGTAGCGGCATATTTTGCATTAATCTACCTTTCTCTCTCTTTCTGACTTTATCTAGCCCTCCCTCTCTCTTTCGCTGTTTCGGGCAATCTTTTGGCACGTTTTGTGGCTGCCTTTTACTTTATTTTTTTATATTTTGTTCTTTGTTAGATTTTAGCCACTTTTTGAGCTGTTCTTCAAGCTTGAACTTCGTACTTAAATCTTCCTTTTACAATTGACTGCCCTCTCTCTCTCTGCTTTTTTCTCTTATCTTTTCCTCTTTCTCCAACTCTTTTCTGCAGTCGCAAAATGCTGTCATTTTTTTTGGCACAGTTTGTCGCACTGTGTCGAAATAATTGCATTAATGACAACACACTAAGAATAAAAAAAAACTACATAAAAATATAGAAAATGGCTGCAAAAGTAGCAGCAAAAAAAAATGATACTTGTCACGTAAAATTTTGTAGGTTCTGTTAATTAAAAGCAATTAAAAATAGCTTCGCCTCGCAAGTGAATTCCTGACAGTCGCCGTTCAGTTCAGTTCAGTTTAAGTTTTTCAGTTTCAGTTTCTATTTCTTTTTTATATTTTTTTTATTTCTTCTTAATTTTCTACTCTCTGGGCTTGACAGTTCTGACGGAAACACAAAATTTAAGGCATTTGAAAAGCGTCGCCTTTTATTATTAGAAATAAATTTATGTTGGACAAAATAGAAAATAGAAAATGCGTACAACTGAAAATTGTGTTCAATGCGCGTATGAAGTGAAAATCTGTTTCCTTTTTTTTCTATTTTCATTTTCAGTAAGGCGACAAATTACGGCACTTATTTTTGGTAACAGAAATGGGTTAAGCATATTTGGGATTGGCTGCGAAGCTATAAAAAATAATTGGAACTAGCTCGCAGTTCACACAATTTTGCATAGGAGATTGCAAAACTTTATAAACTGAAACGTCAACAGGAAGTAGAAATTTAAATGTGACAAAGCAATAAATACATACATATTTTAAATTGATTTTTTTAAATATTTAATTGAATATGAATAAGAGCAGGACAAGAAATATATGTCACATTATACTATGAAATTAAAATATAAAATTATCTCAGCTTGTTGTGTGAAAATTGCAGCTTTCTAGCTTTAACCGTTGGGCCTACACTTTGATATATCAGTCAGCCAGAACAAAAAGTTTTAGATATTTAGCTTTATAATTCTATAAAATAATATTTTAATTATACTTCAATTTATTTGCTTAAATATTGTATTATATTTCAACATATTCGAAGCTTTAAATTAAATCTAATGTAATTCGTTTCTAAATTTGTGTATCTAAATCTCAGCAAATATCTTCAAGGAAAGCTGAGATTGAGACTGAGATTTCGATTGAATTGCTTTGACTTTTCTAGGTTGAATGACTTGTCGATCTATCGATCTATTGATCTGTTAGATCTGTTGTTGTTCTCGTTCTAAGTACTACGCATTGCGAATTGTTGGAGAAAATCAAAGCAATTTTCATTAATGTCTATGGATTGATGCCAGGCTAAAATTCAAATATCAGCGTAACAGTGATTCCAAAACAAAGGCGCCCACATAAAAAAAACAGCAACAAAAATCAATTGCGAATTTGAATTGTAAAGCCTGTGGTCGCTGTAACAACAACAGCAACAACCACAACAACGACAGCAACAACTCGAACAACTTGAACAACTTTAATGCCTGGGCAGAGTTTGAGAATTGGTTTTTTTTTTTCAGTTGCGCCCATTTAAATGCAATTCCATATAGACTTGAAATCTTTGCGGTCGAGTCACGTTTTTTGGTCTAGTCCGAAGAGAACGAAAAATGGCGAGAATTGCGAGAAACTGTGGAGAGTTCAGAGACTGCGATCTGTGTGAGACAACAACAACAACAATGACAACAACAACAACAAAATGTCGAGGTGATTGTACTCGTTAACAAGTACGTGCAGTTCAGTTTCTGAAGGCTGCCGAACGAGTTTTATCGCTCAGCAAACACACTGCAACACGTTGCAAGCTAACAACAACAACAATACTGACAACAACAACAACACTAACAACTACAGACTGCAAATCTATTTCAAATTGAGTTACATTCGATTTTTTTGTTTGTGTTTTTTTTTTTCATTTTTTCAGAGTCAACATAAATTACATGCCGCTTAATTTTCACACACAGAGCTCTAAGAGATCTTTGTGCTCTGCGCTTTGACATTTGCGCTGACAACGTTGCAAGCTGTCAATGTTTTTTATTGTGTTGTGTTGCATGCTACCAACAAAAAAATGTGTTTGAGGTTATGACAACATTCGAGAGGCGACACGAAAACGAGCAACGAACAACGACACCATTAAATGTTGCCTGCCAAAAGGGAATTGGAGAATGCCAAAAGTCAGTCAAGTCAATGGGTGAAAGAGAGAGAGAGAAAGAGGAGAGAGTGAGGCAGGTCAGTTCTAGCGAGCACATACCCTGTAATTTATGCATTGTGTGCATTGCATGCCTGCAAATATTACTCATACGCACTGTGCACACACACATGACTCATCACACACACACGCACACTCACACGCACAGTCGCTTTTGGCCCACATTAATTGCCATAAAAATAGGCATACAAAACGGGAGAATGGAGAGTTTTGGGCGCATTCATAGAATTTGTGACGGAAATGAGTTAGTGCCGTTTTGGCCAGGCCCACAAAGAGTGGCAGAAAGAGAGAGAGAGAGAGAGAGAGAGCTAACCATATTAAATACCCAGCCAAGCTCTGTGTCCGGGTTTTGACTTGGCCGCTTGCATAATTATCATGCAACATGCGGCAGCAACGCGAACGCGTTGCACTGACCAAAAAGATTTGTGGCTAAAACGTTTTGTACGCCTAACGCCAAATCGGGGAGGGGGGGGTTGAGGTGAGAAGCGGCAAGAGTAGCGGCATTTAGGCCTGGCCAGCAAGTCACGCACTTGCACGCACATTGACCAGAGCCAAAGCGAGGGCTGCACTCAAAGTTATCAAGACACAACTATAAGTTATGAAAACTAAGCAAATAAAATAAAAATAAATAAAAATACAAATTTACTTAAAATAACAATAAAATAAAATAAAAATTGTATTAAAAAAATATATGTATCAAATTTCCTGATTATTAATATTTTTCTAAATTCAGTATAATAATATTTAAGATTTCGTAATTTATGAAAAATAAAAATAAATGCATTATCGTAGGTAAGATACTTTAAAAAAGTTGAGTTTTTTTGTATTAAATCGTTTAAGAAGTTTAGAAAATCTAGAAAAATTGAAAAACAATTAAGTGAATAATATAATTTAATATTGTAGTAAATCTTAGTTGGCTTTAAATAAATAAATAAATAAATGGCTAGCAGTCAGCGGTGTTGGCCAGGCCAAATGGTCAATTGGCCAGCAACAGAGGCTAACAAGTCAATGACTACTGTAGCTATTGTTGTTGTCGTTGTTGTTGTTGATTTGTGGTCTGCCACCTCCAAGTTGAGCTCTAATTGTGCTGCAAGCTGTGGGCGGTACAGTGATTGTTGTTGTTGTTGTTGTTGCTGTTGTTGTTGCTGCTGTGGTGCGCGTATGTGAACGGTCTTTGAGTGCCGTCGAAAAAAAACCGTTAGGCAGGAGCACTAACCTGGCCTAAACCAAAGCGCATTGTCTGAGGTTAACGTTGCAGCAACAAGAAAAATGGGAAAAAAAATCTAAAAATCAGTTAAAACAGCCGTCGGCCAAAGATCTGTTTTGGCCAAGCCAACAAAACTGGCCAAGAAAAATACACAAAGCCAACATTTCCCATTCCCATTTGAACAAAAATAAAAAATAGAAATAAAGACTTGCGTGCTTGTTGCAAGTTGCAAGTTGTTGTTGTTGTTGTTGTTGTTGCTGTTGTTGCTAGTTGCCAGTTTGTGCCTTTTGGGCGTATTTCGTGTTGCCAATCGCGCCTCAAATGCCACATAAATCAATTAGTTAGGGGCGGTCCGCTTGTTGCAAGCTCTTGTGGCATTGTGGCATAATTGGCGATTGTCAAAAAGCAAAACAAAACAAAACCAAGTTATATTTTCTATAAATTGTTTATGTTCTGTTTTAATTGTGCGGCACATAAAACTGTCAACAAATGCGTTGACTTATGACTTATCAGTGACAATTATGGCAACAGCCAAGGTGCAACAGCAACTTGCAACAACGACAGCAGCAGCAACTGCAACTGGCAACAACAGCAACCAGTTGCTTCTGGGCAGCAACTAGTTAAAGAGGCATTTGCATGCAAAGTGCATTCAACTCGCCACTCAAGTCACAACAGCAACATGCAACTTGCAACAACAACAACAACAACAACAACGACAGTGGCAACATTAGCGGTGGCAGCTAAAGAAAGCAAAGCAAAGTCAATGCACTTTTCGCTGCACGCTCTCTTCCAGTGTGTGTGTTGTGTATGTGTGTGTGTGTGTGTGTGTAGCTTTGTTGCGGTACTTTCATTGCTCAACTCAGCGACGTCAACAGCGTGCAACTATTTTTTTTTTTTTTGCTATTTTGCAGTCAAGCTGCCGAGTTCGTTGACGTTTCTCAACTTCTACTTCTGCCTCTTCTACTTCTTGCTGTTCTTTTCCTTTCCTCTTCATTCCCCTTCGTCTTCTTCTTGCTGCTGTTGTTGTTGTTGTTGTGCTTGTTTCTAGAATGTTGAGCGCGCCAAATGTGCAGCAAAAATGTGTGTGTTGCCCGCAGAGAAAGAGAAAGCATTGTGGCAATAACTTCCACAAATAAATAAAAAAATATACATAAAAAATATTAAATAAAATATATCAAAGAAACAAAAATAAAAACAAATAAATTAAATAAAAAAAATTTAGTTAAAAATTAAATTAATAGAAAAATTAAAGAGCTCTACAACTTTAAAAAATTATAATGTTTTTCTAGGAAGATATTTAAAAACAGTATGTTAAGAAGTTACGGTTTTTTTTTTAACAAAAAGAAAAATTAACGTGTGTTTATTATTTATTAAAAATAGTAAAATCATGTAATTCTAAGAACCATAAGCAGCTATAATCAAATGAGAAGAAAATATAGAAATACAAGATGAGGCATTTTTATATGGGCAAAAAAAGATTACAATGGTTTTTTATTTTTTATTTATAAATTTATTAACATATTTAATGCTTCCTGTTGCTAAGACTTATTTTTATTATTTTATGCGTGCCCAACAATAATTCACAATAATTCAATCACCATAATTCAAGAAGAACAAAAATTATTGACAAATAAAAGAAATAAAATAAATTCGAAATTACAACACATTTCATAAAATTATATTACATTGCATTTGGATTTCGCAATTTACAATACATAAACTACTTTATGCAATTCAATTATGTAAATTTTTTATTTAAATACATTTAGAATGTATTTTAAAAAATTTAAGAACACAGCTCAAAGTTGAATGTAGAAACTCTTAAAAAGTTTGCTAAAAAAGTCTTCAATATTCGTATAAACATTGATAAAATAAATAGTATTGTTCTTAAACTTTTATATATAAGCATTATTTATAAAAATAAAAAAAATAAGTTCAAATATTGTCAACATTTTTAGACTTAAAAATTGACAAGTACACTTTGGTGGCTGTTGGCTATAATACTCGTACCTCGTATCATATGCAAAAGACAAACGCCGCAATTTAATTAGCAATAAAGTCAACAAGCGACAGCCCGAAAAATGCTTCAAATTTATTGCCACAAAATGTGGCGAGGCTGAAAAGCAAACACAACAAACAAAGTAAAAGGCACAGAGAGCAAAGAACACAGAGACCAGAGAACAGGCTAAGCCACAAGGCAAACAAGACAACAAGCCAGGCCAAAATACACACATATACATATATGCACAAATACATATACACATACATATATATGCCACCCTCACTGCTCCACTTGCCACTCCACGCAGCGAGGGTAGCTCAAAAGATAAAAGGGGTAAGTAACCTCGAATGAAAGCAAAGGCACAAATGCGTTTTGGCCTCAACAGCAGCAGCGAATGACATTTAACTGGGTCAGCAAAAGTGGCAGACAACGCTCCATGCCACCCCTTGTGGCAGCTGCTGCTGCTGCTGTGCTGCAAAAAGCTGCAAAGCTTGCCACCAATTTTGGGGGTGGCTTCTATACAAACTACATATACAAACATACAATTCACGTTTTACTATCACTCGTAGTTTTTGATACCCAAGTGTGTGTGTGTTGCATGTGTGTGTGTGTGTGTGGCAGGCAGCAAATTGCAACTGCTGCTGCTGCTGCCACTGCTGACTAGCCAGTTCATTGCACTATGCCCTCGCCCCAGTTACGTAGCTCATAGTACTCGAATATTGTTGTAGTTGTAGCAGTTGTTGTTGTTGCTGTAGTTGTTGTTGTGTTGCAGCTGCACGTTCTCTTTGCCAGTCGTATGTTGTTAGATAAGCACAATTCAATGTTGTTGTATCGCATTGTTGGTGGGCGTATGAGACACATTAATTTAGATTTTTTTTTGCCTGTTAATAATCTTTTGTTTATAGCACGACTAATTAGTCAAACAACATATTAGTTCTTTTAAATTTATGTTTGCTGGCCTTGCATTGCTGCCATAAATCATATTCTTAATTGCTTATTGACACACAACTTGCATGTAATTCATTTAACTTTTTACTATCAACAGTTTTTTTTAATTTATTCCATTATTTAACGTTATTAACCTTTCATTTGCTGTATTTGCTTAAAAAGTTGTTTTCAAAATGCGCGCGCATTTGTTGCTCACGCGCAAAAGCTCAGTGCTACTGGCAAGTGGTGTGTACATTTTTTGTTGCCTACTTTTGCGCGGGCACATTTAAATTCGTATACAAGCCGCTAGGTGGCGCTAAAATTTGAAATGAAAATTAGAAATTTTCAAAAATCAATTAAAAATTAAATAAAAACAATTTCAAAAAAACAACAAAATCCAAGTTTTGTAAATTAATTAAGTTCAATCTAAAATTGGTTTGGTGCGATTTGCTCTTCGCAAGAGAAAAAAAATCCAGAGAAAAAAATTCTGGAAAAAATCATAAAAATTCGATAAAATTCCAACAAAAATTCTGGTAAAATTTTCAAAATTCTAGTTTCAAAATTGAAAAAGTTCATTTTTATGTCGCAAAAAAACTTCGCACTTTTGAAAGTGCGAAAAGTGGGGCCGCGAGAGGTTGCCACCTTTTTTTTTTTGGCTGTCTTAGCCAGGGTTGCCAGATGACACTGTTTTCGAGCAGCACAGCAAAATAAATAAAGTTTATAACAAAATACCTAATTCTGAACTGATGACAAAATAAGCCAATTTTGGCTCAAAAACGCCATTTGCCAAAATCAGCAACTTTGCTATTTTTTAATGTTTGATTTTATTTATTATTCTATTAATTTATACTCTATTTATATTAGCTGGCCCCTGTCATAAATTGCACTTGTCTGCTCAGGGGATTTGTTAGTTTGTCAGTCAACAGCTGAGGTTGTTGACCTAATTTGCAAAGTGCATTGAACTGTTTGTTGGCAAAATGCGGAGCAGACTGGAAGGGTGACTGTGCGTGCGTGTGTGTGTATGTGTGTGTGTATGCGACTGCGAGCACGTGGATGAATATGCAAGAGTATAAATATTTGTAAGTAAGTCACAGAAGTGATTAGCAAAACCACATAAATTCGTGGTCATTTTCATACTTGTAATTTCAATATAAATAAAATTATAAATATTAATTGCAAAATTAATCTGTAATGTAATGCATTTCCTGCGAACAATCGAAATACACTTGTTGTAGCCTTTCCAGAACATTCTTGCGTCCCACACACCTACATACAATAGAATAGAATCCACACAGGCAGACAAACGTACGTACTATCTGAGGTTGTTGTCCACTCACTCCCACACAAACGGTTGAAGTCAGTCGTTCAAGTGCATTTCAGAGCATTAACCTTTCAGTATACATCCATACACACATGCATACAAATGTACATTTGTATGCAAGTGTGATTCAATTTGGGTCCTAGCACAACACAAATACATGCATAGCTATGCTCTCTCCCTATGTGAGAGCGCAACTCTTATTTAGTGCATTCGCCTCTCTCTCTCTCTCTCGAACTCTCTTGTCACTTTTCCCATTCGGTGTGCATGGGAGCAGAAAATCTGATAGCAAAATGTGACAGAAGAAATGGGGAAAGCAAGTGGAATAAAAAAACATAAGGAAACGAAATTCTCTCAGTTGAGTGAATGCAATGTGATAATCACATTTGCTTATTGGAAATTAAGAGAAAAATGATAGCGATCTTATTTCTCTTAAAATTGATGGAAAATAGTACAGAGAAGAACTAAAACACTGTATTTTATTATGTAAATTATTTACAAATGTTTACCCAAAAATTCCAATTTGTAATCAAATCATGTTCAATGTCTGCAAACAAAACAGATCGTGAATATGTGTGTATCTATTTATGTATGTCTGTGTGTATCTACAGTGTTATTCCCGTTTTAATGTTGTTGTTCCTATATTTATCTTACGCGTTTTCTATTTACACAATGTTCCTCTTGTAAATATGCATGTACTTATAAATATGTATGTTTGTGTATGATAATCAAGTGTATTTGTGTGGTTCTTTGTATGTATGTACATTGTATGTGTGCAACGTCATTATCATGTGAATGATGTGCGCTTTAAAATTGATGCAGGTTAGGGCTGTGAGAGAATTTCATGTTGTAATTTTCTATACAAATACACACACATAGATGCAAAGATAATTCGAGCTAATGTTGGTCAGAACCTATTCGAATAATTATGTATCTTCCCTCAGAGCGATAATTAATTTAGAACAAGAAAAACGAAAACTCCACGGTGAGCAGGCAAAGAAATTACTTTTGGAGCATGGTGTAATTATACATACAAGCTTACATATGTACATACATATGCATGCACATATTTAGTTCAGAGCGCACAACCGCTGCACGCGAGCAGAGAGCGAGTGAGAGTGTAAATGCGAGAGAGAGAGCAGCGCGCAGTTCGCTCTCTGAGTTATGCTCATTGTTGTTGTTGCAGCTGGCTGCCGCAGTCGCAGTCGCTGCCGCTGTCGCCTCTGCTGCTGCTGCTTGTTGTTATGGCCCATGCTGCGTACACTGCTTCGCCGCAGAGCTGACATTGAACGAGTTCATTCACATTTACACAGACACTCACACACATGCGCACTCACACTGTCAAGCGCGTGCACACAACCATACAATCGCTTACTCAGTCAACAAAAACAACAACAACTGCACACGAAAACTACGCAAAGCATAAAAAACAATAACTGACCACGCAGCGAAATGAAAAGAGACAGCAGAAAACGGCAACAGCAAAGTAGTAAAATTTATCAATGTGTGTGTGTTTGTGTCTGTTTATGTGTGAACAGAAAAAGAGAATAACAAAAAAATAAATAAAAATGCTAAATAATGTGAAAGAATCCAAACATATTGTATAACAGTCGGGAAAAAAGGCGAGTGGAGCAAAGAAAGCAAAGCAAATGCTGATGATGGGCCAAAAAGAGGAAATAACACAACACAATTCACAGATATGTACATATATACACCTGTGTGCTTGTATGTAGGTGTTTACCTATGTATTTATTTCTGCCCCTCTTTCATTTTTCTCACTTTGCTTTTTCATCGTTTTTGTTTTTATGCTTTAATTTGTAGGAACTTTTATAAGAGCGTCCAATAAATTGAGCTCGAACACTCAAATTAGGTCATTAGGCATAGATTAATTTGGTAGCAAGCTTTTAAATAAATAAATTATAAAAATAATTACACACAAGCTTGTTTTTTTTTTGGTCAAGAATCAACATAATTGAAATCTTAAATCACTTGTTGTATTTCTGTCAAAAAGAGGTCAATAGACAACACGAAGGTTGCTTCTGGCCAGGTGCGAAGCCAAATGATACAGACTTGGCCTGGGCGGAAGTATCAACAACATGACAACTACGAGAACGTGAACGAGAACGAATATGATGATCGTGTTAAACTTGATGAGAATGATAATGATGATGTGGATGTGGATGACGCGGCGTATGAGCAATGAGCAAAAATGGCAAAAACCACTGAAACTTGCTTCCTACTTCTAGTCTACAAGCTACACTGCGAGTGAGCGAGAGAGATGGACATACAAGAGACTGTTGTTGTTGCGCACGCGCTGTGCTCAAAAGTGCGTGCGCAAAAAGAGGAGCACGTCGGGTGGATAGGGGAGTGGAGAGTGGAGAGTAGGGGAACACGGCAGGCAGGCAGGACAGGTTTTGAGCTGGAACCCTTTTGTGCCTGCGCCTTTGCTTAACCTTGAACTTCAAAAAGCGCGTAAGCAGCTTGTTTAATAGGCCTACCTGTCAGATACAAATTTATGTGCATGTGTGTATTTAAATTAGCGCATGTGTGTGACTGACGCATTGACACAAGAGAGCGCTACTTTAGATATAAGATACAGATACATATAATTTATATATAAAACCAGCAAACCACATTGCCGAGAAAAAAAGAGTTGAAAAAGAATGTTCCAAGAAACGCAAAGAGTCAAAGAGTGGACGCTTGGTCAAGAGCCACAGTCAATGAACTTTGCCAAAAAAGATATTCGCAAAAAAAACCACGACAAGAAGAAGAAGAAGCAGAAGAAATGTGCAAAAATAAGCTTAAAAAAAGCACCAAAAAAAAAAACGACTTGAAAGTTTGAAATTTCAGACGTGCAGACGTCGGGAGTTTAAAGAGAAACCAAAGCTAAACAAATAAAAATAAATGCCCAAGGATCGTGCTGAGTACGAGCGAGAGAGAGAGAGAGAGTGAGAGAGGGTGATAACTGGAAACTGGCTGTTAACCTAATTCAAGGACGTCATTGAGACATTATTCCCGACTGCCGACTGCGTTAAGAATATAAGGGAATAGGGCAAACTACTTTGCCAAGGTTATATACATACATACATATGAGAGCAGAGACTGATTAAGAACGTGGAGCGAGTGTGGAGAGCGGAGAATGGAGTGTAGAGTATGGGGTTAAGGGGAGTAGACGCTGTAGGGCACACGATCAGCATTGGACTTTAACTTGGACTTTATATACGAGTATGTATGTATATATGTATATGGAGATATGCTGTCGCTTCAAGGGCAGCGGCAGGAGCAAGGGAAGGGAGCAAGGGGAAAAGAGGCAGGGGGCAGGAACAGGCGAATGAACTTGCCGCATTTTCAATGTCATCGTCTAAAGGGGTACATTGAAAGAACTGTTGGTGGTGGTTGGTGGTGGATTTGAGGATTGAGGATACTTTTGATTTATTTTATTGCGACGCAATTTATGCAAGGACAATGCGATATTGAATGGAGGCGTTTTGAGCCGCAGGTTTCAAAGTCTGCAACGCAATTGCCACAGAGAGGTAGAGAGAGAGAGAGAGAGAGAGAGAGAGAGAGTGATAGTACAGAAACCACCACTGTACCGCTTTTAAGTAGTGCTACCACCAAATTGCTGCCCTGTTACCCTTCTCAGACGAGGTCAAATGAGTTCAATGTCAGCCGTTGTTGTTGGTGGTTGCAATGAAACAAAGACAGACAGACAGAAAGAAAGACAGACAGACTACACGTGGCAGGCACACGCATCTTTCATCTTTCACTTCTTCCCCCCACGCAGAATCGGTTGATGCAATTGCAAACTTACCTTGCAGCCCTCGCAGGAATGCACGCCGTAATGGAAACCGGAGGCCTTATCACCGCAGACGCGACAGAGCACAGTGGTGCCATCGAATTCTGCAAGAAAACGGAGAAAAATCATTAATTAATGTCAGAAGTAATTAATGCAAGCAATAATTAATGTTAAACATTATTATTTTTAATTTTTGATTGTTTCTAATTACATTTTATTATTATAAGTGTTGCAATAATTAATTCATTAAAAATTTAATTAATGCAAGAAATATTTTATTTTTAGAAATTTTATTAATTGAAATATTGATACTGATCTAATAGCGGATATTGTTCGATCTTTAACTATAATTAATGATAAAAATATTTTTTTATGTTTTGTAATTATCAAGTAGATTTTATCTTAATGTTAATGTCTTAATGAAATTAGTTCGATTCATTAAAATATTCAATGAAAAACAATTCCTGAATTCTTTTTTAAATTTATCAATTGAATTAAAAACTAAAGTATTTTTTTCGTATAGTAAGAACATTACAACATTAAAGTGCCCACAACTTTTACTCTCAATGGCAATGGCCAGAAGAAAGCCAATGCCAAAGAAAGTAAACGGTAAACACAGACGTAATACTTTCTTTACAGATCGCCAGACACGAAGACACGATGCCAATGTCAATGCTAACAACAACAACAACAATAACAACCAAATACGAAGAAAGCAGCAAAACAAAATGGGTAACAAACTGTTGAACTTGAGCTCGTTCTGGCCAAACACAGACAGTGAGGGAGAGAGAGAGAGGAGAGAAAGAGAGAGAGACACAATTGCAGGCAGGTTACATAACTTTCACCGGCAAGTGTAAAAGAAAGCATCCGAGCAAACACGAAGAAAGTAAACACAGCAGAACAAGAATACTGCGGCAGAACGAGAAAGAGAGAATGGGAGAGAGAGAGCGGGAGAGCGGGAGAGTGCTAGTGTGTGAGAGAGACCAGTCAAACGACTTTTTTTTATAAGGAAAGACTTTCTTTGGCCGAAACAAGTTTGCGCTCATCTCAGAAGAAAGTCTTTCACACTATACAGCTCATTATTAGCGAATGAAACTATTAAATAATACAATTATAACCCAGAAAAATAAAAACAAATAGAGAGAGGCAGAAAATGAGAGACTGAGACAAAGAGATCGAATGAAGACACGATTTTGCATTACTTTTTTCTCGTTTAGCAAAAGCAAAAAAACAATTGCAAATGGTTTTCATGTTCATGCTCGTGATCTTCACGCTGTCACGGTCATCATTATGATCATATCATATTATCATTATCAATCTCATTATCATTATTATTATTATGGAGCAAGCAAGTAAACACATACAAACATACACATGTATGTTATGTTGTTGTTGTTTCTTTTTGCCAGACACGCTTCGTGTCTGTCTGTCTGTCTGTCTCTGCAGTTGGTTGCGTCTCTTCTTCTGCTTCTTCATGTTGCTGTTGTTGTTATTGTTGTTGTTGTTGCTGTTGTCGTCTCAACAAGTTCACTGACATTTTGCACTGCAGAGCGTTGCACTTTTGCTGCAACAACGCAAATACCAACAACATCTTTGTGTGTGTGTGTGCGTGTGAAATCTCCAACGATCGCAACAAAAAAGGAAGAATATGAATATAAGAAAGAAAAGATCTTGCAGAGGGTTCTTTTGGGAGCTTCTCACAAAATTTAATTTGTTAAAAAAGAGTTTTTTAATTTTAAATTTAAATTTGCTTTGCAAGTTGTGTACAGGAACAAATATAAAAAGATTTTCCTGAAATTATCTAAGAAATTGTCAAAAATATTTCACTAATAACTAACTTTAGAGAGTTTAATAGAAATATCTGCAAAGACACGAAAGATTGCCATTGAACAATTAATAATCAGGACAATCAGTCAATAAGATCGTGCCCTTAGCAATTACAATCGAGTCTGGATATAATGAAAGTATCTTAATTATCAATATTCAGCTTGTTCTCTATATAAAAGATGAAATGTTTTAGAGTTTTTTATTGCTTTCAGGTTGAAGATACTTTAAAAATTTAAGCAATTGTCTAAATTTAAGTTTTTACTTTATTAGGTGTTTACTATTAAAAGAAGCATCTAACAATTTAAAGAAAATTAGTGAATTGATTTTAGATATAGACAGAACTTTTTGCTGATCGCACTGATCCTGAACTAGAATATTTAAATCTTATACAGATACAAGATATAAGATACTTCATATGTAAATCTTATTTTCTTAACAGTGATACTTGTTTTTCCGAAAAATTTTTTATTCGTTATATCCGCTTGAAGAATATCAAGTGTTTATCATCTAAGGGTTTACTTAAGTATTTATCCCTTCTACCTTTTGTCTACAGTTGTTACAGTATTACACTTTTTAGATGTATTGATGTTATTATTAATAATATACTAAAACAAGGCATTTATCAGTCCACGTGTCGTCGATTAGCGAATGCGAATGATTTTATAGTATAGAAGACGATCGACCTTGTCGCTTTGTTTATATAGTAGAAATGCTTATTAATCTATTACAAAGCAAAATTTCCAAAAATAAGTCAAATGTACCACAATGTGGTGTCAGCTGATTGTTGTTTGTGGCATTCTCTAATGACGTAATTTGAATTTGTTTCATTTGTGGCTGATCTTTCTATTATCGGAATGTATAGCAGAGGGTAAAAAGCGAAAAACAAATATTTCTTAGAACTATATAGAGATAAAAAGATTTTAAATGCTTCCTGATTGTAAACAGATCGTTAATCGATCGATAATAATTAGATTAACGATATACATATTTATCGAATTATCGGTACTGTTACGCTGTTCTAAAAGCGGAACTAGTTGGGTGAATCTGTTTTTTTGATGTATCTGCAAGTGCTGAAATTGGCGTTGGTAACCTACGCAAATCTGTGTCTAGCCAAGGACGTTGTTATCTTTTTTTTTGGCTAACCAAATAGACAATCTATAGTCGAAATCTATTAGTATTATTTAATACGCACACTACACACACAAACACAAGCAAGGCGACCTTGAATGTTTCATTCACTTCACACGAACACACAAGCACATGGGCAGCGCGGAGGGGGTAGGGAATCAGGCGGGAGGGCAGGCGGCACTATCAGCTAGAAATACGCTGAAAGAACAACAAACAAACAAATGCCAGCCCCAAAAACACACTCACACACACACACACTCATGTAGAGGCAGGCATGGATCATACGTAAACACACACACACACACACACATAGAATGTGTGCAATACAAACAAATTAATTCCGACAGCTTGCCGAATATTTTCGGTTGACTCGCTTGATACGAAATACATGCACACAAGCACACACGCACAAATACATGCGCACGCTGAGAACGATTGGTTTGTTGGAGAGTGGAGCATGGAGCGTGGAGAGAGGGAGAGCGGGAGAGGAAAGAGATTGGTGTGTGCCTGCTATGTATATTGGTAATGTTCTGAGTCAAAAACTCTACTAAATTAAAATTTGACATTGAAAATTTCGTGTCTCTCTTGCTCTCTTGCTCGCACCAATCTAAATCAATAAATAAAAGTTTAGCGCGTGTAGATCAGTAGCCAAAAGAGAGAAGAGAAGGCTTCTGCCTCGTTCGCACTCGCACTCGCACACACGCTCACAAAGTGCGAATGCCTCAATGCGGAAATGTTCGTACAGGTTTCGCGGCAGGCGGCAGTTCAATGTATCGTGCAATAAAATTCCATTTTTTTTTTCGAAACTTTTTTATTGAGTTCAAAAAACGCAGCTAAGGTCATGCGAATTTAAATGCGCCACCTTGTAAAATGGGCGTTTAGATTTTTACTTTTATATGTATATGTATGCACGTGTGTGCATTTGGGAAGATCATTCTGTCAAGTCTGTTGACATTTTGAGCAACTGTTATGCAATCACTTGTATTAATTTAATTCAAATTAATGACCGGCAAACGACCGTTCCACAAACGTGCATTGACTTTCCCCTCATTCTTATTTATTTATATTTCACTTTTGGGTGCCTTGCACTTTCTGGAGCAGATCGAAGCGGAGAATCGGAGGAAGGTTAACGATCGCGATCGCGTTCTGAGAGTTGGCGTGGGAACTTCTCAGAGCATTACGAAAAGGGATCGAAATCTGTATGAATCACTTGAGCAACTCTATTAATTGGAATTTCTTACTAATTTTTATTATCAACAATAAAAATATGTAAATCGATAACTTTAAAAAGTGATCGATGGCAGTTTGTGAAAGTATCTTATTCGTCTTACAATTGAAAAGAATCTTTTTGACTGTTTCAGATCTAATAGAATAAATGATCAGTAGATCATCTCAGTGTAAACTTAAAAAACAACCGATAAAAGCAAAATTAGATCGATAGCAACTTGCATAAATGAACTTGCTTTTAAAAAGAATCTATTTAGACCAGTGGTCGGCACCAACACAGTCATATGTTTGCATTGCGCTAGTGTGCATTTTTGTTCGCCTAACAGCGGAATAACAGCGACGTTAACAGAAGCAAATCGTAGTAGTGTGTCGTACGTGAGTGTACATGAGCGGCAGCGCAGTCGCCACGAAAATTTCCTATGAGATCGAGATAGGGCCGTGCCGATAGCTGATTTAGACATTTTATGAATAGGTCAGTCGATCTACTAAGTCAAGATAATTTTAAAAGAGCCAAAGATCGATAACAATAGGTCCCTTTATCTTTCAATAAAGATAATACGATTTTGGCTTCAATTCCATCAATTAAACAATTGATTAAATGTAAATGCCATCGACATAAGATCAATGACTACTTTACACTCAACTTTTAAGGTAAAAGTCAGCTTAAAAGTGATATACAAGTATTTATAAAGTAAGTATTTATAATGATGGGTTTTACTTTCGATTCGACTGTGTTTTCACTCTCTATATAGAGAGAGAATGGGTGAGCGGGTCTTTGACCGATTAATAAATTTCTAAAATGCACAAAATAATTGTGCCAATAAAAATAAACAAGATGACGACGGTGGTGCTGGTAAAGAAAAACTTTCCAAGCAAAAGTTCAAACGCCGCCTACGAAAAAAATGAAAATGAAACAAAAACACAACAGAAACAAAAATAAAAAAAAACAACGTAAAAATAAAAAATTAAATAAACGAAAAACTGCAAAAAGCAAATAACTTTTCTTTTGCACAATTGTAGCGAGGCGACGACGACAACGACGGCGACGTTGCAATGACTTTCACCGACATTCAACAAAGGCTGGGCCAAAGGCAGGGGGAGGGTAGGGGCACGAGGTTCGTTCCAGGGACTTGAACCGAACCGGACTGTGTGTAACCGGACGGACGAGTCGTTGCCAAAGTAAAAAAAATGTCAAAGACAATTTGGCAGCAAATTTAAATTAAGCGTGGCATCGACGAAGGTGCAACATCAACAACAACAACAACAGCAACTTCTCCTCCTCCCCCTCTTTCTTCTCCTCCGCCTCCTTCATCTGCTTGCGAGAGGTGTTTGACTTGTGTGTTAAGCTGACTGCGTTTTGGCCATAAATTGACTGCGCATGCGCAGTGAAAACTAAAAGTGCATTTGATTTTTTATGTTGCCGTTGCAGTTGCATTCGTCGTTTTGCTTTTCACTTTCGTTTTCACAATTGAAATTAAAAACTTGGCAAACGGATGCACTTACAAATGCCAAGAGCCAAAAGTGTTGAAACGAAACAAGCAAACAAACATATCAATGAGTATATAAGTTTATATATAGATATATATAGTCTACAGTACAGTTAGCTCGCCTCGGGGTAGCAATGAACTTGGCGTATCAAATGCATTCGGTCGCCCAGTTTTTTGTTTTTGTTTAGAGAAATGCAACGCCAACAGACACACAAATAAATAACACTTCGTCATGGGATATAATAAAATAACAACAACAACAACAGCAGCAGCAACATCAAAACTGATAGACGCATAATAGACAACGTGCCACAAACTTGGCTTAAAGTCTGCACAAAATTTCACTTTCGTTGACAAGGCGTGAAATAATTGCAAATGTATCTATGCATGTGACTAGCGTTGTAGATTAATTGACAGATATTAATCGAAAAGACATTACTTAAGAAAATGCTTAAAATCTAACAAGTGGGTCATAAATTGTACCATAATATATTTATCGATATCCTATGATATATACTTTGATATGTTAACTAAAAACATGGGGAAAGTTCAGATTGAATTAACAAATATTGTATCTTATTACTCTCAAGAATTTTAAAACTAATTTATTTCAAAAATAAATATAATATCTACTTCCTCGCCTTGAGTGTATTCTATATATCGTATCTATAAACTTTCATTATTGAATTAGTATCAGGTAGTAAAATAATTGCTTTCCAAAATGTTCCAAATTAAACTTTCGCCCCATTTAACCTTGGATAATCAACTTTCCACTTAAGGAGGTGAATTTTAAAAATCGAAGGAAAAATTTATACACTTTCAGCAAAGACCTTAAAAAATAAGTGTTGAAAATAGTTCGATGATGATTAAAAATACTTAAAAGTGAAATTACTCAAAAATGTTTCAGAACTTTAGAAAATTTCGTGCTTAAGCGAGTTTTAAAAAGAGACTATACAATTTTCCAGAAAAACTCTAATTTAGCTTAACATTGAGAATTAAGTTAACTTGGACTTTAATTGAATTTAACAAAATATTTACTTCCCCCTAGGCGCAACGTCATTGGGACATTACCTTGACTCATCGCTTGAACTGAGACTGAGACTTCGATGAGTCGCCGCATTGATTTACAAGCGGTACCGCAGACCGGTCTGATAACTCCCGACATCGACATTGCAAAGTGCATTAACTTCCTTTCGTTAATATAAATATAAATAAATGAGAAAAGAGAAGAGAAGCAAAGGCAATGTCTGACATTGGTACAGTTATTTGTTTGTAAGTATAAAAAGAAAAAAAAAATACAAAATTGTCGTTCGTTGTCGCACATTAAAAATAAATCGAGTTAATTGAACTCGCTCGAACTCCCCAAGCGGAGACTAATAAGTATATATTTGTACATAATACATACATATACTCGGATATGTGTGTATTTTCAGCTGATTTTTATTGTATGCGGAACGACCTTGTTGTTGCCATAAGTTGACTGAGTGAATGAACGACTGACTGACTGCAATTCGGAAGCGTTACTCGAATCTGGCTAATTAACATGACGTCAAAAAGTCAATACACCCATTAGGCCTTAGCCTTAGCCCCCAAAAAAATTAAACGTTTCCGTACTGAGCTGCCGCGTTAGCCAACTTTTGCTCTGTTACCAAGCCGCGTGTGACCCGTAGAATAGGCCTAAGTCCAAGGCTGCCAAGTTCGGAAGTAAAGTGTTCTATTAACAATTTAGCAGCAAAATTAATGAAATGATACTTTGTTTGATGATCCAAAAAAGGAATTCTAAAAATAAGTAATTTAGTTGGATTTTAACATCAAAAGACGAACAAAACTTAAATTTTTCATCCCGTCGACAAACAAGAAGTCGACATGCAGCCGCCAAATTTGTCAAAACTAACAAAAAGAGCCTGAAAAGTCTACCCCTGATTTATGTAGACACTTTATACTTACCAATATTAAGCTCGGGTTCACCTTTGACCGAACTGGCGACAGTTGTATCCATAACTGGGTAGGATTTGATATATTCCGGCGTCTGAGGACGCGAATCGGCGGGCATAACAACGATGGCCCCATTGTTGGGTTGGCCAACAGGAACAGGAACCGTTACAGCGCCCAAATGATGCTGATGATGATGATGACCCGGATAACCAGCAGCTTCTGCCTTCTGATGATGATACATGGCGGCCATGTGATGGGCATGAGCTTGCGCTTGAGCCGACGACTGTTCAAAGTGCGGCTGGAGGGTCAGTTGGGGTTGTGGTTCGCTGGTGCTGACCACGAGGCTGGAGCTGGACTTGTTCACGTAGATGACATTGCTGTGGGGCATCTTCGACATTGCTGTGGCCATGGGCACACCTGTGGGCGGCACAGTATCCATTTCTGTGACAGGTGCGACCTGGCGCTGATGATGATACTCCGATGATGTCTGAAAGATGACGGCACTTCCTGCTGCCGATGCCGCTGCTGCCCCATTCGGCGGCTGTGACTGCTGTGCCTGGTTAACAATCAGCTTGCTGTGCTGATAATATGTGGAGACGCTCGTGTTGGGCGGCAATTTCAAGGCGTTCTCCAAGTGGGATCGACCTGCCACCAAAAGCTGTGCATTGCTGGTGGTGCTCGACGGTGCAACCACCTGTGTGACCTGTGCACCTGTGCCCTGACCTAAACATATCACTGACGTCTTGGCGCCTGACGAATCCATGCATGATTCCATGGCGCTACTGCTGGGTTGACAATCGGAACTGTCCGCGGACATGAGCATTTTGATTCAACTCTTTACGAAAACTTGACACTTCACTTTGTTAACAATATATAATTTAAATAGGCCTAAACAGGCATTGTTGTTTCTTTTGCACTTGTTAAGAACTGACAACTTGATAAACACACATGTATATTTATATGCAACATGTATGTGTGTGTATATGTATGTATATTTTATCAGCACACTCTTAGCATATCCTTTTCACGGATATACTTTAATTTGGTAGTTATTATTATTTTTTTTTTGATATGATTTTCAACGCGCAACGCGAAACACGAACTAAGTCGGTAAAAATAACGAAAAGCGACAACGACAACACGACGACGGCGGTGACGATGACGATTGCGGAGTAACGACGATCTGTTCGTTGCGATGTTTCAACGTTGAATGAAAGGAAAATCAACATTTGCGTTGGATCTTGTTCAGTTTTCGGCCGGTCGATTCACTCGACCCTGAGAGAGAGCGCGCGCAAGAGAGAGCGAGCGCTCAATGTTTGCGCTCTCACGTGCTCTTGAAAATAATTAAACATGTGTGCGGCGGCGAGCATGGAATCAAAACATTAAACAAGAGCGAGTGAGTGCATCTGTGTGTGTGTGTGAGTGAGAGAGATCCACAGCTGTGTGTGTGTTGAATTGTTGAGGGTGTTGCTGCTGCCTAGATTCTTGTACTCAAACCCAATATTATACCATTGGGCTGGCCATTATCCACCCCCAAAGCCAATTTGTCAGCCTCGTTCACTCGCTCTCTCTCCCGCTTCACCCTGGCAACAGGCGTCGCGTCGCTCTCGCCGAGTGAAACACATGTGTCAACGATAGCCGCCGAAGCGGCAGTTCCAAGGTAAGCACTGTCTGCGGTTATTGTACTCTTTTAGCAATGATTCCGATTTCGATGTCGATTCCAATTCCGATTGCGAATTCCATTGCCAACATACATACATATAAAGTAAGTATAATCATGCTGTGGGCATTATTATTATTATTACTTGCTTTTGCTAGTTCATGGCGCCATTTCAAAAGTTCAATAAAACTTCAACCAAGTTCATTGAGTGGCGGCTGAGTGAAATGTTGTTTTCAGTAACTGTTGCTGTAATTTATTTAATTACTACTTGTTGCGTGTTTCAATAAAATTATATCACAGAGGTGCATTGCCCACTGCACAGTCATTGACACATCGTGCCGTTGACATTTCGAACATCGAAAAAAATACAATACAAAAAAATAAAAACCAAAATGAATATGTAAATATTTACATGATGGGCAGACAATCAACCCGTTGGTGCCCGCCTAGGTCAATGTTGAAAATGTTTCCTGTTGCAACCAGCCAACTCCGAGAATGAAACAAGCAAATACAAATACGAGTACAAAAAATGCCACGTGTGGCCATTGATCGTTTCTCTTCATTCCATATTCCAGTGCTTTACCCTCTCCTAGTTCCAAGGCTAAGGCGGCAATTCATTCTCTCCACAAAAATCTACAAACTCACGCTCTCTCGCTTCCCCATTGTTCTACTCAATGTTTACGTGGGTGTATTTCGAGATTTCTCAGACGAAAATATCCATGGATCGAAAATGTATTCTATTTTCTTGAAATATTTTTGGCTTTTCAACGTATTTTCATGTTTACAATAGTGTTAAACGACGGGGATTTGTTTTTTCTGCGACTGTTTTATGGTATTTTCATTTGAGAAATGAAAAATCGGGGGCGTGTGATACAAAAAAATATAGAACAATATTTAAATTTATTGATCGATTGTTATTTTTGACAGATTCACATCAAATGATGATATATTGATATTCTTATTGTTTACCATTATTAGATTTCTATAATCATTCCAAGTGTGTGTGTAATATGATAGTCCCAGTTAATAAACCAGATCAAAAATCACAAAGCCTTACAAAAATTCTTACTGTCTCAGACACGAGAAGACCAAACAAAAATAAACTTTTAACTTCCTTATTAATGCAATTTCAATAATAACAACTTCGTTTAAAAATAAATGAGCAGACAAAACGAAAGTGCCAGATACAGATACATATATGATGCATATATGTACATATAATTCTGAATATGAGATCAAGATGATTGCAGGCCATGGAACAGTTCAAGTGGAGGTCAAGATCATCAGTCTGCAAGGGAAATTCGGTAGGCCGAAAGTCGCTTAAAGCTTGCAATAATTTTGATGATCATGAAAGTTGAAAAATCTTCGTCATGATCAACTTTTGTTTTGGCTGCGTCATGATCAGTGCATTCACAACGGAACCAAGTTGATCGCGAAGTTGAGGCGAATGTACCCCTGGCAAATGTCATTGGCATCTCTCGGTTTTGGATCGAGGCGTCGATCGTTGATCGGATATCCCCTGCTCCCACAGTTGTTACCCATATCAGCATTGATAGTCAACTTGTTAATCGGCTATGTCGCTAGTCAATATTTTGAGGCTTAATCAGATCGACCTTCCACAATCTCTCTCTCTCGTCTAACACTCTCGATTCTCTCGCTAATTCTCCCGCGTAGGTTGAACGACTCTTTATGACTTTTTCCTTGGCAAAAATTGTGCGATTGAGAGAGAGAGAGACACACTGACAAAATCAACTTCCTTGATAACTTGTTAACAATTTGGGCTCGAGTAATTTTTCGTTTATATTTTTATTAAGTTTAGAACTGAAAAACCAGTTTTTGCGATTGCGCAACTTTTGAACTTGCTTGTTGGCCGAAATTGTGGGTCTATATCACATATGTATGTATACATATGTATATTATATATATTCTATATGTATACATGAACCAACCATCTGCTGTGTGTTAGCTTATTTGTTATTATCTATGTCTCTGACTTTGTATCTGTATCTGCATTGGTATCTGTATCTGTATCTGTGTCTCTCGCTCTCACTATATAATTAACGCACAATGAGAAGGTGCGTGTTCCGTCCGTTCGTCTGTCTGTCTGTCTATGCCTCGTTTGGTGGTGTTCATGAACTCGGTCAATTTGAAGGCCAACAATTTGCGGCATACGCATAAAAAAAATGTGCTTTTTTTTTGTCAGTTTCGAGTTCGTTGTTCTACACTTCAAATAAGGTATCTTGATATTGTCACAAAAGCTGTGCTCTATATATAGAAAAAGTCTTTGTTCTGATTCATTGATGGATTGACTGATAGCCTGATAATAAAAGTTAAGAGTGCGAATAATTTTCAGTAATTTTTTTGAAACAATTTTAATATATAAATATATATAAAATAAAATTTGGTTTCTAAAATCAAGAATATTGTCTTAAAAAAAAAACAGAGTTTAATCTTAAAATCTTAAAATTAATATTTTTCTCTCAAAAATCTTTCGAAAAAGAAATATTTCTTACTTTTAAGACGGAATAATTTCTAGAAAACGAACTTTTTTGGGTTTTTATAAATCAGCATACATATCGAAAGTCTACTAGTTTTTGAAAAGATGATATGCTAGGTGAAAAATGAAAAGGAACAATCTACTGACTTTTCTCTTGTTCTCAATCTTCCCACTCTGTTTCTGTTCACAGCACGATCATTTCTTCGGGAACTCTAATTGGAAAGGGTATCAGCTGATCGGCAAGCTTAAATTCATGTTTCTCATTTTTTTTTTTGTGTACTCGAGCAGTTTAATTTTTTGCGTGGCTTTTTATGCTGCCAGATTTTGACGTTAAGTGTGCTTTTTGCAGGGTTGGTGATTACGCATAATTTTTGGGCTGTCCAAAACTCTCATGATGTCATGCCAGAGACGGGGGGAGAGATAAAAAGAGAGGCAGATAAAGACAACATTTTGGGAGAATCAAATGGAGGTTCAAGGTTGAGATATTGATAGGAATCCCAGAAATTGTTTTAACAATATAATAAAATACGTAAACAATTTAAGATCCTCCGTACTACTTATAAGACTTTTAATATCCGAGACTTTGCTTTTGATCGTCAGCACGCGAAATGCAATGTTATCTTTTGGCATGTAATACAACTACATTGCATATAGAGTGTTAACAGGCCTTTGTTCCCCCTTTTACAGACCCGTATGCCGTAAATAAAAAAATTGCACGATGTAATCGTTTGTTTATAATGTCGTAACAACGATTGAAAATAACATGCGCCCATTTTAACGTAACTAGAACTTAAATAATAATAAACATTCACCCACAAACGCACACACACACACAAAGAAATTGCTTATCAGATATCGGTGTTATCGTCCGTTATCAGCGGCAGCAGCAGCGAAAAATGAAGGTCAGCAGCACAAATTCCTGATGGTCGCTTATCTATTTTACCCACAAACACAAACACAAGCACACAAAACGCGTCACTCTGATAAAAATAGCTGGAAAATAGTCGGGAACTTGTGGACCAACTCTGAGTTCGACTACAACGACAATTTGACTGCGCTATATTTAAATTTATATATGAAAATAAATATAAAACAAAAATGATATGAAATAGACTCAATGTTTAGTTTTAATCAATTTAAAGTTGTTAGTGTAGGGTATTCCCTAGTCGTTCAGTCGTTTGTTTAGTTTCCTTATCAACGTATGAACAGTTTTTTTGTGTAGTTTTCGCGCAAAAGGTGAAAATTCGATAAGAGTTTTCAAGGTCCCAACGCCAAAAATATTAAGAAGCGCGTGCTATTAATGATTGGGCATAGTTATTACACAATACCTATCTCTAAAAGGCGCGAAAGGGACAGATATATACGGAAGATTGTCGTTTTTTCGTGTGTGTTTGATGGAAAGCTTTATTAGTCAAGGTCGGGTGAAATTATCTGATTCACAAGCAAGTTCGTTCAGTCAAACAGTTGTTATATCTTGAAAGCGGTATTATAATATTATATTGAAATATGTATGGAAACTTTCTCAAGTCCAAGAAGTATATCAAATATGAAAACAACATGAAATTGTAAGGATTATATTCTTATTGAGACATCAAAATTAAGAAGAATTGGTGAAGAACCATCTGGAAAAGCAAAGAAAGCATTTTAAATTAGAACTTCTAATGCAACTTGCATCTTTCTCGAATCTTCTCTTTGTATTTAAGGCAAACTAAAGTGAATTTTCCAATCTCCCAATTCTCTCTGCTTCTCCCTCACTCTTTATTTCTTTCGTTCTTTCTTTCGTTCTAGAACTCTTCTGTGGTGATAGGCAAGTCTTCATGTACTTGAACTCGTTTCTTTGCTGTTCAAATGAAGAATTTCTTCTTTTGCCCATAATTTCGAGACTAAGACGATCATCGTTTATCAAATAGATGCGGGGTGTGTGTGTGTGTGTGTGTGTAATTCTCTACGCTATTCTTTATTTTCTTTTTCTTTTGGTTCGTCTTGGTCTTGTGGTTGTGTTCTATTGTTATTATCAGTAAACATGCAAGGGCAGGAAGCGCAACACAGTTTATTGTAATGGAGCTGCGGCGAGGGCTTATCAGTGGAAAGAGTGTGTCTGTACTCACAGTGAACAGAGACAGAAAACAGTGAAAATTAATCAAAAGTGCAGCGCAGACGCCTCCACTTGAATGCAACTGATACCCATACACACACACACACACACACACAACTATAGCGCATTGAACGCTTAACGATCTTTTCCAATAGCATCTCTCTTGCACATGCCCCGTTTTGAAAAGTGAACTCGACATTGAAAAGCAACAAAAGCAAAGCGTTCATTACAATTATCAACAGCAGCAGCGAGCGGCAGTCAGAGAGTGAGCGAGTGAGAGAGAGTGTCCAGTCATTAAGAGAGTGAGTGTGCGAGCAAAGCAATCTGTGTGAAGTTCAAAGCCACTGCATTGAAGAGTCTTTAGTCTCCACACTTCTTGGCGCACACACAGTTTGCCCCGCGCTCACTCTCGCTCTCTCTCCACAACTCTCCCGTTTTGCTAGGCTATCGCATGTGGAGAGCATGTTTGTATGCAAGTATGTACATATGTGTGCATGTTGATGTAGGTTCGGACTGTCTTCATTTCTAATGGGCTGCTGCACTTTTGCTTTTCCGCTGCACAGATTTCAATGTTGTTGTTGTTGTTGTTGCTGTATTTTGTATCTGCATCTGCGCTTTGGATTTTTCCACTCACATTTCTTTGCACACATTTCACTGCACCGCACAGCGAGCGTTGAGGGTCTTTAACCCTTTCCCCAGTGCAATGCACTCCGTTGATGACGAAGACAACGACAGCAACAACAACAACAACAACGGCCACAACTTTATTCCAATTCACTTCACTTCATCCAACCCCACGAAGAGTGCAGCTATGTATGTATCTGTGTGTGTGAGTGTGTGCAATTTTCTTGCACATTCTTCTCCATACGACGACGTCGACGTCGACTTCTTGTCTATGTGTTTGTGTGTTTGCATGTGTGAGAGTTTGCCTAGGTCTAGTTGCGTACATTGCACTGCCCATTCCTCTGCCTCTGCCGCTGTCTCTACCTCTGCCGCTGCCTCTGTCGCTGATCTTGTCTCTCGTTTTTACGACTGCATACAGTTTTGTAACTGTTATTGAGGGTTATTTGCAGTTGCAGTTGCAACTGCAGACTGTGTCTTGGTTCTGCCAATTGCAACTTGGTAGTTGGTAGTTGGCAGTTGGTAGTTGGCTAGTTGGTGCCAATGATCGCTGATCGTGCTTAGTTTGCCTGATAAGCCTAACTGAGTTGAGTGCTCTAAACAAAGATAGAGATACTAGTTAGATAGAGCGAGTGAGTGAGAGAGAGAGAGAGAGAGCGAGCGAGCGAGGGAATTCGTTGCAATGAGTTTATTGACTTGTCAGTTGGTTGTCGGCCACGCATGTGCACAGTTGTTGGCCAAGTTGAATGCACTTGGCCGCAGAAATTGGAAATTGCCGCACGTGCTTTCTATGATTACGCCATATAAACGCAGTACGATCGAAAGAGTCAGAGGTTAGTGTCTGTTTCTTTCTTTTTCTCACAGAGTTTTCGACGCCCTGTCCAAACTGTCTTAACAACATCGTCGAGCAGCTGAGAAAGTTGGTAATTTGCACTTGCATTGCGTTGCGTTGCGGTGTAAACTTGTAATCAGTGAGTGTATAGTACTTCAGGCCAGGCCAAGACACTCATGTGTCTTTAAATTATAGCTTTTGTGCATTTAATAGATTCAAACGGTAGTTGATTGCCTAATGCCCCAAGTGGTGGCATCTAACTTGGCCATGATTTATTATTGCAGAATGAATTCATATTATAGCAAAGCGGAAGTAAAGTTAAAGATTCACCTGTGATTCATTACAAAAGTCGAGTTAAATCGATCGTGTCAACTTATTGCGTTTAGGCCAACTGGCGTACAGCTGCCCAAAATCAGATTTATATCATGATCATAATAAGTGTGGAAAGCCATAAAAATAACAAATAACAAAACCAAGCCACAGACTTAATTTTTTTGATCTTTTTTTGGCAACATAATAAGATTATGTGATATGAAATGGCCAAAAAAAAAAGCAGAAGTTGAAAGTTGGAGCATGAAACTTAACGCTGACTTGCCGAATAATAAAAAAAAAAAAAAAACGTTCGAGAATTGACTTAAAGCACAAAAATTACAATTCGTGCGAAAGTGAATGACCTCCATTAACCGCCATTAAGCGACAGCAACTGACTGAGAACTCAACTCACAACTGAGAACTGAGACGAGACGAGAGACAAGACGAGAGAGTCCAGAACAAAAGGCCCACAGCTCCAACAGCTCTTACTTCTGCTGCTTCTTCTTTCCCTTCTTCTGCTTCTTCTTCTTCTGTAGAAACATGCGTCTTTGAATTTCGCATGAACCCTTTCAGAGCTGCGTTCATATCAAGCTTAGCATAATAATTAGTAAGCTCAAAAACTGGGCTCAGACCCGATCCGATCCAAACCGATCCGGGACCCAAAATGTGTGTGTGTGTTTCTGCTTCTTCTTCTTTTGCTTGTTGTTTTTGCTTTTATTTTAGGCTCGCTGGCTTTGTTCTATGGCCCCTCTCGTCAGGTGAGCAAAAGTCGCGACCAACTGGCCAGGAATTTGAAACCTGTTTGAAAAAACAAAAAAAAAAAAAACAACAGACGCCGAGCAACAGCCGCGAAAATTTTTTGTATGCGCCTAGCATAATTTTTATTTTTTTTGTATGTTTATTATTATTTGTTTGCCACTGCCATAATTTATGAATGCGAGCTCTAAACGTAGCGCCAGTGCCCTCCTCACTAGGAAGTTTACCAGAGTTTAATGTACGCAGTTGACGTGTGGGCCAAAAGCCAAAAAGCCATTTAAACGGTAGGTGGATGGGGTCTCTGCTACAACTGAAGTATTCTATAGAGAAGGCAGCTCGTGTTGAGGCTAACACGTTGATCGACTCTAGGTCGATTGGCTTAGCGAAGACGGGACTGTTTTGCCAATGATGATGACGTGATGATCACCAATTAGAATGATCGGCAAACAGGAAGACTTATACAAATGTGTGTTTATGTATGTGTATGGCAGAAAGGGAAGTTTGTTTGAGTAAATTTACTTAGAGATTAGCATAACAAAATAAATTAATTTTGATGTTAATTTGTAACAAATAATTTCGACACAATATTTTAAGTTTATATACAATATTTTAATCCAAAGAAACATTCTATAAACTAAATGTTAAATATTGCAATATGATATTTTTTAGGTATTTTTCTTTAATCTAGCTAAATATCCATTAATTTTTCATTACATATTTTAAACCAATTTAAATTCGAATAAAATGTAGTTACAACTTTTAAATATTTTTGCATTGATTGATCTTATTGAATTATTCCGCTTATAATTGATCTTTTAAACTAATTAGAGCTTGTTTTAAATATAATAAAAATTCAGGACTGTAATAATAACTTTTTAAAATGATATTTTTCGACATTTAAAACTGATCTTTTAGCTTTGATAGATCTAATGATCTACCTACATATGTATAAACCATTTCACTTCTAAACTGTTCTTTTAGCTTTGCTTGATCTCTTAATCGCTTGAAAGATTCTTTTACTCAAAATTTAAACTTTTGATTGCATTTCCATAAAGCATTCAACTGAAATGCAAAATGCAAATACCGAATATCCGATCATTTTTTTTTTAACATGCACTTTCAATGCGAAGAGCAGAGCGAGTAGAGTGTAGAGTCATCGGTCGATCGGGCCCAACACGGGTGCATAAGTCAAGCACCCCGTGCATAGAGGTCATTACTACCTCAACAACCAAGGCAGTCAGTCCAGTCAGAGTCACAGTCAGAGTCACAGTCGCAGTCACAGTCAGAGTCACAGTCACAGTTGCAGTCGATCCATCGGCACTTTCTACCACATGTGGCATGCAAAATAGCATAGCAAAAAACACAAAACTGGTATGTGCAACTGCAACAACAACAACAACAGCTGATGACGCTGTTGCCACGTCTAATAGCTTGGGTATAGAGAGAGAGAGAGAGAGAGAGAGACAGAGGGAACCCCTCCGGGCATTTTGCAGTTGTGTTGATCGCAGGTCGCTGCACTTTTGGAGCGCAGTTGCATTCAGTGGAGCATTCGAGTGAGTTTGAGTTTGCTGGGCAACTATGCTAGTGATACTAACAACAACAACTGCAACTGCAATAACAACTATGAAAGTTGACTGACACTCGACGTTGGCCAGGACTTTAACCCAAGCAAAGTGAAATTGTTGGGCGCTGAGAGTTTTTCAAGTCTCGATGCCAATTCGATGTGAAGAGACTCTCGGGAGTTGGATTTGGGAATTTCCACGTGTTGCACAAAAGCCACTGGGAAAATTGGCGCAACAACAACAGCAACAGCAACAACAACAACATGCAGCAATTCGCACAATCATTTTCGTTGTTGTGAAAGTTTTTTCGGCATTTTGTGTGTAATTTATAGTTTATTAACTTTATAGAGCGAGTGCAACGACTGGAAAGCCAAGTCAAGTCTATTGCCTATCTGATTGGTTGTTTAGTTACTTGCCCGAAACGATTTTTTGTCTTGTTTTTAGCTATTTTTATTTATTTTTTTTTTTTTTTGGAGGTCATGCAAATGCCGTGGGTGGCAGTGAAAGTCGAACAGCAACAAGCAAAACAAGTTAACGACAACAGCAGAACATTTAATTAAAAATGAAAGTGGAAAAGGAAATGGAGGAGACTTAAGATGGTAAACAAAAAAAAAAAATACATCTTATTTTAATTAATCAATACTTTTCTTATTTTAAGATCAACTACTAAAGTCGATTTAAGACTAATTTAACAACTCTTTAATATGTTCAAATAAGTTAAGAAAATAAATTATTTAAATTAACAGCACAAATTTAAAATACGATTTATAAAAAATTTACCTAAGTCGTAAATACATAAATATAAATTAACAATTTTGAAATACTTTCAAAATTTCTTCCAATGCATGGCAAATTCTAGATTAACTCCAATTAGTTCAAGAACAGGGAATATGTTATAGGTTTTTTAACCAAAAATTGGGCCTTATTTGTAAACTAATGGAAGATATCTGAAAAAACAATTAAAACACAAGATCCCAAGCATTTCCATCATTTTAAAACGCTTTTCAAAAATATTTACTGTCCTTGGGAATAACATTTTTGAAAAATTGCCTACACTTTTACAATTATTTTCTATAGCGAAATATGTTCTGTTGAAATTGTTCCAGGCAGTGAGTCAATCTGGTCTAAAAACTGCTTAGACTTCAATTTCTGCGAAATATCATATAAAAAACGAAAAAAAAAGCCAAAATAAATCCCCAACACCTTTCACAGCATATAAACAAAATATTTGTACATACATACATATGTATGTATTTAGAAGTTAACGTAATACTAGCTCAGAATAACAATAATAACAGCTGAAAATGGCGTCGCTTGGTAAGCCGAGGGAGGAAAGAAGGTGAAAGAAGTAAGAAGAAAGAAGACGAAAGGAAAAGAAAGATAGAAACAAAACAACATTACCTAACTGACTTTTAGACAGTGGAATTTTGTTTATTTGGGACAAGTTCACTGGCAACCTCAAGTTGAACACAAAAAAAAAAAACCATTCTACGGTAAGATCTAACGACGATCTGACAGTCTAACATAGAGACAGACAGACAGACCTTTTGGACTTTCAGACGTTCCATCTCATTCTGTTGTAATAATGTTGACTTGATTTTCATTTTCTTTTACTCTCATATTTGTTTACAACTTTTGATTTTAGTTTTTTTTCTTTCTTTCGGTTTTTAGGTTGTTATTTGCGACGTTTGCTTATTTAATGACTTTCTACTTTTTGTTCCTCATCATAGAAGAAGCTAAGAAAGCTGGCAACAATAGAAGAACATGTTGGGGCCTAAACCTGAGGCTTCAGGGTAATGAGTTGTTTTTTTTTTTTGGCATAGCATATATGAAATATTTCTTATGGTTATTTTTTGTTGTCGACGTTGTTGTTGTCTGGCAACTTGATTAGTTCTTTGGTAATCAAAACAAGTTTGGTCTAAAGCGCACTACAAAATCTTAGCCACAGTCAATTAACGGTATTTAGCTAAAGCGGCTCAAAAGACCTGTCGACAATGTTGAGAAGTTACTGGAAAAGTTGCGAAAAAATAGCCAACAGAGATGGAGTATGAGATACATTATATACTGTCAGTTTTGCTACTCAGATAAACTCTAAAAATCGTCCTTCTAATTAAACTTCAATATCTTCTTTGTTTTATCTCCAATTGTAATGAAATTTTGATATTTAATACATATTATATTTAAAAATGTGTAAACCAAATTTCAATACTAAAGCTGTAAAATTGATTTTTATTTTTGGATATTTAAAATTGCATAGAATTAAGAAATAATATTAATAAAGAATATGTATTTTCAATTTAAAATTGTTCATCGATTTCATCTAAAGGAACTAGCTTAAAAGCCGCCTGAAAGAAAAGATAAATTTGTAATATTGATACCATCAGCCTTACGATCAATTATTGGCGCGTGTGGCCTAAAAGTATCTTCTGGAATATACTCAGAGAGCAACAATCAGGCCACGTATCGACACACCAAATATGTAAGTTTAAACTCAAATGAAAGTCCAGGCACTCAGAACCAGGCTCAAATTCTTAACTGCCAAAAAAATGCAGAAAAAATTACTTCCTTTCGGCTGCAACTTTATCAATACGTATACTCGTTAAAAAAAAAACAATCTATCGCCGCAACCAGTTTTAAAACTCTTTATTACTTTTGCTCTTCTTCAGCGAATTTTCAAGTTTAATAAAAGAGAAAGAAGAACAGGGACTTTGTTCGATATTAAGGAGCAAGAAAGTAAAGCTACCTTTTTTTACAATCGAGGATTTTATACCCTGTCACCTATACCCTGGGGTTTTTAATAAATTTTTTTGATATTGAGTTGATCGCATTTGAAAAAAATTTTCCAAGATGAATCTAAAATATATAGATCAAGTTATATCTGCAAAGTCGGAAAATTGACAGAAAGCTTACGACAGATGTGCATGAAATCATAATAATAATTTTTACCAAATTTCAAGATCACAAACATGTTATTATATATTATAATATTTTTATTATTACTCTTATTTCAGACACGCCTTCTTTTCAGCAATACATATTTCTTGACAATATTGTAAAACTCTCTGCAAAACGTTTAAAAACGAAAGAGGCAGAGCGATAAAGAGAGAGAGAGAGCAAAAAACAAAGCCATGGAGTCCGTGCCTTGGAATAGACAGAGCCGTCCTTAAAGTAGGGAACATTCGATATAAGTATAATAAATTTTGTTAAATTAAAGAATTACTCTTATAAATCAATTAAAAATATACTCGAAAATTTTTACTCTCTGTAAAATTTTTAAATTTTTTTCAAGTTTCACATCTCATTTCAATATAGCTCCCTTTTTGAAACGTCACTGTGGAAGCATTGCATTGTTTTTGTATTGCAATCGTTGTCGTATCATTTGAGCATTTTTTGCACATGTTGCTGACATTGTTGTTGTTATCATTGTTGTTGTTGTTACTTACTCGGTGGTCGTAACGGGGTGAATGTCATCAGGATTTGTATTTGCCAAGCGGTCAATTGCCTCTGCGTCTGTTTGGTTGCTTGTTGCTCGTGAAATTTAATTTGTCAGTGATTGTTTGTTTTTAGTTATTGTTGTTGTTCGTGTGTTGTTTTGTTTTGTTTTTTTTTAGAGTGTGTGAAACGCTGACGAATGCATCCGAATGATACTCATACTCGAACATGTATAATGACACGATTATACAATCGTGACGCGAAAGCCGCTGACCGTTGCAAAGCAGAACAAACTCAAACTCAGACTCAGACTCAGTATGAGAAATGAATTGAAATGCCCTCGAGTTGCAATTGAAATAAGTATGAAATCTGCTCCGATTCCATCGGATTCCTTATTATTGTTGTTGTTGATGCTGACGTTATGATTGTCGAAAATTCAGTGCAAATTTCGAAAGATTGACTCATTGGGTTGGGAATAAAAGCGTTATCACGGAATACAAGTACATACATATGTATGTATATAAAACGTAAACGTCATTATTTCTTATATGCAATATACATAGATTGGTGTTGTTGCATTCAATATAACCCCAGCAAGAGTATTTCTGTAACAAACTCAATTATAAATACGCACTCTTGATGACCAACTGATCTTATTAAATACTTATTCCATTATTCTGGCTTACCACGATAAGGAGTATTTTTATCAGGAAATGTGTAATGTAATGAAAGAGGCTTGACCAACCTCATAAATATATATTTTTATTCTTGTAATATATTTAAATTCTGATCTATATACACAGTTTAATAATTGTGCGATGAACAATCTTCATCATAAGGTAGTTTTTTTTACAATGTCTGATATTCCACTAATTAAAATATATTTTTTCCATATATCGTTAACTGGATATATTTCGGATCGAAGTAAACTGAGTCAATCAAATTACACAAAATATTAGTGTGGTAATGTCACATTAAATTACTGTAACTTAAATAATATCAAAACAATATATAAATAATGTATAAAATATATATTTGTATAAAATAGATAAAATAAAAGTATATTTTTAGAAATTGTAAGTTTAAAAAACTGTAAGAGTATTTAATGATCGTCAGCTCGAAGATCTGAACTATTGGCAAAGATCATAAGCCCACATGTTGCCAACACAATTTGTAAGTCAACGAACCAAGCGAACAAAACCAACAACTTATGGTACGAGTATATGCCGCAAAAGTATCTTTATCTTTATCTTTGTCTATTGGCGGGTTTTCTGCACACTTTCGAGTGAATGGCGTCCTTGCTTCAGTTAACAACAACTGCGACAACTACAATGACGCTGCAAAAGTGGTCGGAGTCGGAGTCGAAGTCGAAGTCGAGTATACACACATATTGTTAGGCTCGAACACGTATTTGTTTGGTATGCCATTTCCTCCGATACCGATTTGACTCAGCTGTGCTCTGCTGTGGGTTAGTTACCTCCAGCGCGATGGCAATGAACCAGAGAACCATTGACCGACCAGAGGCGAAGCCACACCGACAACCGACGACGGACAACCGACGATCATCGGATGCGGCCATGCAAGTTGCAACACAGACGCTGCACGATCGTCTCGATCTCAACTCGACTCCACTCGACTCGGTACACGCTGCGCCAACGGACTAGGACTTGAATGCGAAACAGGTTTTACAGCAAAAAATAAAAATAAAAATAATAACAATTTGCAACATGCCGCGAGACCGAAACCGAGTCTGAGACTGAGACTGAAACTGAGACGCAAAGTGCAATGATCGCAACGAGGCTGCGGCTGTGAAGATCACACAGAGCTGGAGTGGAAGCAACTTTGTTGGAGGCTTATTGTTGTTGTTTAGCCTTGTGCACATTCAGATCACTTTTATATGCTGTACCACAAATTATTGTTAGTTTTGGACTTATAAATTCTTTGGCCAAAACTGAATGCTAAACTCGCAGGGCAGGTGAAACGATGGCCTTTGAGTTCTGACAATTCTAAGCCGATAAAAGTAAACGAAACCCAAAAATAAATTTAATTAATATTGTTTTCATAGTAACTGGAGTGATAAAGTTAATATACGCTTCTCGTTACTTTATATATCACCTATATGTTATTGCATTAAATTTATTTACTTTTACTTAACTGAAACTTTAGCTTGTTGAAAAAAAGATTTTAAAATCAGTCTTCGATTTTTTTTTATTTTTAGTAACATGATTTTTCACAAAAATACGTACATATAGAATTAAAGAAGTTTTTAATTCAATAAATATTAAAATAAAAACATACAATTTTATTATAAAAAGTTGATATTAAAAAGCAGTCATTCATTTAGCACTAAAACTCGCCGACTGCTCGATGGACAGATAGACAAATTATCCAATCAAATCCCTATTAACAAACATTTCTTATTAATTATAACAATAAGTTATTAATTATTGGAATGTAAAATCTATTTCTTTCTATATTTCGATTTCTATAATAATTAAAAAATTCCATCTTTCCCATTTCAAAGAACACCATAAATTGCCATAACCAAATCTAGGGTATATCGCCAGTCGACCATTGTAATGCTCTTACCAATTGTTTTCTGCTGCTGTTGGCGAAAAATGTATAAGTATGTTGATTTGGCAATGAACTTGAAACACGCGTCATGCATATGAATAAGTTTGCGCCACTTTCTGGCCACCATTCTGGCCAAGACATGGCTAGGAAACGCCATGGTTAAATAATGATGCAAGCTCTTGTCGCTCTTTTTGGTTAACTGCTTCATTCGCTGAGACTCGCAAATTGGAGAAAGGAGTTAAAGGGGAAAGGGGAGAATAAACATCCATATATCGTAAGCATTTGCATGATTTGCACATGGAGCCCGCGGGCAACGTTGTATTTTTAATTATTTTCGGCGTAATAACCTAGACTCGGGGAACAGAACAGGCAATACCAACAGAACAGTACCCATTATTGTTGCTGTCTTTCTGTTTTTATTTTTGTATTTTTTTCCTATTTTTTTATTTCTCTTTTTCTTTATTACTTTTGTTGTTTGTCTCGAGTTCCCTTTTTGTGAGTGCTTTTGGCAAAGACTTTTTCTTTTCGACTTCGACGTCGACGTCGATCGCCATTTTCTTTTTGGCACTTTTTGTACGGTTGTTTTTCTTGCCACAAAGTGAATGACACTTTGTCGTTTGGTTTGTCATTTCTACCTGAGTAATTGTGATCTTTGTACAGTTTAGATTCGCAATAAGAAAACTTATTTGCAATTTATTAATCTGCAATTTAAAAGCCATGTATCGATTTATGATAAGCATTTTAAATCGATCTTAACTCGATTTTTCGATTAATTTTGACCGATTAACCGGTACGTGACAAGCTAATAGAGCCGAAAATATGTTTTAGAAAAGTTTAATGAAATAATATTTCAAATATGTATATAAAAATATTTCAATCTTATATAAGAACTTAATGTTAAATTAAAATTTACCTCATCATAAATATATAATATGATGTATTCATAATAAAAAACTTGTTATATTTATTCAAGCTAATAATCGCTTGTCATCAGATTTGCATCACTTAAAACCACTTTTGTAATAAAACTTTAAACTCCTAAAAATTAAAAAAAAAATTACTACTAATGTTAATCTTCCATTCTATTTGTAGTCGAATAACTATTATATTTATAATGATGACAATAAAGAGATGATTAACGTAGGCAATTTTGGGCTATTTGCGTTTATTTGAACCTGTGTGAAAATTGAGAAACCCATTTGAAAGGGATTTTAAAATTATAGAGATACCGGACACTGGACTTGGTTCTATTTTAAAATTCCAATTGGTCTGTTTGGTGGTGTGTGTGTGTGTGTGTGTTGTGCGTTAGGTTATGGTTCTAATGTCTTGGCCTCTTTTATGGTGTTTTCTTTTATGTCCAGAGACAGACAGGGAGAACAGAAAGGGTCGCTTGATGAATGAACTGTCAGTCGGACAGTCTGCTTATAACCCTGTTTTGTGGTTGGTACCTGCTTTCAAATTAGACAAAACATAGCCTAGAAAACGGACAGAACGATAACTGTGCGTGTCAAGTGAAAGAACCTAGAAAAGATACTACGTTTTTAAGGTTTATTATATAATTGAGCTGGACTAATATAACATTTGGCAGACCTCGAACAAAAGCCCTTGCCAGAGTTCATTTTCAGAGTTGTTCATAGGTAAATGCTCCGCAGTGCTTATCTTATCATTAAAACACACGTGAACTGAACGTCAACAAGTTTCAACAAATATGACACTATATAATAGTTGACACGAGCTCGACTATCTTTATCTATGCGAACGACGAAGGTTACTTCCAAATCGAACTGCGTTGAACTCCAGACATTGCGCAGCGGGAAGCAACTAAGTACACACACATTGTACATACATACATGTGTATTTATTTATGTACATTTATGTGTCTGCTTATCCAACACATAATTTCTACTAAAATAACAATCGGGCATAGAAAAAGCTGATCGTGGTCAGGGGGTTGGGCCCAATACAAATTCACAGCAGCAGACAGGCATGAGTTTTTAAAGAGAGCACATAATCATACATATACACAGACACACACACATAAATTTACATATGCGCATGTATGCATAACATAGACTGTTGGTGTTTCTCAATTTAAAATTTATGTGCTGCGCCCGCTGGTCGAATTTTCGGCGTACAAAGCAACAAAAATTATTTCGAAGTTCAAGGTCAGTAAACTTGCTACGCACACGCACAATGAAAACGACGACGTCGGCGACGACGACGACGACGCGACGCACACGCAGCGATCCGAGGCAGTCGGGTAAACATTCGGCTACATATTGAGATACAAATGGAAGATAAACACTCACGCACACACACACACACACACACAAACAAGCATACGCACACGAGCAATAGAAACGTTCGCCTGAGCGTTAACTTTTGCCTCTCTTGGTTACTCACTTCTCTTGCGCTCTCTCTGCCGACTGACTGCCTCTCTTTTGTTACATTTTAATGAAAACTAGAACGAATTTCGAACTGAGCTGAGCGGCTTTATAGCTACGCAGATAGATAGATCATAAGGAAGCGTTAAACGAGACAGGTCGAGGGTGCTCGACTATGATATACCCTGTGGCAAGGTCTAAAATATATTATAATATTTGCACGAACTCACACACGCACAATCTTAACTACAAAGACGCTAGGTGGCGCCAGCGCTGCCGTTTATCTCACTATGGAAAATATTTATTTTAATCACTTCCGCGTTTATTATTTGATTGCTATCAAATTTACAGGTTTGATAACGTCGTAAAATTTGGATTATAAATTTATTTAAAATTCCGCAGCTTATTTTATTTTATTTTTGATATACCGATGTGCGTATCAGGTCTCTAAAACTAACACCCTCTACAGCCTGTTTAGATACAGAGTATGTATATTCAACTAAACAAAATTACTTTCGAGTGTAGAAAAAAAGTGAGCATTGAATGAGTTACGCTTAAGATGGTTTCAATTGTTGCGGGTGTGAAATATACAAACATAATTTGAAGATACTTATTTATAATGCGTGCTGGGAGTTTTTGGTACCATTTTTAGACTCTAAGCTGAGGCATTTTTTTTGTTTATATCTCAGAATGATGATCTTATATGTCGAGGAAACCGGTTCACAATTTGCGACTTTCATTAATCAACCAAAAATTTGGCCATTCTAAGCGAAACTGTTGAAAACTTGTTCAAACACCAAATACAATCTATGTAGATATGTTTTTTAACAAAATAAAAATGTTAATCAAAACAATAGCTATAACTAAAAGCCCTGGGTCAAAGCACGCAGCGAAGGTCAGTAATTTATATAGATACATACAAATTTGTACTATACATACAAATTAACACTTACTTCTATATTTATTTATTAGATAGGACACTTCAAATGTGTTTCAAAAAAAGCTAAAAGTTATTTAAAATTGTTTATTTATAATGCACAAATTTATAACGAATCACATTTGTCTATTGTTCAACTAATTAACGAATTACCTAATTCTTTAATAATATAAAAAGTAAAAAGTATAATTAAATTCTCACTGATTCTGAAATCAAAAGTCGTTTCTCAGCTGTTGTTGTTCTTGTTCGCCTTACGGCAACTTTCTTTTGTGCATTGCTTTCTTTTGTGCTTGCTTTCTTTCTTTCGCTCTCTACCTCTCTCTTTCTCCCTTTCTTTCACTCGCTCGCTCACACGCTGGCTCGACTGCTCGACTTTTATGTAACACATGCGCTGTGACCATGGCCTGCTTTTGGCCATGCTCTTTTTGGTCTACGGAAATGGGTTAATGGACATTGACTTGAAATGCGTTTGATAACATCATGAAATGCAGAGAGAGTGCTACAAATTTAATTTAAGTATATAAATATTCTGGGAAAATATTTTTTAGAACTATGTCATAAAAACCAGGGATCACAAATAAGAGTTAAGAGTCGGAAAATATCGAATTTATTCCAATTTTTACCTTTTAAATTATATATTTAATTTTTATAATTATTATTTTTATTTCATTTTACATTTTTATTTAAAAGTTATACCATAATTCATATTTGCGTTATTTAAAGTAAAAGTTTTACAAATTAAAAACAAAATATACTTTTCAATTTTATTTATAAAAATCAGGAAGTAACAATTATTTAATAATATTTTTCATTCTAGGATATCATAAATCTATAGATCCTTAAAAGCGAAATACAAATAATAATCAAGAATCTAACCATTTGGCGATAATTAAAAGTTTAGAATGCTGTTTGAAATTAATCTTATAAGTTTATTTTAAACTCGCTTTACCTAAACCCTAATCCATTTACAATTCTTTTTTATTTATTTTAGATAACTTCAACTATGTATAAGATCGGTATCTATAGGGTTTATCTGACACTCTTTACATTCATTTATGTATTTTTCTTAGGGAGTCAAAAGTTTAATTTGCCCAAAATAAAGTGATCAACTTTTGTTAAGTACTCATACACGTGTTGGAACTGACTTTATAGACAATGTTTAAAAGCTGTGATTATGCTAATAATGTTGTGAGTTGCCTTTTTTTTCAACTTCTTTTTTCATATGCTTATGATTAATGTTATTAACAATTAAATTGTTTTAGGCTCCGGCAAGGTTGCTGATGTCATTGACTAGTTAAAGTTAAAGCTGAAGTTGTGAAGTTCTAATGCCAAAAGCCTATGAAACGTGCCTATGAGAACTTTGTATTGTTTACCCTGTAGGCTCTGAAATGTTGGGTATATGCGTGCATACATATATTCGGCATAAGTTTAAATGTGCTGTAGTCTTTTTACAAAAGTAAGCAGCTTTTAAACAGCGAATATATTTTTAATCTTTTTTAAAGGGTATCTAATAATCTTTATACTGTCTGGTTGGCTTTATATTTTGCCAGTCACAAAATAATTGTTGAGACAACGAGTTCAAATAACTTTTGGCCATGTCACGGCTCAGTTGCCAAGCGGCAGACAATAAAACTTAGGCCTAGGCCAAAACTTAAACTCAAATTCAAGCTCAAGTCCAAGTTCCCAGTTTTTTTTAGGCATTTCTGTGCATTGCCGTGTGCTGGGTGTCAATTACAAATTACAATCTGACGGTGCAAAAAGAGAACAACACAAATATATATATTTATTTAAATGTTATGCACAACGGAGTCGAAATCGACACTTGAAATGCGTAAAATGAACTTGAACTTCGGCAAGGAAGCGATTCCTCAACTCAACTGTTCCAAAGCCAAGGGCTATTGAATAAGTTGTTCTTGTTGTTGTAGTTGTTGTTGAACGTGTTAAACATTTTTGATTGCTTGATTGCCTAGATTTTGGTTTGGAGCTGTAGGTGGAGGCGTTTACGTGGCACGCGGCACGTTCTACGTTCCATTTTGGGAGCCACTGTGAGAGCCACAGGGTTCCACTGAACCACTGAGGCACCAAACCATCAAACCAGCGAACCATCGAACCAAAAGAAAGAGAAATGAAAGGCAATGAAACAACTTTTCAACACCGTGTCGTGGAACAACTTTTGGTTAAATTTTATGCGGGCACCATTATAAAGGAAACAAGTAATACTCGAAAGAGCACAACTAGAAAGTACCCTGTATCTATATATATAAAACTCTTTGTCCTGTTGACTGACTGACTCACTGACTGAGAATCAACGTGTTGGCCAAACGGTTAAAGCTAGAAAGCTGAAATGTTCACACAACATAGCTGAGACAATGTTATCGTAATACATAAATTTCTTTAACACACTTTACATAATATTTATTTTTAGATTTTTTGGGAAGTTTATAGCATACAATAATTGTTCATCATTAATTCAGATTTGATCCTAATTATTTTGATTGTTTTAGCTAAACTTAAATTCATACTCAATGTTTTAATTGGCATAAACTTCATCAAAATTCAGTTGATTTAACACGTTAGCGGCCTTTTGTTGCCACTTTATTATACCTTTTTTCCACTTTTTTTATGGGTACAGGGTAACACAGAAAAATATACGCAAAACAAAGTCAAAGAGCGAAGATGAAGAAACATACGCACCAAAAAAAAGAACCCAAAAACATACTCTTTTTTTTTTTGTGTTTTGTTCTGTTTTGCCCAAAAAGTAATGAAAATGTCAATGTCCGAACAACCTTGAAAGCAGTCAGAGGAGAAAAGCGACAGCAGCAAAGCGACCAAACATAAGGGAGGACCGACCAGGAGAGAGTGAGAGCGAAAGAAAAAGAGTATGGGAAGAGGAGAGCGGAGAGTGTATTGAGAAGGGCTAACAACAATTTGTAATGCGCATAATCTTTTTATCGTTTGTGCTTCAATTACTTGTATCGAAAACTAAGGGCAATCTGAATTGTAGATGACTCAAAAAGTTGGTGGCAAGCTATCGAGCTGCGAATGCGTAATAATATTTGATCTATTTATGCAGATATTTAATATATGCAAGACAATTTGTTGCTCAAAATGGGAGTACTCAGAAAGCAAATGAAACTTAAAAGTTCGGAGAACCATTTCTATTTTATATGATGGAAAAATGATAAAATTAATATTAAATCTCTTGAGAATTTCACAACAAATCAATAAAACATTAATTCAAGTATAAAGCATACTTTTAGGGCTCTGCTGATTAATAAACTGTTTGTAGAAGTCGGTCTTAAATGCATTAATTTACTAATTTTTAATATTTGCAAAAGCCACAGAAAATTTACGTTACTTTCAATTCAAAAAATTGTAGCGCGCAACTAAGCTTTTTAATAAAGCTCCACAAGAGCCAATAGCGTTCGCACAACAATAACGCCACCTAGGGAAAAAAACTCGCAGTTCTTGCCAAGCGCTTTTTGTTTATGCACAAAAAAGTACCAGCAGCTGCCGCTAGGTGGTGCTTACACTAGCTCTGTGTGAGCACGTTTATATTCTGCTTGCGCAGTGTCACCACAGCGAGTATTTTTGTGGCGCCATCTGCAGGTAAAATTGGAAGTTAAATTTAAAATGTGCCCAAAAGTCTTCAACAGTTTTCTCATTACATTTAATAGTTTCTAAATAAATATTAAAAAAACGCAGCGCCAAAAGTAATTTTTAAAAATTATAAAATAACAAATAATTAATAATTATATTTTAGTTATAAACAATCAACATTAATGGCTACTAAAATGTAAACCACAAACTACATAATGTTTAAAAGCTCTGCCAAGTATTGTGTCAGGCATATAAAATTTACAGTTGCTCTTTGACGTCATTGCACACACATTGCACATTTGAAGGAAAAACCGAATTGAGTTCATGAACGTTTGTCGACTTCAATTTGCTCTGTGACTAGAAAAATGTGCATAAAATGAATGCGCACACACACTCATAGACAATATACTACATACATATGCAAGTATCAACAAACTTACAAAGCAAATGCATTTGCGGCGCCGACAGAAACAGCAAACTGCAACAACAACAACAGCAACAAATAGGCCTGACTGCCAGCAACAACGAGGTCACGTGCAGATTACAATATGGCGCTCGACGAGCACACAGGCGAATGAACTGAATTGACCCGCTTCGCAATAACCTCTAAAAATTTGCAATATATTTTAGAGACTAATGCGAGAGAACAATTCTCTCTCTCTCTCTCTCTCTAGTTGTCTCTATGCATAAAATACATTGGAATTTATGCATAAATTTAATTTAATTCAAATAAAATATCTATGATTTTTAAAAATTAAATTAAGGATTCGACAGCTGCATCCGTTAGCATCTTTTGTCATTTCCGTTCGCCATTAAAGCATAACAGCAAAAAAGCTCTGCAAAAGCTTTTCGTATCAATTTGTTTGGTTGATCCGAGCCGGTTTCGTTGTAGTGTTGCTGTACTGTGCTACTGTGAACACAAATTGAGTGCAAGTTCAACACAGACACAGCAAAAACTATAAAAACTTTGTTGCAACTATGCAGTGTGTGTGTGTGTGTGTGAGTGTACTTGCGTATCTGTGTGTAAATTTAGATCGAGGTTATTGCTTTACAATGCTGCCCGTGCATTCAACTCTCTGTTCAGTTTAGAGACGACGACGACGACTCAGCGCAAAAAAATGACATTAAGAAAAATTATGTTGAATTTATTTATTGCATAGAACGAGCGAATGAACAAAGCGAATGCTGTGCGCTCTCCCTCTCTCTCTCTCTCTCTCTCTCTCTCAAAGTACTTGTTTTTTTCTGATTTCAATTGCAATATGCAAATGTGTAGGCATAGAACATGGAACATGTAACATGGGGACGGGCAAATACACAAATACAAATGGTCGAGTGCATTAATAAGTACACATTTATTTTTATGAGTTATTTGACTCAGATTTTTCTCTGTTGCAAGGTTGCAGCTATGAAGCAAAACAGCAGCACAGACCAGGTGAAAAACCTCTAATGACATTCGACGTTCGCTTTCAAATTGAATTCTCTTACTTACGATTAGTTGAGATTGTTAAATATCCTCAGAAACTTACCTGTAAAGACAAAGAATATCAGTTTTAATTAGTTAGGCATATATATTTTGTTTACAAATAATTTGAAATATTCAAAATATATATAAAGAAAATAAAATCAATTTAAATTGGTTAGGCATATATATTAAGTATAAAAATAAAAATAATTAGAAACATTCAAAATAAATGATTGTGTAATTGTTTTATTAACTCATTTTCAAAGCTGTTTTTGGACAATTAGTCGTATGCGTAATGTATAGATTGCGTATGCGACCGGTTGGTCGGTATACGAAAATCTATTGTTGCTGTTTCAATTGAAAACACACTCTCCGTTCACACAGCGACCACCCGCCACCCATCAAACACTTTTTCCCCCCTCTACGACCCCTTTCCCTCTGCAGCACATAGCAGGCAAATTTTATTGGGTCATGAGACTGGCGAGTTGGCGAGCTGGCTGGCGAGCTAGGGGATTCATATCGCCGCGTACATCGACTATGATGATAATGGAAATAAACACAAGCACACACACACACATACACACAAATACATAGACACAGATATGAGCACAATTCGCGATTCAACGCAGGTCAATGAACGAGGCAGTTATTCAAAGCAATTCCAAGGCCAAAGCCACGGCGCATAGAACCCCAAAAACCGAGAGAGTGAGAACGAGAGAGAGAACTTTAGATAGTGGGAGAGAGCACAAGTCAAACTGGGCAAATGCCATAAAAGAGAGAGTGTATATAAAATGGGGAAAATAGCATATTGTCGAATTGAGCATGATTCGCTGTAGTTGAACCTTTTGTGACAAGACTTTCAAGTGGTTATAAAAGCCAACTAATGTTTTGCAATCTAATCTTATCACAACTATATGTAATGCCAAAAGTGCCAGGCTAAGATAGTGCAAGTTGATCAACAGCACAAAAAAAGGGGGAAGAAAGAAAGTTATAAGAGAGATATAACCATGTTATGATTGTCTTTAATATTGCTTAAAATATGCAAAGTTGCTCTTATTCAATTTTTAATTTCAACTTTAGTTTTATTACGAGCCTATCTATTACCTATATTTCTCTTTATCAGCTTTCATAAGCCTGTCCATTATCTAATACCCTTAACAAAGCCACTCGACTGTTTTGTCGGCATGCAAAAAATGAATGAAAAAGCAGCAAACAAATAAGTATAATAAAATACTTGTATTTATATATTTGAAATGCCACAAATGTCAACAAATGCCCCAAATATTTTGAGCTACGAGCTGTGACTACACGTGTGTGACACATACATTCAAATATTTCGAACGGAACCAGTCAGACGACGGTCATACAAACTGCAATGGCTGCAAACAACGTGGCGTATGAGCAATATATTTAAAAAGGTTGCGATTTAATAAGTTTATCTCAACATGTCTACGTTCTGGTTCTCTCAAATTAGCTTGGTTATCAATTGAAAGCGAAATTGTTTTGCCCGTCTTGCTGCCTCTTCCTCTCTTACCTCTTTTCCTCCCCTCGGGCCCCAATGACGCCCCCTATCTAGGCATAAACAGCCAATAGCGTTTGCCAAGTTCAACGACCGCACAAGTCCATGGCCTAGATTTTACAACAAAAAACATCGTTGATATCGTTGTCTAGGTGTGTGTGTGTGTGTGTATGTATGTAGTTGTTGCTTTTACTTTCGTGCGTTGGCTTCATGACTTCACTCGGCTCTGCATTTAGATTGCCGATTTGCCGATTTGTCGCTCGTTTCACGCTCGTTTCTATATTTCTCAGTTGTCTCAGACATTTGCTACGCATTTTTTTTTATTGATATTTACTTGCTTCATATATATAAATAATTATTTTGACAATGCGGCGTATGAGTTATATTTGCAGCTATACGACTGTCCAGCAATATTAAGTATACGACATGGTTTCAATATAAATCTTCTAATCCTTGATACAATAAATCAATGTGATTGACCTTCAGAGTTCAAAGGACTCTGAGCAAAGATGGAAAGGCTTTCATCAATTTTCTTAGAATTATTATTATGTCATTACAGGGTATTTAGGCACACAGAATCCATTAGCTAACGCTATGACGCTGTTCGATTTTTGTCTTGTTGATTTGCACGAACAAAAATTTGGGTTAATGAGTTCAATGACCGCAGAGGAAGCGCCATAGAAAGCGAAATTAGTTGTCTATTATTTTAGTAGGAGGGAAAATTAATGATGAAATGAAATGAAATTAGACAGTAATTGCTTTAATGATTTACCCCCTTCCGAATCTCACTCACCAGCTAAGACTCGGCCGATTAAACGTTCCGTATCATCGATATGCTTGGCCTGAGCAAATAGATCCTCACGACTTCCCACAGTCATTTTAAGGAGAAAATTCAAAACTTATTCCTTATTTTAAATATATGTATCTACTGATTGATTGTTTGATTGATTTGTAATTTTTTTTTTTTAATATTTATTATCACTTTAATTCTTTACTAAGCAACAATTTCTTATGGCACTTTAAAGTTTTAGATCTTATGCTTAAATACAATTTGAATTGATAGTCTCTAGATACCCGTTATATTTGGCTAACAATAATAATGATAATTAATCATTAATTAAAATTGATTTTTCTAATTATTTGTAATTTTCAAATATCACAAAATAGCACTCTCGATTGGCAACAACAATTTTTTACGGGTTTTATTTTTGGACAAGTCTTTATGCATTTTCATCTAATAAATGCAACAATTAGTTTAAACATTATTATTTATTTATTTCACTTTATTTCTCTGTCACATTTAAGGCTATATGCTTGTTCTCTCTCCGTCTAGTCTTTTGATTTATGACACACAAGTTGATTGTTGATTTTCGGGAAAGTTATGAATTTCAATTGCACTTTCACAGGTTTTTTGTTTCGCCAGAAAAATGCCGAAAAGTTTTGAGCGCCAAGCACCGGAACAACAACACAAAACACACTACACACACAGGGCTGTCTAACGTTTTGTACACGCGCTTGTTCTACTCTGTTACGCTCAAATGGCTATGTTGTATTTCAAATGGCTGTCCACCAATTGCTGTTCTGATAATGTTATGCTCAAAATGGCACTGTTTTTACTATAGAGATGGGCACGGGCCTCCTCTTTAAGGCCCGGCATGAGCCCGAAATAAATATTTCAGTCCCGGTCAAATTTTCAATAGGCCCGTCCCGGCCCGATATTACGACAGAGGTGGTCAAAAGTATTTACACAACACTAAAAGTTAAATCTACTTGTAAAAAGTTTGGTATCAATGGAAAGGTCCTTTGAATTCCTTTCAAATGATACAAAAATTTTCTTTAACCCATTAAGCACCCATTGACTATTTTAAGTTTTTGTAAAAGTCTAATTTTTTGATTTTTTTCCTGGGTCTCAAACAAAAAATGTTTTGATGCAAAAAGTTTAAACAATTTAAATAGTGACTGCAAAAAAAATTTTAAAAAATCTCTTCGCTAGTATTTTTTATAATTTTTTGAAAACTGCAGAAAAGGCACTTTTATCTCATTTTTTGTTACAAAAATTTTATTATCAAGCGATTTGAAAGTATGTGTTAAATCGTGACTTTTCGGGCCTACCGGGCTTCGGGCTTTATACTTAGGCCCGGACCCGCACGAAAAAAAACCTGTATCCGATTTTCATGCACGAAGCCGGGTGATTTTTTTAATAGCGAAGCCCGGCCCGGCCCGTGCCCATCTCTATTTAATTATTAAGCGCCGCTGTTAAGCATGCTGTTATGCTCTAATGGCAATGCTATCATATTGTTAAATTTTAAATTTGCTGCCATTAAGCAAATATAAATTTAGTTTTTAGTCATTTGCACTTATTAGTTAAACAAAAATGCAAAAAAGTTGACTTGACATAATAAGCCTTACGATTATTTTTATATATTTTCTCTGCCTGCACAAATTGTAACGGACATTTTTGAAACAACATGTAGAGTTAGCTGCTGTTAGCATCTAAGTGAAATGTTAAATGTTGCTCTTATTATGTTATGTTATTTGCAGATTGCAGAAAGCTTTTTGACGTTTGGCGCAAAGATTTAAAAATCTTTTAATCATTTTGGGGTTTATAAAATAATACATTATTTATTTAAATAATTTATTTTTTTTGCAGAGTCTTAAAAATTTTATTTCAACAACAAAAGACTTTTAAAAACTGAGCTCAATAATTAGATATAAAGTATAAATAAATTTAAGGTATATTAGTGCTATTTAAAGTTGCTAAGAACATTCCAATTCTTAGCAACTTGGCTAAGTGGTCAACATTATCCTGCCTGGCCACTTTGGCACTCAAGTTAAATGAACTGCAAAAATGCCAATGACAGTAGAATTATTCAAGGCCGAAAGACGTACCACGAATTTATGGCCAAAGACGGTGGAATGAAGCAGAGCAAAAGGGACGTGACGAAGGCGCGCCAAAAAGCCAAAGCCAATCTTTAGCTGTATCTGTGTCATATTATGGAGCACCCAAAGCAATCCTTGAGCTAACCTAATAACCTATGTATGTGTGTGTATCTCTGTGTGTGTATAAGTAAGTATGCTCCACTCAGTCTGCGATTAGTAACGCGACATTGAGAGCTGGAACAAAATGTCAGCGAACGTATTTGAACTTTTTATTCCTGCCATACAGACAGACAGACCCAGACCCAAGTACCGCCCACTCGGCAATGCCCCACTAGATACCCCTCCCCTCCCAACCCTCCCTTCCACAACATTGCAAGCTGTTGTGGCAAGTTTCAGTTCAGTTTTCTGTGTCGTTGCACGAGTTCAGGGTCAGTCCACAGTCGACAGTCGACAGTCGCTGACGTTGTGTTACTTTTTGTTGTTATTGTTGTTGTCACTTGCAGCACGTTGCATGCAGCTAGCCGTTGGTTACCGTAGGTTGCATAGCTGACACTGTGGGTTGATTGGGTTGCTCAGCTCTTTGGGTTATATGCACATATATTCGATTGTCTATTTTGCCGCTTCATTAGCCGGGCCAAAGCGACAGCTGCAAATTGGTGTTTAAGCCAAATGCACATAATACAAAGCGCTCTTAATTTCATTAGCCCAGACTCCAAAATACAGTGCGCCAAGTCAATGTTTTGACACCGATAAAATAAAAGTTTTTGTTTATAAAATAATTAAATCATAAGCAACTTCATATAAGAAAATATGCAACAAAAAATTAAAAATCTGGAAAAATATGATTTATTATTAATTATTACATTCAAATAATTTGTCAAAATAGTAACTTGATTAACTGTATATAAGTAAATATGTATTCGCTCAGTTATACTTATGTACATATATATATTTTCCTCTTCACTTTTAGCAGGCTTACAAAAAGCTGACGTTGCCCCCCAGCATCATTTGTAACCTTCTGCGTCTATTGAACTCGGAAAATCGGGCAAGGACGCACACCGTGTAAACTGTATAAACTGTATAAGCTGTGTGTGTGTGTGTGTGTGGCTACCATTTGGTTAGCAACTATGCAAATAGCACAAAAGCAGCATCCATTACATTAACAGTTGCCAGCTTTGGCAGATCATAAAAGAGAAAAATGTGAACTTTTAATTAAACTAACGAGAACAGTTACACATGTATCTTACGGATGGCAAATGATTCAAGAGATACTCTAATAGTTTCTTTTCATATTAGATACAATAAATGTTTAGCTGGTTAATTTTGCTATTTAAAATTGAGACCAACTTGCGATCGATTAAAAATATGTGGATGCCCTATCCGAGTAGTTCGTCAAAATATGTAAATTTAATCCATAATACATATCTTTTCATAAGCATAATTTTGTTTCGATAAAATTCGGAATTCGGAAAATAAATTTAAATTTTACGAAGTACAGAGAGAGAGAGAGACAGATGAATTCTTTTACTTTTCACATTTATATCCATAAAAAACCAATTGGTTTAAATTTTCTAAAATCATTAAAACTATTCAACCAATCTTCAGTCAAATTTCATTTTAACGAGTTCTTTAAGATTTATTTTTATCGAAGATACTGAGTTTAAGATACATTTTTGAAGATGTGTTATTTAATTTATAAAAAAGGATGTACAATACATTCATTGGGGAACTCTAGGTCCCTAGGCATATATGTACATAAATGAACTTAAACAAAGCATTAGTATATATTTCCTAAATTCTATTATAAATACATACACACAAGTATGTATCTGTGTGTGCATGCATGCATTATAAGTATGTGCTTATAGAAAAGCTTTGCTGTTCACAATAAAAAAGTAATAATGAGCTTATACACAAATATTATACAAAAATATTCCGACAGCTATACAAAGTGATTGCTTCACTTAACATAACATAACATATAAGAGTTCAGTCCTAGGCGCGCCTCCTCTTAGGTAAGGCAGGTCCAACAAGACAGGGTGAGAGAGTATGCCTATGTGTGTGTGTGTGAGTGAGTGTAAAAGATAGAGAGAGAGAGAGTGTGCCTCATAGGCTGAACAGAACGGAGCGCACATACAAAAAAAGTTATACATACTGAGAAACAACAATGAAATCAACAGCGAAAACGATGATGATATTCCACTTGGCCCAGATTATTTTGAAGGTCGCGTATTATCGACGGTCGTTCACCTATATTTATTTGACGCCGACGAAAGCGACGGCCGACGGACGCCGATTGTGGGTTCGGTTATTTTCGTTAAGTGTCGGCTTCTGCTTTTTTCAGCTCTGTTATGTGTATGTTAGGTATGTACATAAATATGTATGCCTGTGTGTATATACTTGTGCTTGAAGTTGTTGTATATAAGACAGCCATGACATTAGGTGTATATTTAATCAGCAGTTTTCTCATTATTGTTGCTCTTGTTGTTGCTGTTGTTGTTCTTGTTTTTGTTGTGGCGCGTGTTACTTTCTTGTGCGACATTTGGCTGCTCTTTGGGCACACAACAAAATGATGCGGAAAAGCGTTAAAGGAAGTATGTAGTGCCTCAATACTCGCACGTAAATACATACAAAATGTCAGCCACATTTATTAGGAATTTGGTATGCGTTTTGTTTGCTTATTCACAGGAAAAACGACATAAGCAAACGATTTACAAATATTACCAATAAGCCTAAGAGGTTCATAAACAAGTATGGCATTACCTGTTAAGGTAACATACACTTAACATATCTTCAAAAGAATGTATGTAAATTAAACAGTGTAGTTTTGTAAACATTTAATTTTAAAATGCAAGGCATTTCCTATCAATTGAAAATAAAAATTATTACTTAAATTCCCTTTGCACCATATCTGAACTCAATAATTTCACCCGCAAATTAAAAATTTTAAAAATGACCTTGAAAGTTATCAACACTTATCTCTCAAAGATCAGTTCAAATGTAGCTCAGATAAATTTTTGAATTTGATATTAGTTTCTTAACATATTCATGGGTGCCACAAAAATCGCTTTCGCTTGAATTTCACTGGAATTTGTATGAAATTTAAGTGAAATTCAAGCGAAAGCGATTTCTATGGCACCCCCGATTAATTCAAAATGTCCTTCAATATTGTGAGTAGCACATTAAATAACAAGTTTATACTTGTAGTGCTAGGAATCCAAATAAAGAAAAATTAATAAATATTGTTTATATAATATAAAAACAAAATAAAAATAATAATTAAACTAAGATTTTAACCACGCATTAAAAATTCAATCCTTAACTTGTATTTAAATACTGTACCCATTAATCGAAAATGGTAAATTTTTTTGTAAAAGTTGGTACAAAATATTTTCAGGAGTCTGTTACTGGAAACTCAGAATGTAAAGTCAGAATTGATTTGAAACATTTGGTCTATGTTACTTTGTAAGGCCAAGTTCAAAATGAACATCCCAATAAACAGAAAAAGGAAAGAAACTGCGTAAAAATGAAAAAAAAGTGCGAACAACAGTAAATCGATGTGTGACAGAGGTCGACAGTGAAACTGCATGGAGAGTGAGAGAGAAAGACAAATATTTATGTATAGAAAGAAGAGAGAGTAAGGAAAGAGAGTGGGAGCAGCACATAAAATAAGTGTAGGCAAACTGCTGTGGAATTGGGAGCTGGGGTCAGTAGAGCGCTTCGTTATTTTTAGCTCAGAAAGAGTCCCTGGCCGCTCCGCTCTCCTTCCCTCTCTCCAAAGGGAGAGAGAATTTCATTTAGGCCTAGCACAACAGTGCGTGTATTGAGTATGAAACGGGAGTGGTGGGTTTCTCTTACACACATACATATTTTTAGGTTTGTATGTGTGTGTAGGCTTATGTACAGTGACTTCTGGGGGGTTTGACACATTGACCATGAATTTGAGTTTTGCGTGCGCAACGTTTTTTTTTTTTTTTTGTGGGTTTTAGGAAATTGAAATGAGAATTTGTGTCTTCCTAGATTTTGGGGGAAAATTCCACGTGCTGAACACAATCAACATTTTTTTGTGCAAAATATGCAAAGTGTCAGCTTTTTGAGAAGCGCTAATTCCCAGAGAATGTGACTTATCAATACAACTGACAAATTCAATTATACTCGTACTCGTACAAAGAATAAATGACAGCCTCTCTGGGCAAAAATACTAGTAGAGGAACGTTGGAGAGCGTTGAAAGAGCAAATTCCGCGAATTTGGAGCGTATTTCATTAATAACACTAAAATGAACCGAAAGGTTACTAAAAGTCAAGGCCAGGCAATCAAAATATATATGTACATATGTATAAGCCAATAACAAAAAGCCAACGAGCGAAATACGACGAAGACAAACGGAGTCGCAATAGAAAACAGTTGCGACTTGAAAATACTCTCTAATTTCAAAAATTCTTATACTTAAGCAAAGTTTGTAAAGTAAATCAAGAGGTGACTACCCTATTTAGCATTTACCTCAAGGTGCATGGCAGAAAAGCGATAACGGGAAAAGAGAGTAGAAAAAAATGCTGGCCAAGTGCTAATGTGTGTGAGAACTAAATGTTCTATGATTCGCTGTGGGCGGCGTGAGCGAATTGTCCAGAAATTCCCTCTTCCTACCTCTTGGTCAATCTAATTTCAGCTTTGTCGAAGCTTCTTAGACTTTATGTCTTTGTGGTCAACAGTTAATGGCACTTAAGTATAGCAGGAGAAAGTGCAAAGAAGTGTTGGGAAATGTTGTGCGAAAAAAATAGCAAAAGCAATTAGAGAGTTTTTTTTTATAGAGACATTTTGGTCAAGGTTAAGGACAATTCAACTGCTAGAGGAATGGAAAATTTGAATAAAATAAGGTATAAACTAATTAAAGCTTTAATTATCGGATGTATCTTTAATGTTATAAATGGCAAGTTATTTTTCAAAAATGCAGAACATTTATAAAATTACATGATTAACTGCTTAATTTGTCTGCTAAGCGCAATTTAAAATAGTTAAGCATTTTAAATGCAAATGGAAAATTTGAATAAAATTAGGGATAATTAAAGCTCTAATAAAGGGTTGTATCTTTGATGTTTTAAATGGCAAGTTAGTTTTCAAATCTTAATACAATCAAATCATTTATAAAGCTTCATGAATAACTGCTTAATTTTCCTGTTAATGCGATTGAAAAGCTTACAAGTACAAATTTAAGCTAACACTATTGAAGTGCAAAATGCATTTGAAATTCGCTAGAATAAAGCTGCAATGCAAAGCTCTTATCAATTGCTGAAGCTTACAGAAGTGCACGTCATTGGGTTGCATTACCAACTATTATGTTAGATAAAGCTTAAAGCTCGCATGCAGTTATAGTTGTAGTGCAGTCAAGCAGTGGAAAAGCTCGCGCATTGCACTTGCAGCTATTGGCAACCCTATGCAACTGTTAGTAAGAGAGAGAGAGAGCGGAAAGTGGAGCTTATTTTGTGTCGACCCGGCGACAAATCAAGCTACAAGTTGTTGCTGCAACAAAGGACGCAACAGTTGACAAAGAAACTAAAAAATAAAAAAAAAGTAAAACGCAAATAGAACAGGCGAACAGCTGTGCGAGGCTAAAAGCTTCGTTGCACGGCACAAAAAGGACCTTGACAGTCAAAAGCAAGCACGCCATCCTCATTCCCCTTCTTCTCCTATCTCTCTAGGCAACCCTCAAGGATCCTAGTTTGCCGCTTATGTATGTATTCTGACATTGAGCTGCCCTTGATCGTAAGTAACCTTCGGGCCGCTGCACCCGCGTCCTGCTGCAAGGACAAGGACAAGGACATTAGTTTTTTTTGTTTTTTGCATTCAGCTTTGCCACAAATTAAACTTGGACTTGCACTAATTGCTCGGTTGTGCCGAGAGTTTTGCCCTTAGCCTGGCCTAATCGTAAGTTACTCGTAATTAACTTTGTTCTCGCTTTAAATGGACTGCAGGACCTTTAGATTACAAAGTTAATTTGTATAGAAATGCAAATGTATTAGAATAATCATTAAAACAGAGAATTTGTCATGGCTAATAGTTAGAATAAAGCAATTTTAATTGCTAATTTAATTAAATGTTTTATATACCCTGTGAAAGGTCGAATTAATGTAAAACCGAGCCTAGGGGATCGTGTCCTACTTACCAAATTTGGCTACCGAATTCCTATATCCAAAATTAAAAAATAATAGCAATATTTGTTCAATTTTAGAAATATAACCTTGAGTTTTGTAGTTTATAAAAACTGTGATCTTATTTTTACTTCCCTCTATTCCAATTTGAACTAACGCCACCTGGAGTGCTTAGTTATCATTCACAATGATTGATTTTGATGTAAAATATATATATTTTTTTAAAATCGCTGCCTTACAATCCTGAATATTTACAATCAAATAGATTCTATTTAATGCAATTGTTATTCAATAAATTATTATTTTTATCACAGAGCAGAGAAAATTACAAAAGGCGCTATAGCTATCATATTGCCATTTATCTGCTTACAGGGTACCTGCCGAGTCGAGCACACTCGACAATAAGCTTTCTCACTTGTTCGTCTTGTGTTTATCTATTTATTTTGCACATTTTGCCGTTGCCTGTGTATTGTGTATAGTGAGTTTTTATTGCGCAAAGCGCACGCCAACGACCTTGACCATCACAATTTATTTTCATTTTACTTTTCGCTCACTCTCTCTCTATCTCTGACACCCATCTCATTCTCCCACTCACTGGCAGTCTCGCTCTCGCTCTGGCATGAATTTGTTTGTCGTCGTTGTTGTTGCATTGAGTGACACACATTACGTATACGTAGCTGACATTACCATGTGACAATTTTGCCTGCTTATACAAGACATATCGACAGTTTGACTTTCAATAATAACAATTATATTTCAAATTACACAATTGCATTAGCACTAAAATTAAATTTGAACTTTTGTCATATGTAACAAATTTGTTCATGTTAATGCGGAAACATTCAATGTTGTTTTCGTGGCCAAGCAAAAAATACATTTCCGATTCCGATTTCCCCGATCTTTCGATGCTCGTGAAGTATAAAAATACATTTTCAATGTCGCACACAGACTGTAGACTGTGTGTAAAAAGTAATGTGGGTGAGGTCAACACAGCCAAGCCATTGTTGACGCAGGCGGGAGGGGGCGTTTCTTTGCCTCAGGGAAGGCAGGGGGGACGGAGCTGTCAGCTACGTCAGCTGGCAACACAGTGGGCAGCCAGCCAAGTATCCGAGTATCCTAAATGCGCGGAAGTGAGCCAAGTGGCAACCAGACCAAATATAATTATACAGCAAATGGCGAACACAATTTCATAATAAACTTGACGATGATGCCCTTACGGTTGTGTGTGGGGTGTAAGTGGGGTGTTGTGGGTTGTCAGGGGGGGGTGGCCTTTACAGAATGTGTCGCGCACAAATTTGGTGGCAACACTAAAGCACAACGAAAGTGAAAAGTGCTTAAAATTAGGTTAGTTGGGCCAACTAGAAAAGACCAACAAAATAAAATCGATTACGCTGCGTATACACATTATATAAATATAACGTATACGTTCAGTTGTCGGCGACACAACGCTATTTGCGTCGATTTACATGCATGCGACTGTAGTAGATTCCCTAATCCTGTCATCATCCTCGACGATGTCCTCGCCCTTGCCCTCACTCTTGTCCTTGTCCTCTCGATTATACAATTCGTGTTGTAAGCTCACATTCGCACATTTCACAATGTCAATTCTCCTATTATTATTGTTGTTGTTTCTGTTTATTGAGACCCGCATCCTTGGCCCTGAACAAGAACTTGTCAATTGCAGAAGGCCTTCTCCTAATATACACACACGCAAATACTCACCCAATCTCCAGTTATTTCTGCTTCTCTCTCACACTCTCTTTAACATTCCCCTTCCACTACCACTCTGAATTTGCATGCTAAAGAGAGCGGAAACACATGAGTTACATCTGAGAACCCCCTGCAAGGCAATGCATAACCCAACAGCAGCTGCCTGCTGGGAGAAGCAGTTGAAATCTCAGTTTACTTTACTTCACGATTGCCAAGCCAACAAGTGCGCCAATCGAGTATCGAGTATTAACCAAAAACTTTTTGCCTTGAACTTGCAATGCTATTCATTAGCTAAATTGAATTAATACACAGTGAAGAACATCGATAACACTGGCTAACAGTCAATTTATATATGCTTAAATCTACTTTTCTGATACATAAAAAATAAAAAAAAATATAATGATTTTTTTTAACATTTTTCTATGGTACAATTTTATTTAAACATTTTGAAATTGGTAGCAAGTTTTTAAACTCACTACAGAATTTAAATTCCTTCTGTTAATCATATGGTAGTCTATCAGGGGTGCCACAGAAATCGCTTTCGCTTGAATTTTACTTAAATTTCATACAAATTACTTAAATTTCTGTGGCACCCCTGTATAATTTAGTCAGAGCTTTGAAGAATTAACATCACATTAACATTCGTTACACTAACATTACATACTCGTATCCCAGTGGCGGAAACCAGCCACAACCGATTGTTGTAACGCTTCGGAATGCATCGGCGAATGTACATTCGTAATCGATGTTTTCTCCAGTTGTTTGAACGTAGGTTGGTAATGGGGCGCTGTTTTGGCTCACACTGTTCTGCCATCGAACATGCACGAATGTCTTTCGGCTTTTGTTATTCTGCTTTGGTTGCAACCAAGCATGTGTGTGTTTGTGTTTTGTTGCTTCACACACATGCAAATGCGTAAGTATTAGATGCAACAATTGTTGCAAACACGGGTTGTTGTTTGTGCAAATTTTGTTCGTTTCTTTTCCGACATTGTTTTGTTTGTTTGTTTTGTCGCGTGTCACTTCTGTTTTACCGCGTGGCTGCAACACTTCAACAACTTTAAAGGAAAGTAAATCTGAGTAAGCTTATTGATAAATATATTGTTTTAAACATATAATACATATTTATTTATTTTTCAGAAGTGGACAACAATACCGACATCGCCCTTAAGTCCCTGGAAGCCAGAATGGAGCAAGTGGAGAAAAAAAAGGATTGTGATCTGATTTTTGATTTTTAATTTAATTTATATTTTTTTTAATTTTATTTAATTTTTTGTTGTTTATTTCTTTTAGTTATTACATTTTTATTTTGATTTTATAACTATAAATATAATATTATATAAATAATTATAAAAATATTTTTCTGAAAAATTACAATCTTTTATTTTGGGGTGGGTTTACAATATGCATTACAATCCTATAGGCATGGTATACCAGCCAGTAAAGCATCTGCCTGCATTACGATCCTATACGCAACAGTATACAGGACGGTAATGCAACACGAAAGTGCTCACTCAATTATAATCGCATACTGGCTCGATTACAAGTATGCGATTTTGAAGCTGGTCCAGCTTAACAGCGGCCAACCTTATGGAAAAGTAATCCAGTTCGTAGTATGAGCTCGCAGCCGTACCGGCCACGAAGTATGGTGGTTGTAATCGATTTTCGTAGGCGAATTTCCGCCACTGGGATGTTAGTGTAACTAATGTTAAAGTAATGTTAATTCTTCATAGCACTGACGAACAAATAATTGAAATTTATGTCAATTGTGAGTTTTGTTGTATAAAATTAAAAATATAAGAATTATTGTCAGGCTTTTCTTTAAGTAATCAAAAAATATAAATCATATTTATACAATATTAAATCAAATAAAATTCATTGATAAGTTTTTTGAATTTTGACTTTTTATAAATTTAAAATTTCAGGAATTAAAGTGAAAGTTCTATTAATTAATTCAAATTTATTAATAACTATTAATAGTCACAAAAGCTTAGCCACAATTTTGGTTAAATCAGTTACAAGAAGGTCCTTTAAAGAGTTGTGAACTTGGCAAAAAAAAAAAAATGCTCAGAGCCAATTCAACGATTCTCATGGGCAACACCTATAAAATACACCCCTACCCTCTCTGCAGTTCCCCCTTCCCCCTGTTGGCCCCCTTCCCCTCAACTGATGAGAAGCATTTGCATTTTGCAATTGACGCGCATGAACCTGACATTGAACGTGAACGTGAATGTGTGTGTGTTTGGCAATGAAAATTTCTTCGAGACTTCCGAGTAGCTGGAAGGGAAGGGAGGAAGGGAGCGGTGGGGGTCAAAGGTTGTTACGAGCAGAGCATGACCCAGGTATGGGGTGACTTTTGTGTATTGTTATTGTTATTGTGACCGTGGCTGTTGCTGGTCTAGAGGGTCAGGTCAGGGCCATAGAACTTGACATTTTACCGATGCCAGTTCATAAATAAATGAAAAGCAGCTGCCCCTACCCCTACCCCTATGCCTACTTACGGAATGGGTTAGTGTGTCACTGCTTAATTGATTTCAATAGGATCATATATGTATATATAATATATATTACAGATACAACAAGTTATTGACCCAAGTCAAGGGCTCGATGCGCAAGCGCAACCAGTTCACCATACGCAGTGTGTACAGTACAGATTTTAGGCGCGAAAAGTCGTTGTAGGCGCACATACTGTATGTATATAAATAGTCGAGTTATAAATAGTCGGACCTAGTTGAAGCGTGACGCCAACAACAACAACAACAAGAACAAGACCTTGGTTGCAACTTGGCTAGACTCCTGGCTGATTTGTATTTTTAGTCGTTGACAATATCAAGGTCTCTTCTCTGGCTCTGGTTTTATTGTTTGCATTTCTACTCCAGGCCACATCTCATTGCAGACTTCTTTTGCCGAGGATCCCAGCCATGTTTTGCTTAGTCAACACAGCAACAACAACAACAACAATACACAAAAAGCCAACGACTTTTGCTTCTGGGTCAATGGCACTTGGCTGCCACAACTTGCTGCAGATTCGATCTCCCTCTCTCTCTGTCTCTCTCTCTCTCTCTCTATCAGTTTCTGACTTGCAACCAGTTCTTTTGTGCTGTGTTGATCCAGCTAATAAGCAGACATTCTCTGCCTCTCTCATTTCTCACTCCCTTTGATTCTTCTGCCTTCTGCCCTATATTGTGATTGGGCGCCTTCAAAACTCTTCACTTGGGGACGCTGCCTGACTTGATTTAACGCTTCTTCGGCATGATTTTATGCTCACTGCTTCTGCATGTTATCTTCTTCTTTCCCTTTTTTACCCCCCTACTCTTCCCCTTCCCTTGGCTGTGAGCTGCTCTGCATGCTCCCCTGCTGCTGCTGCTGCTGCTTTTCCAAAGTTCAAGGTCTTCCCGGCAACAGTTCATCGTCGTCATCGTCATCGTTGTCTGCGCAGATTTCACTTAAATATTATTCTGCTTTTATCTTTTGATACTCTTGCACAGGATATTATCATTCTGTAAATCGATTTAAAAATGTTTTAATTCTTCAATTTAAACATCTTTCCCTGTTCTTAAGTATATCTTAATCTATAAAATCTAAAACTAGACTCGACTAAAACTAGACCTGACTTTTTGATCTTTTTATTGAAGTTTATTCTAATAATTATACCAATTTTCAGATACATTCTCTTCCAAGCCACCCATAACCCTCTCTACCTCTCTCTCTTTTCGTTTGATTAAGTTTAGAACAGAATACTACAATAATTTAATACGATTATCTGAATCTATCAAATGTTGTTAGATTCCTTTTTAAGTTTTTATTTCTATATCTTTGTATAACTTTCTCACACTCTGTCACAAACTTCATATTTTTCTATTCCTTTTCCGTTCTTTTTGTTTTTTGTACACAATAATCTTACCGAAAATTGGGTTAAAATCATTTGCAACCTTGAAAAGAGTATAAATTCTTCGACAAGTCGAAGCTTTAGATTACTCTTCCTTTTTTTGATTTGATCAACAGACCTTTTGTATGCTTTGATTTCGAAATTCTTTGCTCTTTCTTTTCATCAGTTCTCGTATTCCATATATAAAATTCGCCCTTTTTTCCTCGCTTGTTCTGCTCCGCTGGCCGGTTTAATTATTGGACTCGATTCAAGTTTTATACAATATACATATATACAGATGTCAGTTGTAGATATGTATGTATTGTGTCTCAGTCTGTGATGTGTGCTTTATTTTAGCATGCAATTTGACTTTGGAGCTCCACTTATTCTCTGTAATTAAGACGTTTCCTGTTCATGACCTATATGTGTGATTTGAAAAGCAAAGGGACTGTCAATGATAATGCAAAAAGTGCAGTCATTTGTAGAAAGGGAAAATCTACAAGAACGATCTATAAAACTACGCATAACATTTATTTAATCAAATGCAAAATAATAATAAAAAAATGCCTGTAGATTGTTTCTATTTGTGCATTATTTTATAATAAGATTTTGTTTTATTTATGCTTAAGTAAAAAAAAGGATATTTCATGCAATGAATTATAATTTAAGGAAACAAAAGGAAGGAGTATGGTAAATTGACTTGAAAACGAGTTCTTGAAGGTTGTATGTATGCTCTGATAATCATAAAAATATGTACAACTTCCCTTACACTGAAATATTACCCATTGATCTATTTAGAATAAGTAACCTTGCCTGTTATCTGTAAATACTCAAATGCATATCATATAACACTCGTATATGAAGCTGCGTGACTATTTAGAGGCTATTATAAAAGTTGAGCTTCATTTCAGCGATGACTCAATAAGATATTTGGGAGAAAGAAATTGTAAACTTTTCTCCAATGACTCAGCTTTGACCTTGAAGCGATGCTGTCAAAAGTTGAAAACACGTAACTACCGTTATTCAAATGGTAATCAATAGCAAAAATAATGAATAATTATATATATAAGTATTATAAATTAAACAACGTCTGGGATTACAAAAGACCTCGCCACGTAATTATTGTTTGGATTGGCCTAGAGGCAAGGTCCGTTACTCAGCCTCGGTAATTGAAACGCTCTCTCTCTCTCTCTAACGGTTATCAAGAGAGCGCGACAAGTGGGAGACGCAATGAAAGAGAGGGAGAGAGATGGAGAGAGGGGGGCATTCTGATTTGGCGGATATGTGCAACTTGAATTCATCACGTCACAATCTAACTGCACATCATGTAACTGTAATAAAATTCGATTTCGATTTTCGCTAATTGTCACAGCATACATATTATATATTACATGTGTGTGTGTGTGTGTGTGTGTGTGTGTGTGTGTGTGTGTATGTATATGTGTGCATACATTCACTCTCAACAATGCAGGAAGTGTGTTGATTTTGTACGTTACGTCTGCACTTGTCTTCTAACACTCGTTCTCGTTCTCTATCGCCCGCTCGCTCTATCTCTATCTCTGTCGCACCAAGCATGTAGTATTTGTATAGACAGCAGGCAGCAAAACATTTGTTGCTTTTGTCAGTGTGTCACACATTTGTTTTATATTTTTGCTTTTATTATTACTCGTATTATTATTGCTGCTAGTATTTTTCTCTTCCGCTTCTAATGCCGCGTCAGACGCCAGATGACCTTGTGCTTCGTTTTGTTTTTGTTGTTTTGTTTTTGTTTCTTTTATTATTATTGTGTTTAATTTTGCTGTTGTTGTTGTTGTTGTTACGCTCCCACTTGTAATTCGCATTTTATACATTGCACATTATATAATTTCTTGCCTTCCACAAACAGGTTTTAATTCTCTGGCTATTTATCCGCTAGATTCTAGTCGCTAACTGTTCTTTTTTTAAGGCTAAATGGTTAAGCAAACGTTTGAAAGTTAAGTGTAAACAATATAAATGTGACAATCTTTTGTTAATTGCCTAACTAACTTAGTTAATATTGCATTAACAAATAAAGAATGCAAATTACTTTTCTTTTTTTTTTGTCGTCAAGCTGTAATTTATTTTCCTTTTAATTATTATTAAAATTTGATGCATACTATACTTAATCACATTTCAATTAAATGTATTATACGAATACTATAATACAAATACGTGCATTTAGTTTGCATAATCTCAAGGCCTCTGGTCATTGTGATTACTAAGTATTATTTACAATCGGTACTATGTACTTATAACTTATAATGGGGTCCAAAATCAATTTATTTTCACTATTTGGCAAATGCTATGCAAATATTCTAAACAAATTACGCCTTTGCCTATTTAAATTATTATTAAGCACAGGAAACTCGATTACACAATCTTTATGTAATTGCTGGACAAGGTGAAATTATTTGCACCTGATGCTGAGGGCAAAGGGTAAACTATAAAACAAATAAAAAAAACATGTCAAATCGTTGCCAATGACTTAATTGAAAATTAATTAAAACTAAGCGCAGGCGCTTAATATAATTAATCTTTGGGTGGAAAAGGGTTGATAAAATGTTGTTGAATGATAAATTAAATTGTACAATTTTATTGCAGTTCTAGGGAAAATATGAATGTTAATTATCCCCAAAGGATCAAAATATAATTGCATGTAATTTTAATATTGAATTAAAAGGCTTTATAAATCGCGACAAAATTGTTATTCAAAACTTTTCGTTTTAGTCCGATCAGCAAATAAAATAAAAATAAATAAATAAATTTTAAAAAACAATGTCAAATTGTGTTCCTTAAGTAAAAAGTACGCAAATCAAATGATGAAATCCTTTTTAACGATAAAAAATTGCTAATTACACAATGAATATTGTTTGAATAAACCAATTCTTTATGCTAATTGAAGCAAAAATGGAAGGACAAAATGGCCACAGGACACGGTTTACAGTGGGTAATTAATTTAATTCCAAAAGAATTTAATTCAATTTACAAATTACTGTCGCCAGCATTTAGCAGTGTTTAATCATTAACAGAATGATTGCTAATCAAGTTTGTATCAATTGCATGAAATGTGAGGATTTTAAAAGTAGGTTGATTTTAGCATATCGATGTCAGTAATTCATTCATATGTTTCCAGATATTTACGGATATACCCTGTATTAAAAAATTACTAAAGAAGAGCAGACCTATGATGTATTGCAAAATAAATTGTACCAACTCAATAATGTATATTTATTAATAATGATAGATTATAAATTAAGAATAAATAAAAAGTAAAGATGAATACATCACATATAGGGTATTTAACAGTCGCGCACTCTTGGGCCTTAAATTAGTTGTTTGTTTGTTATGAATTGCGTAATAAACTCTTCTTCGAATGAAATTGTGTTGACAATTGTTCACATTCGTGCGAATATCAACAATGTTATTATAAATTCCTATAATGAACATATCTCATATGCTTATTATACAGAATTCAAACTACGCTCGAGTAAATAAAACAAATACACACAAGCATACATATGTACATATATATAGAGGAATGTCTGAACTATCAGTATTGGCTTTTAAGAGCCATTAGAGATTGATTTCAAGATTGTGTTCAATTTACTTGCGGTTGGACAGGTAAAGGACAGTTAACAGGTAACAGATTTCGCAATATTGGCAGCTTCCACTTTCACACGAGCGACCCATTTAAAGCCACATAAATCTATCTATCAGAACACGATCTGCACCCCAGTTGGCCTTGACTTTTATTTACTTAAGTTTTAATAAGCAACAGCAACCAGCAACAGACAACAGACCAGACTTGTTTATATATAAGCCAATAAGAGATATATAATAATAAAAAAACAAATAAAAATCTGTTGCCCGACTGTCCATTTATACATATGTATATGTATCTATGTATATACTCGTTTGTTTTCGTTTCCTATAACTGAGCATATTCGAGACATTTGTTAAAGTTGAAACCAAGCGAATGAAATCATTAGAACGCCGATGACGGTTCCATTTCAATCGTCTACTACGAGTACTGTCACTTTTAACTGGCTCTCTCTTTCTCTCTATCTTGCCATCTCTTTTTAGACTGGGAATTGGGGGAACAGGTTTTTGAGTAAGTGGAATTTTTATTGGCACAAACCATAAGCAAATGTATAATTTATTTATTTATCTATTTATATATTCATTATTTTGTTTGTTTGTTTAGTTTATTTATTTATTTATGTGTAACAAATTTATTTATTTATCTAATTTATTTATTTCAACTAACATCCGTTGATTAAAAATACTTTAAAAAATGTATGGTAAATTTGATGATATCAAAATTAATAAAAATTATAATTGTTATTATTAATTCAATAAGAACACTTTCAATTATAAACAGTGAAAAATAATTAAATTCTTTTTATCTGTGAGAAGTTATTTATAGGGAATTTTTTAGCATAGTTTAAAATAACTAAAAATAATGGTTCATCGTTCATTCAAACAAAGCAGACTGAACGGATACTTCATGGCAAATTACCAATGCAAATTTGTTGTTGCAAAAATAAAATGTATTAAAGAAATCAGAACAAGAAAATAAACAAACAAATCAACATTTTTTATATATAGATAAACCAACTATGCGTATACGTAATTTCAGCAGTCAGTGCTGAGTAAGCAAATACATTTTTTTTATATGTATATTTAAAATTTATTATATTAAACAATTTAAATTACTTTCAGTTCAGTCGAATATACACACTCTTAACTCATTACGTATGCTTGATATATTGAGCATAAACATTTTAATTTACTTCGATTGAATGTAAAACATCATCAGAGATATCTGAACATTTATCTACAGGGTATCTTCAAGTAAAACCTACATTTGATTTTTGGATGTTCTCTGAATTGAGAATTGAAAGCTGAGCGCCAAGTTTATTCCAGTTGAAGTTCAAGGTAAAAGCGTCAGTCAAAACAAAAACAACAACAATAACAAAAACAGACACGCAAAAGAATTATCGTATATACAAAATTAACACACAAACAAAACAAAATACAAAAAAAAAATAAAAGCATGCAGCCTTGACAATAACACCCAACCGTCAAGACAAAATAAAAATAAATAAATAAGTAAAAACCAAGCAACGACAAAAATATGCCCTGTAATTAGATTAGGTGCCCATTTAAATATCAATAATTATTTATTTGTTATGACTACATTCAGTAATTATTGTTATCAATATAATAAAGATGAGCCTACAATTTATACAAGCTTATGATACCCGCTTAGCTGTGTTCACAGGGCATAAATACTCGTAATTTCAACAAATTTCGAGTATGGACCGGCGTGATCAGAGGGGCAACCCTAGAGAGCAATTTCAATTTAATATAAATAAAATTCGAGGCGCAGCTCAGCGCTAAATATCATTATAAATATTTGCATACAAACATTTATAAAATATATACATATTTATAAATATATATAAAACAAAAGTTGATCTTGCATACAAACAATTCAAATTAAACGTTAATTTTTTTGCTTTTATAAATACATTGTGTAATACTTTCATTTCTGTTTGTTAGGAACAAGAAATGTAAGTGAGTATTTTAAACACTTCCCTTTTTTAAAGTGCCAAAAATATATACATGTTCATATGTGTAGTGTAAGCATTACAATTTAATTGTTTATTAGTCATTTCTGGCATTATCTCAGCATTTGATCTGACCTTTGTGGCTGTAAAATAACCGTTACTAACACAAACTTAGAACACGATTATGATCTAGTAGAGGGTACTATACAATTTGTTACACAACAGGTAACACATTGAGACAGGTGTTTTTGATCTGATTACGGATTTATATATGTACATATACTCATTGTCAGGGTCAGCTTTGAAGGTATGTGCATGGGACTATAGGCATTTGTATGTGCTTCTAGTGTCAGATCTCTTGAATATTTTATATATCTGTGATGAAGGGAAATATACTGCATAAATAACTTATTCGATAAGTTAAGATAAGGCCATAAATTATAATACTTATACCTCAGATATCTCGGATTTTAAGTAAAATCGAACGAATATATATGTTAAGCAGACATTGGAACTCAATAACATAATTTTTTGGATGCAATAAATTAAGAAACTATTTCTAAGATTTTTATAAATTATATATTGGGTTACTCAAAGCGAAAAACTTCCGTTTTAGATGAATATTTGATTGAATATTTTATATATCTGATGAAAAGCAATATATTGTATAAAAAACTTGAGTGTTTTCCTGATGTCTGATTCAAACTCATAAAATAAAAGCTGTAGTAATGTTCTTTAAAATTTTAATCAAACGCCTATAGCATATTTTTTAAACATAAATATAAATATAAATTATAGTAATTATACAACAGATATGTCTGAACATAAGTAAAATCGGAAGATTATATATAAAGCAAAAATACGTGATATTATTTGTATGATACCATGACCCCGAATTTGACCCACTTACGGGTCGAATTTCCTAAAATTTTGTTAAGGGAAAATTTCAGCTTTCTAGGTTTAACCGTATAGCCTACAGTCAGTCAGGACAAAGAGTTTTATAAATATATATAAGTGAAAAAATAATTTTTTAGTTTTTAATAAATAAAAGACTTTCTTTAGATACAGAAACTGGATGTAAGGGTATTCAGTAGTCGCTGCCGTTAAAATAGCTAAGTATTACCTGTTGCTATTCGATATTTCTTGTTTGAGTTAAACAGTTAGCTTAGCAGATCTCTAAACTGCCGTTCGATTTCGTTTTTTTTTTGTTTACCCATGGGAATACATTTAATTGATGAATGTCTACATATAAAAATGTATGTATTTATTGATGTAAATGTAAATAAATCATTGATTTACTTTGGATTGCTGTAAGTTGCACTAGAAACCAGTCGACAATCGTAATCGAGCAGTTGCGTGTGTTGTCTTTATACACACAGTGTGACAAGTTGTGTCCAGGGTCAACGGGTTACAGCAACTACATACATACATATATGGGTATCTCTTTGAGTGTTTGTGTATCTGTGTATGTATGCGTGTATTTACAGTTAGTTATGCTTAACTGTAAGTGGTGGGCAGTTACAATCTTTGTATGTATTATAAATTTACATAGGCTTAAAATTTCACTTTATTACTATTAGCGAAAATCGACCAATCATGTAATAATGTTGTTATATTGTAACTTTTATCGATAGCAGATAAACTTATTTTAAAACAAATAAATAAATATTTTAAAATAAATCACAAAATATGCCACTTGGTTGACAACTAACGATTTTTCAAGAATCAATCTTTAGAAATTGGAGTTCTATAAAGTACTATACCCGTATTGAAATTATAATCGTGACTAGCAAACTAATTTATTGGTAAGACTTGGATTGCTAGAATGCAGAATAATATAAAAACAATAATAAAATATATACGATCGTTCAAAAATGTAATTTTGAACATTCTCAACTTTCTGGATCATTGTCTACTTTTTACTTTCTGCATTTTTTTAAATTTAAATATTTAGTTTGAAATTTTTAACACTTACCTAGATCAGGGATCGAGCTGGAAGGTTCTTCTCCATTGCTGCCACCGCTGCTGTTGCTGCTGTTGCCCATGCTGGAGGCATGTTTCACCTTTGGAGGTGGCGGTGGTGGAGGCGGACGCATGGCCGAATTGCCATTGTTGTTGTTGTGGTTGTTGTTGTTGTTGTGATTGTGCATATGGTGTGACGGCAACTGTTGCTGACAACCATTGCTGCTGCTGTTGCTGCTGCTGGAGACGATGGGCGCGCGAAAGATGTGCGACGAGGATGCGTTGGGGCAGGAAGAGGAGCTGGAGGAGGAGGAGGCAGAGGCAGCGCTGCTGGAGCTAACATTGGCGACAACATGATGTTGTTGCTGTTGCTGTTGCTGCTGCTGCTGTTGCTGCTGCTGCTGAAAGTGGTTGGCAGCAATGACATTGACATTGACATGACGTGTGCTTGTGCTGACCACAAATTTCCGTGCAGCTGCCGTGGGTGGTGTTGCACCAATGTATTGTTGTTGTTGTTGTTGCTGCTGCTGCTGCTTCACAGGTGGCGGCAGCGGTGGCGGCGGTGGCGGAGGCGTTGGCGGTGGTGCCAGCGGTGGTGTCTGTCGCTGTTGCTGCTGCTGCTGATATGGCACATCCACATAGGCGCGTCTTGTGATCACCGGTGAGACGGGGGCGGAGCGCGAATGATGATGCAACGGCGGCGGCGAGACGGACAGACGACGGACTGAATGGGCAACTGTTAGGGATTCCTCATAGAGGCGACCATCGCGTATGACACGCACATGTTGCTGTTGCTGTTGCTGTTGTGTCGATCGCTGCTGCTGTTGTTGTTGTGTGCTGCTGCTGCTGTTGATGTTGCTCCTGCTCCTGTTGCTGATGATGCAACGGCGGCGGCGAGTGTCCCAGACGTTGTTGTTGCTGTGAATAATGCGCGGATGTTGAGGGCGATGAGGGGCAGGATGAGGAGGAGGAGGGGCTGGCCGAGTGGCGCCTCGAGAGATGCGACTGCGACTGCGACGGCGTTGATTGCAACGTGCGCGTTATGATTATTTGTGGCGCCGTTGAACTCTCTCGCTCCGTGGCACTGTACAGATTGTGCTTGCTGTTGTTGGAGCTTGCCGCCCGCTGTTGTTGCACATACTCCACGCGTGGCGTCAGTATCACCTTCTGTGTGCCACCGGGCGTGGTCAGACCTGTGGGCTGTCGCGGTGGCACCGTCTGCACCTGCACATGCGTATAGCGTTGTTGTTGCTGCTGCTGTTGTTGCTGCTGTGCTCCTCCAGCAACAGTTGCTGCTGTTGGCTTTGTCTCCTCACTGCTGCTGGGCTCCGCCTGGCTACGCTCCTGCTCCTCCAGATGCAACATCTCATAATCTATGGGCTCCGTTTTGATGAGTTTTGTGGCAGAAGTTGCTGCTGTATTTGTTGTTGATGTTGTTGCACTAGCAGCTGCTGCTGCCGCTGCTGCTGCTGCCTCCATGCACTTTAGTTTCTTCAACATGTTGAATGTATATGTATATATAAATTTATATATGTCTATGTGCGTGCTGTGTCTGTATGTATATAAATGTTGTTGTTGTTTTATCGCTTATTGGATTTGATCCTGAATCACTTGCTTTGCCTCTATGTTCGCCTCTTTCTCTCTCTCTCTCTCTCTGCGTCTCTCTCTTTCTCTTCTTCTTGTAAAAATCAGTCTCTTCTTCTTTACACTTTTGTTGCAAATTTATCCAGTAATTGTGTATTGTTCTTTTTATGTGAGTTTTATCAAAATGTTTTCAGCCTTCAAAGTTGCAAAGTTATTTTTCAAATATATTTTATATATATTTCTATATATATTCGTAGTATCCTAGAATTTGTTGCTTACTTTGCTAGCGTTGCCCTTTAAACCTGCCCAGAGCTTTATATATAAATATTTATATATATAGGTCGATCTAAAGTTAATGAGGCTTTTCCGTTTATGAGGATATATATTTTTGGGGGGAGCTCAAAAGTTAAATACTAATAATACTTCTTGTTCGATCTTCCCGTCTCCACAACAGCGTATTTCCTTTTTTCTGAGTATGTTATCGGTATTTTAAGTATCTGAAAAGCAAACAAAAGAAATTTATACTTAAATTATGAAGCTTTTTTGGTAAATAATGTTATCTATTATTATAATCTATCATTCGATTTAATCGCAACAAGATCGACAGAACAGAACGGCAGTAATGGCTGATTTAAGTTTCAAGCAATGTAAGTGCCTAAAAGTAGGCAACAAATATTCTATATTTATTTAAGCAAGTAAGTAAGTTCCCGCTTGTTTTTAAATATATTAAAATATTTTTTATCAAGTTTACATTGAAAATTTTATAAATCCCCCATTATTCTCAAAAAAATTTATTTTAAAATAAGCTTGTCAAGCTTTTAAAAATATCTCTGACTAAGATTTAAAATATTTTCAAGAATCTATGGCATGAATAAATGCTTTCGACTTTGATTTAATTAAAATAAATATTTTTTTTAAGATCTCTGGATCGTTTTAAGCCTTAAACTAAAACTTACATTCATAGTTTATACTTACATTGTTTTTTATTTGAATTAAAAAAACACCTGATTGATTCTTTGCTTGATTGATGATTGTTGATTGTTTTAAATTGTTGAATAATAGTATGCAAAAATATATGTATGTATAGTTGTATTTAATGCATTGTTGAGTATAGTTGATAAATTTATATATGATTTTTTTGTTGATGTTAAATTGCAATACAAATTGTTGAAATTAGACTGTAGTTATTTAGTACGATTATAGACGAATGTTGTTTAATAACATTAAATATTGTAGTTTAATTAACATTTTAATTTTATAGTTTTACGTTGAATATGTATAATATTTATGTTTGATTTTCTCCAAAAATATATGTATGTATATTATATTTATAAATTTTTTGCACACAAAATACACAACACAACTGTTGCTTAATTTACACATTTATATTTTTCACCTGAGCATTATTATTTTTTAATTTTTTATCGAACTTTTATTGTACAATTGTACAGGTAAAACACCTTTATAAAAATATATAGTAGTGATTATTTATTCATGTATTATTTTGAAGGGATTTCTTGTGAGCTTTGCTTTGTTGAAGACACAATTTCTTTTGAAGAAAGTAAATGTTTCTTTTGTTTAGCATTTAGATTCTTGAATTTCCATTTATAATTATGTCACATTTATTCCAATATTTTTATTTTGGACACTTATTTTAGACACTTGAACTTTGCACCTGCCGAATAGAAACAACTTGTTAAAACACATTGCGATATAATTTAACTGAATTTCTACAGATATTTCATACAGCATTCGCGGTGATTTTCCATTTTCAATTTTCATTTGCTTTTGTGATTTTGTTGTTATGTACTTGGCTTTCCCAGCAACAGCTGGGAATGGTTGATGTTGTGGCGCTGCCAAAGGGATGGGGCAAGTGGTTACATATGAAGATACATAGATACATGTATCTCAAAATATGAACATGAATTGTTGTCCCGAAATTATTTTTGCGAAAACTCAATATTATTATGATGACAATGTTGGCACTGGCACTGGGATTGTCACTGTCCCTGTCACTGTCCCTGTCACTGGGACTGACATTGAGGGCCTCGCAGCGTTCAAGAGCAAGGTGATCCGAGAGCGATGAAGGACGAGGACGTGGTCGAGGACGAGGACGAGGACGAAAACTAGAATACCAACCAACAGCTGTTCGGCTGCGTTGGCTCCACTGATGGGCGCTGCACAAGGACAAGGACACAACACGACGCGAACACGGAGCACCGAGAACGGAGAACGGGTCACAAATAACGGTTTACGGCTTACGGCTTACGGATTACAGATTACAGATTACGAGTTATGAACTCAACTTTTTGTACCTGCAGCTATTGCACATTTTGCCAGCTTTTGTGTTAATAAGCAATTGACAATTTACTATCAATTTTGAAAGCAATGGCGAATTACTGTTGCATTGTATTTGCTTTTGATTTGATTTGTGGGACGCGCTTCAATTTTGCAAACCGCTGCGTGCGCCGTACTTTCTCTGACTGAAACTGAAAATCGCAAAAAGCTGGCAGAGCAGAACAGAACAGAACCGAGAACCTGCTGAGAGCAAGAGTATGTCGTATGCGTGTATGTGTGCCTGTGAGAGCAGGCGAATAAGCTGCACAATGAAAGTGAAAACCGTTTCGTTGTCGTCGTGTGCTGCAAAGTGGGCCCGTCTGAGAGCGACTGCTAAGAGAGAGAGCGACACAGAGCGCGAGCGAGAGAGCTTGCACTTGCTGAGAGCTTAAGCGAGCGTAAGAAACGTATGAGGAAACGAAAGCTGCAAAGAATACAAAAAGCAAAACATAAATAAACAAAAATAAACGCGAATGAGCAGGCGAACGGCAAACACGCACAAATGGTGTAAAAAAAAGCCAAGCAAGTTTTGTTTGGGGTTAACAATTTGTAGAATGAGCAGGGTCCACAATAATACAATCGCTGGAGTTTTGGGGGGTGGCTTTTTGTTTCTTTCCTTTCTATAGAAAGAGGGTAGTTCTTTGGGAACTCAAGCACGAGTGGAGTTTGAGTGGGCGGCAATTTCCGCCCATGCTTTGGAGGCGCCACTAAGAAACAGACAGACAGACGGACAGAGTTATGCATTGAGGTAGGTTCGCATTTCAAAGGGAAGTTGAATGAAGCTAAAATTACAAAGTGTATCTTTTTTGCATGAATAGTAAATGCGAAAGTATTTCAAGTTCTCGTGATTCCCATTTTTACTTTCTCAATTACAAACATTTGGCATTATTAACACCTTTCTAGTCACGTTTCAAATGTCATGACTCAATCAAATACAATTCAAGGGCGGGCGGCATTAAAAGCTTCCGTAAAGAGTCATAGTCATAGTTTGACCCCAAACACAAAGCGTAACGGCAAATGTGCAATCAAAATACATGTATGCATGTGTGCAACAGAATTCAATAGCGAAATAATCAGCAAACAAAATGCAACCTCATGGATGCAGTCTAGTCGCAGCCATGTGGAAATAAAACACAACAAATGTATTGACCTTAACACTGAATGCTCTCATTGTTTCTCGCTCGCATGCTCATTATATGCCCGTGTGTGTGTGCAAAAGAACTTGAAATAGAATTGCAAAAATGAGAGACAGAGAGAGCGAGAGCAAGTCACCTCAAAAGAAGCAAGAGAACAAGAGCAAACGAAAGAGTATCGCTAGCGCGTGTTTAGTCAAGTTCACCAATACCAAGGCAAGGTTAACAGTCGCAATTGCTGTGTGTCACTGCCGTTTAACAGTCCGTCTACAGCGGCGCTACAGTTGAGTAAGCAGCGCACTGTAAATTCCCAGCAGGAAAGAGAGGTAAGGAGAGAGGAGAGAGAGAGACAGAGTGAGAGGGAATGGGTGATGGGGTTATCGGGTGTTGGGGTGATGGTGGGTGGGTAATTGGAGTTGCAGCCCCGTTTTGGCCAGACACCAGGGGTTTGGGGCTTAATGAGGGTTGCAATGTCTGGAGTTTAAAGTTTTGCGAAAAGTGGGTGTTACTTCGGGGGAGGAATGGGGATGGAATGAGTCAGACATAATGAGATGAGTTACATTCAGATATATTTCAGAATGAATGTTTTGTAAGTTTCTAGTAACAATTTTTAAGAGCTTTTTAAGGGTTGGGGACTCGACAGATTCATTTAAGTGGATGAGAAGTGATTCTGAGAGTGAAAGGTCAAATTGACAAGTGATAATATTGGGGGAGAAAAATAGTAAACAAAGACTAAAAAAAGTCTTAATTTAACAAATTTAATTTGATGTTCTAAAAGAGTTCTATAACTTATATTTAGATAGTCCCATTTGTGTTAATGAATTAATTTCGTAAATAGTTTATCCAATATTTGTAGCACAGTTTCAATATAAAACAATTTTTTGTCACTTAAAAATGTCCAACTTGATTAATACTTTTGTATTCATATAAACACTCCACATATTCATATTCATATTTATATTCACTGACCGATATTTAACACTAGATTTACCAAGAAATTTGCATACCTATTTATACCAGAGCCAGTCAATTTGACTGGTTAAGAAAAGTCCTATTATTTTATATTAAAATTCTTAATCCTTTAAATGAATTGATGAGAAATAAAAAAATATAAATAGAAACATAAAAATGCATCAATTGTGATTTAGTTTTAATCAAAATAATCATGTTTATTACATGGTTTACAGTACCAGTCATTTTGACTGTATATAAAAAGAATTGAACTCAATGAATAAATGATGTCTCATAACGGTTTTCAACAAAATTCCTGATATAAAATTTTTTTTGTAATAGGGGAATTCCCGAAAAATATGCTGTCACACTAATTGATTATTACAGGGATGTGTAAACAAACTTACAAACAGTGATGTTTCAAACAAGGGAACGTCCTAAAAGGGCAAAATATAAAGCATTTGCATATCAAACATATATCCAGTCAAAATGACTGGTTACGGTATAAGTGCCAAAAACAAAAAAAATCTTTTTTCCTATGAACACAAAATGAAATTAACTTATCAAATTGTATGTATTTAGTGGTTATTTAAAAAGTCATAACATAATATCGAAAAAAAATAAAAACACTTAGTCAATATTTATGAAATAAAAAGTAAAACCAGTCATTTTGACTGGTGTGGTAGATCTAGTGTTAAATCGAATAGTCACAAATGAAAGTTAATCAGATATTAATATATACCGTCTGACTAAAACAGGCGATACAAATAAGATTTGTAGCGCATCTGGAGTTCTGAACTTCAGTCAGACAGATCTGAACAGAAAACCAAGGGGAGAACAAACGTGCGACATGACGTCGTTAACGCGACTGAAACGAGACAGAAATTTGCAAAAGTGAAAAATTCTACTTTCAATATGAAAACCAACTGCGAATTGGTGCAGCAACGTCGACGGCGACAGCGACAGCGACGCCAGCAGCGACTGCAGACACCATCAGACTCTGCCCGTTGCCCGGCTACGCTGGAGTTGTGCACGGAAGAATGGCCAAAGCGCAAAGCAGAAAGCTGAAAGCGCACACACTGTGGGTGTGGGTAAGGTAGGTCGTGGTATGGGAATGTCGCTCAGCAAAGCAAGAGAGAGGCCAGCGCCCAGAATGAGAGCAAGCGTGAGAGAGCAAGAGTGAGCAGCGCATTGTAGTGACAACGACGACGACGACGACGTCGCTGTCGGCGAATGCAGGAAACAAAACGTAGCCCAGAGAAGTCAATGTACAATACGTTGGGGGTGCAATGAACAAGAAGCGACCGATGACGACGACGACGGGGACGGAAGTGTTGGCTGCAGATTAGCGCTGTTATAATACCCTTTAGCCAGAGTATTAATATGACTCTGATAAATAGAGTAAATTTATGTGTAAGCTTATAAATAGTTCTTATTGTTTAAATTGTAATCTGAGTACTTTCTATAAAAAAAATATTATTTAAAAAAATTAAATGGAATATTCATAATAAAAACAAAAATATAAAAAAAAACTTTTTTTCAAAAGAAATTGAAACTACTTTTGTTTAAAAAGAAAGTGCTTCTCTTTTGGGACTTAATATAAGATAGATATCAATGTATCTATCAATGCATCATATTGATCACTATGAATTTAAAACATTTTCTAGTTCTAGTTCTTAGTTTTAGTTGTTTAAATTGTAATCTAAGCACTTTGTATAAAATAAAAAATGTGTTATAAAAAAATGAAAAGGAATTTAAAAAATATAAATTTTATGAATTTTGAAAATGAAATACAGTCGAACTTCTCTAACTCGAACTTCCCTAACTCGAATTTCTCTAACTACTGAACAAAATCGAGTGGCAATAGCGTTTACTGAGCAAATTTCATACAATTCTGCTTCCCTAACTCGAACTTCCCTAACTCGAATTTCTCCTTAACTCGAACAAAAATATTGGCCCGTACTTCTGTAAGTCGAATTTTTCGGGAAATCCCCAAAAAAGATTGAATTTTTTTGTTTGTTTCTATTTTATGATTTTGTTACCGGCTCGTTTTGATACGTTATATTGATGTACATTAACATATGGAGATGCAATATGATAGAATATTGCATCAAAAATTACTTAAGCTTGTGAAATTGCTTTAGGAAAGATGTTTGTAATGTACTTCTCTGTCAGCGCTTCAGCTCAAGAATCTTGAGTCAAGATACATATTTACCATGGCACCATGGCACGTGTATTAAAATGTATATCTCTTTAAGAAATCTTTAAAATTATTTGTTAAGAAATTCAAAAGTGAAACAAAAAAATTGAAGTGGCTGAAAAATATGGTATCTCATCGACAGTTTTCATTATATTAAAAAATGGAAAATTAATATGTCATTTGAATCGGGAACGTCTTCTGGATACAGCAAAAGAACGATAAAACCTATTTTTGATAATTTCGACAGGTCTTGAGCAAACTGGAATCCTTTTTTGTTGAAAATAACAAGAAAAGTTTACAATTTGAAATGTATTTATGAATGAATGCATTTGTAGATTCATTTAAAAAACTAAAAAAAAAAATTCCCTAACTCGAAGTCTCCCTAACTCGAACTTTTTTCTCGGATAATGGTGATTCGAGTTAGGGAAGTTCGACTGTATAATTTAAAAAAATATATTAAAATATATTCGCAAAAAAAGAAAAATTCTTTTCAAAGGAAAATAAAACTACTTTTAATTAATAAAAAAACTGCTTCTCTTTTTAGAACCTTATTATAGGATATCTATCAATTGATTACTAAGCATTTTTCACATTTTCTTCGTTGTTGTGTCGTTCTCAATTGCGTCTAGAACTGTCGTTTTTCTGTCCCCTTTCTTTTTTGACGTTCTTTTTTTTTTGTTGGGGTTGCAAAGTTTGGCACAGAATTCCGGGAGTTGTCGTAGAGCAGAAATTACAAATGTACGAATATAATTGCAAAAATCTACAGTGGTTGGATGGATGGATGGGTCATCGTCATCGGTATGGATATGGATTGTCTGTCTGGAGTTGCAACCCTCGAGCAAAGAACTCCTTCTAGTTACCATAATAACTGTATTGTTTGTTAAGGTTGATTTCCTTGACGTGGCAACCTCTAGATGGAAGGTTAGACTATTGCATTGAATGTTCAGATTTGTAAGGTCGTTTTTTCGACTTTTACCTTCAGCTAAATATCATGGTCTATGGCAATGACAGAGCCATTGAAATTGTTGTCCAGTTGTTTTTGGAGCAGGGGATGCCAGACGACACCTCTTTTTATAATATTTTGGGGGGCGTCACTTGCAGCTCAGATCTGCAACTCTCTTTTCGGCTGAAAGAGAAAGAGAGTGTGAGAGTGAGAAATGTGAATGCAACGCGCATGTTCGATGCTTTTTGTATGTTGCACATATTGCAACGTCCTTCGTCGTTCGGCGCTGCACGAAGGTTAACAATTTTCAGGGGCACTAACTACAACTACAAATACTACTACATATACTATGTTATATGTTATATGAGAAGACCCTCACAGTGGACTACCAAGGGCAAGGACACGCAAGCATGCGCATTTCCGTATGCACAGCACAGAAAACAGAAAACACATTGCAGACTCAGAGTCAGAGTCAGACTTGCAGCAGGGACTCGTCTATTTTTCTGCTCCTGCTCCCTCTTTGCCCTCCTTGCCACTTCACTCCCCCGCTGCTGTTACTCTCTCATCATTGCCAAGGTCCGCGTTCTGCCGGCTGCCGGTTTCTGCAACATTTGCTGCTGCTGCTGCTGCTGCAAGTGACATTGAGAGGGCGTTTATGGCGCTTGGGGCATTTAGGGCATGGTCAGGGACAATTGGGAGGTGGCTCTAGTCTCTGGCCGCTGGGCAGACAGGATTAATTTCAGGGTTGTCATTGCAATTGTCTAGGCTGCGGTTTGACCATCAGCGCACTTCCTCTCCCTGGTTTACACTTTAGCATTTCACACACTTCAAACAAATATTTAACTACATGTAATGCATTTTCTTGACATTTTACTTTATTTATTTGATTTGTTGATTTATTGTATTTAATTTATAAATGCTGAATTTCAAAACATTCTATGTATTCCAATATCTTTGATGTTTACTTACACTTACGTATACTTAATTATATACAATTTCTTTATAATAACCGTAGAATAGCTCTAAAAGATACTCAAAAAGTTTTTGAACTATCTTACTTACATATGTACATACTTACACTTGTGTTCGAAATATCTCTCGAGATTTTGTTAATTAATGGAAACAACTTTTGCTTTTCTCGAAATGTCAGATATCTAATTTTCCGAACATCTTTTCGGAGTCACAAAAATCAGCTGCCATAAATGTATTAAAAATTCGTACAGCATTATTAATTTTGGATATATTTTATGTAATAAAAATTAGATTTTTGTTTATTTTATAAAATTAATGTCACTTAGATTAATAAATTTAAAATTTAATCAAATCTCCCAACAAGTATTTTTATTTTTGATAGGATTAGTTGCTTGGTTTTTAAAAATTTGTTGAACATGCTTGAGGAATATAGTTTCCTGAGTATACTATCTGTCTATCCGAATAATAACAAAAAAAAAATAATCCAAAAATCTACGCAGCTTACTTTCTGATTGAGCTGCTTTTTTCCTATTCACAAATCACTTCTCCCTTTAATTTATTTAGAAGATTTCAATCACTTCTTATACCCTCGAACATTATTAGAAAGATTAACCTTCTTCTTAACCCGACATAGGAATGCTTTCATTAATATTTGATATATTTTGCGGTACGACAGACATTGGAATTTGTGGGATTACACCCGAAAGCCAAAGGTCCCAAATTAAAGCCAATTATTAGGTCAATGTGCGTGCAGTGAACCAATTTTTGGGGCATATTCAACTCAGCCCAAATGTATGCTATAAGTCACACGTTCAACACCTCCGAAAACAGAGAAGAGAGAGAGAGGATACGACGCCGCTTGGATTTATACATCACCCCCAAAAAAAGGAAGGGAAAAAAGAGAAATACACATATATATTGTATATAAAACGGAGCAGTGCCCGGTCAGTGACTCATTAGGGACCGTAGGGAGTCGATGACGTTGGCTCTTTGCGAGTCCATCAGAATAGGAACATGCATAGAATATTCTATGGGGATTTGGGAGTTGGGCTTTGCTTTATGTACATACATTTAGCTCAATTGGAATGGGATGGGGACAGAAACACGTTGTGAATCATACGCATTTGGGATTGTATGAGTAATCTTTTGTGTCCATTGCAACACCTGATGCCAATGGCGCTGGACGATGATGACGATTAGGGCAGGTTAAACACAGGTTCAAAGTTCATGCTGCCAGACAATTTCGACATTTTTTGTCTGATTTGATTTGCCTTGACAAGTAGCTACAAATTCGTGCATTTGGATTTGGGTATTAAATTAAAAGTTGCTTTTCTTTGTTAATATTAAGAATTTATTGTCTGGAAAAAAAGGCTTTTAGGATAATAAGGATGCACAAATTGTCAAATGGTTGTCAAATAAACATGAAAAAGATTTTTCTTTATAATTTACATATTCTAGATTTTCAATACTTATAAATTAAATATTTTACTAATCCTATATATGTATATATAATATATAATATCAAATGAATTTTAGTTAGAAGTAAAGTAAAGTTTAATGAAAAATAATTTTGCTTAGGTAAAATTATCTATGTATATACATATGTATACACATAAAAAAAATCGTTGTACTGACTGACTGACGTATCAACGTGTAGGCCAAACGGTTATGCCTAGAATGCTGAAATTTGCACAAAACATTTTGCGATATTCGACCTGTAAGTGGGTCGAATATAAACTCAAGAACTATTATAAATAATACCAAATATAAACAATTCTTACTTCAAATAATATGCAAATATGCATAGAATAAAGTAGACATAAATCTATAATATGGCTATATTCAATAGATATTAAATGGAAATTGCATGTAAGGAAAGCAGAATATTTTTGTGTTCTCTAAGTACTCAAATTGAATTGCCTGCAAAAATAAAAAACTTTTAAAAATGCAAATTTGTTTTCCAAATTCACATCCATACCCTAACATATTCCTCTTCCTACTTCTCTATGTAATGCAAACTTTAGCCGATTTGTTTATGTTTTTCCCAAACTCTGTTCTACTTGTATTCGTATCTTTGACTGACACACAAGCTGCATCGTATCCATGTTCTGCAGCTCTGCAGGGTAATTTGTCATTCGTGTCCCGATAACTGTTGTTTGGACATTGTGAGAGGGGGGATGGAGGGACGTAAACAGGAATTGCAACAACAGTCTGGAGAAAAAAGGCACCCAGCGAAGTCCGACTATTTGAATCCGCTCGAGGGTTGCAAATTCTGAAAACTGAGAACTGTGAGTCACCTTACCAATTTGTCCATAGTTGCAATTGCCATCACAAATAAAAGTTACATAAAATTGAGTACTTTCTTTTAACATATTGAAGTACTTTCTCCTAAGAACGAGCATTACAACATTACAACCTAGAACTTTCTCTAAGGCTTGGCAAAAAAGTAATTGGCTTTTGTCTTTCAGCAGAATTGCGAAAAAAACAAGTTTTCCAAGTTGCATTCAAATAGCTTGCATTGATAGAAGTTATGTGATGAACTTAGTCGACTAAAGTATACCCTGTTAGTAGATAAATGTGATATGTGCAATGGTGTTGTTAAGTGTTCTTAGTTAAACAATAAATTCTTATTCTTACCGCAAAACTTCAGGGGATTATTACTAAAAAATACCCTGTAAATTAAAATCTTAACTAAAATATAAGTTAGTAAAATTTTGTTTATGTATCTAATACGTTATGATAATTCAGTTTTCACCTTCCCAAACGATATGAATACTATAAAATACCCTCTAAACCATTTTAATTAACTATTATATAACTCTGCCAATTCTTTTTATAACCATTACTGCTTTTATTTATTTGTAATGTTTGTTGGAATTTCTTTTTACTACCTTATCATGGTTAAACAAACAGCTAGTCGTATATACCCTTTGAAAGTAAATTGTTAAGGTATTTCTGAGAGAATACTTATGCGACGGCGCATGGCAATGACCTTAGCCTTAGACTCTGCAGCCTTAGCCTTGAATCTTCTAATAGTTTCGAGTGCGGTTGGTTTTGTTGGGCTTTTCTTGCACACCAGGTGAGGCACTGTGGAAGTGTGTGTGGAAACTTGCTAGGCGAGTGAAATTACAAGTGGAAAACCAGTTGGATTTCATGCGTTCTAATCGAATAGAAGAATATGTTGCTGTTGTTGTTGAAGCCATGACTGCGACTTGGTCAAGCGAAGAGACTTCGTGCTGATCTGATGGAAAATCAAGATGATGGCAAAAAGGAAAATGTTTAATCGCTGTTGTGGCATCTTCTGTCATTGTGCAATTTCAGTTGCCACATCATAGTTGCAACAATTCCCCCCCTTTACCACCCATTACAGTAACTATCTCAGTTGCACAACTTTTACTTTGGAGGAGACTTGTTTTAGTTTTCACTTGTCACACAGATGACGAGACAGAGAGAGAAAGAGAAAGAGGGAGAGAGAGAGAGAGATGGGAGGCAGCTTCAGGTTGCAGCTAGATCTGTAAGCAGTTGCAACAACATAAGGCAACAACAACATGCGTCCTGTGAGTGAAAAATCTCTGGTACGGGTAGGTCAACCACCAGACATTGAACCCAACGTAACAACAGCAACAACAGCAAACACAACATGCATTCAACGTCAAGCTGCCACGAGAACGGGGCAAGCCAAAAAAAATGAAGAGCAAAAAGCATAAAAAGAGAGAGAGACTGAATCAGGGAATAGAACAGAACAGAACAGGGACAGCAGAAGTAGAGGCAACACCACTTAGCAGAGCAGAGTCACAGCAGAAAAGGTTGCATGCAACTAAACAAGAGACACACACACACAGACACACACACACAGACACAGACACACACACACACCCACATGCCACATGCTACGTGGAGAATATGGAGAACGATTGCCAGCTAGTATGCTAGCAAAACACGAACGTGCCACAGTTCGACTTCGACTTCGTCATCGTCATCGCATCGCATTGTGTGCAAGTTTAGTGGGTTGAGTGACACAGACACAGTTTGCTTTCAGCACGGGAGCGGAACGGGTCGAATACTGAACGAGTTTTTTTTTTTTTCTTGTAACAGACTATCAATGCTAAAAATTCTATTGGCGTTGCCAGTGTTACCACACTTATTAAGGCAATGAGAAGCAATAGCACGGAATTGTAGATAAAATTCGAAGACATGCCTTTCTTAAATACTTAGTATGTAACCCACCAATAGGTGAATAGTATCTATTTAATTGAAAAATGCACAGTCTGGCAACGCTTAAGTCAAAATAAAGGGATTTAGTATTGCAATGAACTTCAACGATCCATCTAATTCAGACTCAGCTGACAATTTTTTCAATTGTAGCATTACCACAAAATTTCTATATAACAGTGCACAGTCTGGCAACGCTGCAGGCACAGCATAATGTTGAATTAAGCTCAATAATACAAGTTATATGTATATATTCTGAATTGTTTAATTTTACAAAGGCGGTAAGACGCATTCCTTTTTTTGTGCAAAACAAAGCGATCTGGCAACGCTGCATATGTACATACAAAATAAAAAAAACATGCAATAATCTAAAGACATTTATTAAATCCAGTTGGAGATTGTTGTAAAGCTTTTGTAAAAAAGTGGCATTATTAATCCGCTCAGTCTGGCAACGCTAAAAGCTTTTTCCTCAGTTGCAATGCTACAAATAATTCTTGGCACCTATTTAAATTGGGTGGTGATACATGATCTACACGATCACAAGTGGCACTACTGGACCAACTTTATACAAACCAGACAGTCTGGCAACGCCGAAAGCACATTGTCCAGTTGCAATGTTCCTTATGACAACCTTACAACTGTGTTAAGATTGTTCAAAAACTTCAACTTTATCAAATGTGGCAGCATTAAAGCAATTCTAAGCAAAGCTTAGCAGTCTGGCAACGCTGATTAACCCATGCTCTGCAATAATGCCGTCATAGCATAATGTTGCAATGTTGTGGATGCGGATGTGGTGTCGAGGCTCCAACACAGACACACAGTGCATGCAAGCAGTCTGTGTGAGTATAAATACAAATATACAGAAATATACATATGTACATCTAAATGTAGCTATATTTGTATGTATAAGTGCATATATATAGCTGCTCTGGGTTGTAGCATTGCGAATGAGAATGAGAATGCGAGTCGAATGCGACGCGAGTCGAGGCGAGTAGAATCGAGTCGAGTCGCATCGAGTCGAGTCGAGAGTAGAGTAGGACAAAAGGGAGACACAATTTTGGTAGCAATGACCTTCACCGCGTTGTTCAAGTTGTGGCGTGGTATGTTGTTGTTGTTGTTGTTTTAGTTGTTGTTGTTGCTGCTGCTGCTGCACAGGAAAAAGCAGCGCAATGTATAAAGAGATACAGATACGAGAAACGTTCGCAATAAATGATGCATAAGGCGTCGTTTTTGCCAGTGCGGTTGGAGCTTTTAGAGTGAGTGTGAGTGTGAGGGGAGAAGTGAAAGAGAGTGACAGAGAGGGGAAAGGAGAAGCAATGAATGCTAGGTAGACAGTTGCCGCATTCGCTTTTTACTCTTTCTCTCTCACTCACTCACTCTCTACTTGCATTTCTCCCACTGCACAAATTAAACATACAAAAGATAAAAGAGCTTTTTGTGCTGGGGGGTAATGAGGGCACGAGGGGAGTGGGAGTGGGAGAGAGACAGAGAGAGAGAGAGGGGGGAGTTGACTGCTATGGCTGCCATTGAAAATGGAGTTCATGACCAGGTTGCGGAGTGTCTGTGTGTATGTGTGTGTGTGTGTGTGTGGAAGTGGCGTAAACTTGACACTGGCGCTGCCTCTAGCATTTTGACTGCAGCATTATTATTATGTGGGTTGTGAGTTGTGGGCTGTGTGGAGTGTGGACGTTGTGGGTGTGGGTGGTGTTTCTTTTTTGTTGCCCAAAGGGAGCGGCCTCCGTCACTGTGCGGAGTCCAAACTCGTTTTATACTGTTCTTGTTGTTTTGTTTTGTTGTGCTGTTTTTCTTTTTTTTGTGAAAATTGCTCAAGTGCGACGCAGACGGTTGTTGGTGTGGGTTAACTTTTGGTATCATTGACCTGCTCCGCTCTGCACTCACAATGCCACCGACTGTCGTCTCTGTCGCCGTTGCGTTTTTCTGTTTTGCTGTTTTTCATTTTTCTGCTTTTCTCGTTTCGGTTCTGTTCTGTTCTGTTCTGTTGTTGGAGTTGTGCAGCAGACAAAGCCGCTGATACTCCGTCTGTGCACATATACAAACATACATACATAAATACATATATATATGGATATTTGGATGCATGCATGAATGGGTGGTTCGGCTGTGGGTGGGGTGGGGCAGCTAGGGAGTTGGAGCAGCAGGAGCTGTTCCTGAGACGCCATTTTGGAAAAGGCTGCCTGTACCTAAAATGTGCATGCACACAGGCACAAGCTTACATACATACATACATATACACTGCCCACTTTACAATAGGTTAGTCTGTTATTGTTCTATTCATGTAACTGTGTGTGTTGTGTGTGTGTGTATATGAATTCCCTGTATGCTCACTGTATGAGTGAAAAGTTTTCGCTTTTCGTTGATTTTCATTTTAATTCTGATGCATATTTTTTTTATCTCTTTTTGTAAATCTGCTGACAGTGCGAAACGCTAATTACAGTTGAACAAAAATGAGAAGGCTGAGAAAAGAATATATAGAAGAGAAATTTAAGATGAAATAATAGTGCAACTAGAATATAATAAAGTGAAATAATATAATATTCTTACAAAATAAACAGTAAAGAATGATCGAGTAGAGAGTGTTCAAATATGTACTACCCTATGTTCAATTCGAAGATACAACATTTAAATTTAGAAACACAAAGACGTACCTTACTAGCAATTGATTGTATCACAGATATTCCCATTTTAAATAAAATTAAATAAAAAAAATAAAAAAAAAACGTGCCTTAAATATAAGAATCTATGTATTCATTCATAGCTAGAATTATGGATATTTCAATTCTTGTTTGAAATTTAGAAAACTGTTTTATTTTCAACTTTATGATTTTCATGTTTTTTTTCTATAGTTGAAGTGAGCTCGGCATTTTAAATCTGAACTGTAAGTGTCTAAGACTTTATATTTTCACTAACATCAATCCTTTCTAACTAAAAATATCAAGTACACACAAATATTATAAGATTTCAGTAATATTCCATAATAAAATTCAAACAACTACATTTATACGATGGATAATTTTTGTGTGCCCAAACTAATCAACCGTCATGTGATACAGGCAATTGCTGCGCTCCAGGGCCAAAGTTCAGGCTCAATGTTTGTTCTTGCGGATGCAATCACACAACAGGTTCAATTCCAGATGCGACGCAATAGAAAACTGATCAATTCCGAGTTTTTCGTCAGGAAAGCTCTGAGTAGCTTAACCCATCTGGGCATATTAGTACGTTCGGGAACTTCGGAATATGCTTTGCGTCAAAACCTAGAGTTTGACCATGGCGTTAGTGCCATTCCAATGAAGAAAACAACGGAATCCACTGCGAAGACTGTGGTAAGTTTGATAAATAATTTCATGATTATACCCGTTACTTAAAAAATGAGTAAAAGGGAATATTGTATACGCTAAAATGTATGTTACAGAAAAGAAAGCAGTTCCGACCCTATAAAGTTAATATATCTTCTTGATCAGCATCTATAGCCGAGTCGATATAGCCATGTCTGTCCGTCCGTCTAAATATTACAAGTAATGGCAGATTTAAGTTAAGCAATGTATGTGCCTAAAAGTAGGCAATAAACAATTTATTTATGTATATTTAAATAAGTAACGGTTATCCCATAGTCGGAAACTCGACTATAGCCTTTTCCGCTTGTTTTATATTGTTTGTATATATATATTATTCAAATTTATTAAAATCTAGAAACCCAAGCTAACTGCTAAGAAGCCTAAATCGATGACGACAAAGCCACGAGTCACCAAAAATCGCATAGTTAAGACTAAGGTACGCGATATTGCAACCAAGACAACCCAAAGCAAGAAAAGCAAAGATCTCCTGTGCATGGAATCTCACCCGGCATATTCCGCTTTCCTAACTACATTTAAGGACTTGAATAACGATAGGCCAGTAAAAAATATCCCCAGATCCGTCAATCACATGGATGTGGAACAAATGGATGAAAGTGAAGATCAATACTCCGGATCAGTTCCAGCAAACTGCACAGTTTTTATTGGACAATATTAATTGACATTTTTAAGGAAAAACAACTTTTTTATCGCTCTTTGTCAATTTCGTTTTAATCATTTTAATAAATCCGATTCCCAAGTGAATGTGTACAGTGCACAACAGTTTGCGTATACTTGTTTTTATCAGTAAGGTGGGTTAAGGATTTTTACAATGCGCAGCAATTAGGGAAGTCTATATTTAGTAAAAAAATACAAAACAATTGAACTACAATTTTAAAAACTGAAGCAAACGTAAATAATGTTAAAATTAAACCTGCGAAATGAGCAATTTTTGTTTTTATACAAATTATTTTGCTTTAAATAATTTAAAATAAATTTAAATTATATTCTCGTTTTTTTTAGCTTTAGCATATAAGGTTTCGCTACAGAACATAACGTTGCTTAAATTTCTCTATAATTTTAAAACCGGATTTATATGTAAACTACATTTTTGACTTTCTTTTTGGTTATTTACCAACTTTTTTATCAGGATTGAAGTGATTTCATAACATCTTAATTACCTTATTTATGCTGAATACAAAGTTTTCTAAAAAATGTATTATTTTTTTTTGTAAGATTATGTGATTTGTAAAAGTGAATAAAAAATGAAATTTAAAATGTTTCTAACAACAATTTCTTACATGTGAATTTTTGAACAATTTTGCCTTTCAATTTTTTACTTAAAACTGCGAAAATACTCATATACGGATGTATATATAATATATATGTAAGTCTGCTTGATTTGAGCACTACAAATTTATTTACGTTCAGATTATGCTTAGAAACATATCCAAATATGAGATCAGAATTTTTAGAAACGTTTTTAAAAGCTGCAAAACATTTTGCTTGTTCCCAAGGCAATGCAAATCAGATGAATAAGGCGTGTTGTGTGTGGGTGTGTGTGTGTGCTATGAAAGTCCTTGTGAAAGTCCTTATGTTGCGGAACACACGCATCGCATGCTGAACGGCCAATGCCACGGCCAATGCCACAGTCCGTGTCAATGCCAGAAGCGAGAGAAGTCCATGAGATTAATGGGAGAGGGCGTTTAAAACGATGCGAAAAGGATGACGATGTTGACTCTTTTGGGAACTGCCTCGTTTGCAGCAACACACTCTTTGCACTCTGAAAGGCCAATATCCTATGTTTGTTGGCCTATGTCTCTCCCAAAGCGACGGCGCATGCGTTGTTACCACTTTGAATGTTGTTGCGTTGTTGCAACCGCCAAACTGCAATGACCGCCAAGTTATGAATGCACCACATTCAATTGAAGGCAGCCGACGTTGATTTATCATTGATATGAGTTATGTAAGAAAACTGATTCAGCTTATGAATATTTGAGATGACAAAAATTATATTAAATCTTAATTATACTTATTTATTTCTATATTAAGATTAAAGACTTATAGAAGTGCTTTGATGGCGGGTCAAATGATAGATTTTAACATTATTAATATTTAATTTGTTTTTATCCTTTCAGTTTAAATTTAAATTTATATACAACTCTAAATAATTTAATATCATATTAGGTTCTTAATTTTATTTTAATTTTTAAAAGTTTTTTTGGTCAACTGCTCTTAGTTGACATAAAATAAATAAATAAATATATAAATAAATAAATTAATAAATAAATATTAGCGATATCACCAACTACCCACCACAGAAGCTTTGTCGTGTTTTGGCCCAAGAAATAAACTGAAGAATGGAGCACATTTTATTTATTATATTTACTGGCAATGAATTAAAAATTTGTTAATAAATAGAAGTTATTTAAAACAAAACTTTTTACTTTATTTGATCATTTTAAGTCATACCAAAGTCATACAAAGCTGCGGGGAAGCGTGTTAGACTTATTACAAAATTATTTTAATTAATCCAGGAAAACTAGAAAATAATTTCGAAAGCTGTTTTTTTTTGTATAAAATTAAACCATAGCTTAAGTCAAATACTTGTGTTTTTAGGGATCCCTAAATCTTGGCCTACTGATAAAACTATCGAGCTAAAGTACCTCCTAAAATCTGCATTGCACTATTGCAACGGAATGTAAAAGTAGACACATTGAATAATTTCCAAGGATAAAAGCCTTTTAATCAGGGATTAAAACCGAAACGAATATCGGTTTCAGTTACGGTTTCGGTTATATTCGCATTAAGGTTTTCAGTTATCGGTTACGGTAAATCTTTGAATAAAGGTTTCGTAACGGTGAACCGGTTTTTGTGTGTTTCGGTTTTAAAATACCGGTATGGTTTCGGTTCACAAAAAAAAAATTTCTTTGCAATAGTACTAAAAGCGCATTACTTTCTCAGTGTTGCTAACAATGACTATTTTAACCCCATTTTCCACTTTTTCATACAAAATGTGGTTTTTTAGAAATTTTCAAAAAATTATAAAAAATACTAGCAAAAATATTTTTGATAATTTTTCTTTGCAGTTGTTATTAGAATTGTTTCAAAAAATTTTTTGCATCAAAATATTTTTTTGAAATAATCGAGGAAAAAACTTGAAAAATTGACTTTTTCTAAAATTCAAAATTTTCCAAGGGTACTTAATGGTTTAAAGAAATTTTTGTATCATTCGAACGGAATTTAAGTGATTAAAAGATAAATGTAAAAAACCAGCATCAAACCATCTTAATTACACCCAAGTTTGACGTATTTATGCTTTATGAAGACATTAGTGGCGCACTGTATGTGTGTACATGCATAAGACAATAAAATGCAGATCATTTTTGCATCTTGCTTTTATTTGTTTTTTTTTTTTCCATGTATGGAAAACCGAAATTAACCCTTATAAATGAAACGGTTACGATACGGTTATTTCGGCTTACAGAGTTTCGGTTTAAAGGATTCGGTCAGATGAAAATTTATTTTTTCGGTTACGGTTTCAGTTACGGTTTCAAATTTCAATCGGTTTTTACCGGTTAAAGGTTACGGTTTCGGTTAGGGTTTTAATCCCTGCTTTTAATCAATTAATAATTAACTGCAAAAGTTACAACGGATTGGATTTGATTTCATTGAATATGGAAAACCAACACAAAAATCACATTACGTGATTTCTGCAATCCAAATTGAATCAAGTTTGCTTAAACACGTTGACTGCAGGTTGAGAATTGATTGCAGATTTATTCGTTGCAACTGCAACTGACAACTGACAATGACAACAGTAAACGCGTTCATCGACCTTGCATTGACCAGAAGCAGAATCATTGTCAGTTACATTAGCGATATTATGGCCAAGTGGGAAAGGTTTGGACGTGGACCATTCACATCATTCACATCGCAGGCCGTGATAGCATCGGCGGCAATTGGTCATTGAACCGTACATAAAAGCAGACGCCTCCTCGTTGCATTCTTTTCTTTTTGTTCTTCTTTTACTGCTCATTTGTATTTTATTTTTTTGTTGCCTCTCTTTTTAGTTATATGTATTTTAATTTTCATTTTCCGCCTGAATTGCAACCCTCTAAAACAAGCCGTCAGCTAAACTTTGGCAAACATACGAGTACGAGCACTTGTATCCTGGGCCATAAGTCGCAGTTGGTTTCTCTTTCTACCACAGTCTGGGTCTGTTCAGTTCTGTTCTGTTCGGTCCTGGCCTGGTCTAGTGGTTGGCCAGTTGCCCCGTTGCCCGTTTCCCGTTGCCTTGGTGAAATTCCATGCACACTTTTGGTACAGTTTGCCCAATAGCATAAATTGCGTCCCCCTTTTGGCTGCCTCTCTGACTGTCTGCCCCACTACCCCAAAGCTTGCCCAACGATTTCGTTATCGTCGCCATTTTCCGGTACGTTGTTTTCCTCCATTTTCTCACTTTTCTTCTTTTAATTTTGTCCCACAAGAAAGCATAGCGACTGCTTTTGGGTTGACTCTCACTCTGAGTTGGTGCTGCAATTATTATAGAAAGGGAATTGGGTGTCTTAATTCTAAATTCCGGAATAATTTATTTTCTTGCAGATGTGTTCCACAAGTCCCTTAAGATTTTTATGAATACTGAACTTAAAAACCACAGAAGAAAATATTGGTGTTTCAAGATTTTAATTATGCAAAAATTGGCTGCCATAACTATTTTTTAATTTCCATCAAAATTATGAATTATATAGAATCTTTATTTTAGGCAACAACTAAATTCATTTAAATTCATTGAATGCCTTTTTATTTAATATAAGTATTACATAATTTTTTTTTTATATTTTTAAGTTATTAAACATCAAACTAATCTAGCAATCTAATCTTAATATTTCCTAATTTAATTTTGGTCTGACTGGGTTTTCTGGGTTTTTCCAATCCTAACAACAAATGTTGTACCAATCTTTTTTATTTTAATTTATTATATTATCAGAAACTTCTGTATAAAAACTAAAATAAATAATAATAAAAATAATAATTTGTATTTTGAGTATTTGAGTATTTACTATACTTACATTTTTTTTTCCATTTTAACATTTATTTATTTTTTAATTTAAAATTTCTAAGCTTAAATGTTTAATAAAATTTATGTTGTGACGGCTTCATTTAGACTGGCAATAAATAAATTAATTAATAAATAAGTAAAATATACAAACAATCAAATAAATATAGAAACAAAATAATTAATAAATAAGTAAATAAATTTGCTTTTGAGTTGTTTGGCCTGATTATATATTTTTGTACCAATGTAAGATTCATCAGGATAAATAGAACTCCGATATATTTCAACCACTGTCGCTGCACTCCATTTTGGCTGACACATTCTCCACGAGTTCTCTTCCCGAAGGTCCTCGGTCCTCAGTCCTCGCTCCACTCGCCAAAATTGGAGTGCACAGACAGTGTACGAGAAGGATTTCGTCGCATCGTGGCACGAGCAGATCAATGACCTGTATTTCACAGCCTGAGACACATTTCAATCGATAAATGCAAAGAGTTGGGGCAGCAGCACACAGCAAACACCACAGGCAGACAGACAGACAAAATACTCGCACTGACAACAACAACAACAACAACGTGGAGCACGTAAAATATGCAAGCTTCCTACAGGAAAAGCCAAAATGGCAGACGGCTGTTTGCAGTCGACGACGACGGGGCGTGTGGCAAGTGGCAAGAGGCAAGAGGCATGTAGCGAACGTGACGCAGTGGCAGTGAAATCAACATCAACAAGGGAGCAAACTTAGATCTGAGTTAAAAACAGGGTGGATACAAGTCTAGAGCTTTCCAACATTCGCGACCAAAATGTAAAGATAGTCAATAAAACAGAAATATTTGATATAGAAATATATATGTTTATGTATCTCCTAGCATGGGTCCTATCAAAATACTTAGCACAGACAGACAGACAGAATCCAATAACAGTGCTCTGACAGTTGGACATTAGAAACGAGCCATAAACCACATCACATCGGCGACAAGGACAACCCTCAGCAGAAAGAGCGCACAACCCATGGGGTGTTGTCTGAGTGCCCCAACAAAGGAATGCATCCGATAGATATTAACCCAGACAACAGACCGTATCCATGTCGATGACGACGATAGAGTATTTTAATTTTCCTTCAAAATACTGAACGAGCAAATATTTGAAATGTACTAGAAAAATATATGAATTTTTTATAAAAAATTTGAACACAAGAAATTTAAAACATATCTGATCGAATCTTTTTTTATATGTAGATAAAAATTATTTAATACTCCAAATGCTTAAATATATAATAAACTGGATTTTTCTTCACTTATAAAAAAATTGGACAATTGATGTTCAAAATAAAAAAGTAAATTTATATACCATTTTAAATGGTTTTTGTTGTTAAATGTGTGTATATTGAATATTTGAATTAGAAATAAATCACAGTCATACTAATTATATGCTATCTCAAAATAAATCTGTATAAATTATAAAAGACTGTATATTCTAGACCTATAAAAATAGTCTTGAATTATAATAAGTCTTATTTACATGAAAATTTCTATTATTTGTTCCCAATCAATGCTGTTAAAATGCCGAAAATGTTTCATTTTCCGAAGTGCATCAGCAAAGTCAATTAGTCTTACTAACACACTCCCACATTTATCAGGTTTTCTATTTTTTTTCTCTACTTTTTTTTGTGCTTTTGTCTCTGGGTTGGCTTTCATGTCACATCGAAGTCTAAAATGAAAACCACAGCGAAAGTCTGTACATAGAAAAAAGGGAAATTTGTGCAGACTGCAGCCCTGCAAAATGGAGTTTGTGCAGCTTATTTTATTTTACTCTCCGACATGGGAGCTGAGCCTTCAGCCCTTCAGCATGTTTGGGGTTGGTCCATCTTTTGTCTGGCTGCCAACAGTTTTGTGCTGCACTCCAAATGATTGCAATGGAATCCAGACGGGTTGGGCCATTAATAAATTCAAGGAGAGACTAACAAAACTGTGGGAGCCTTAAATTATACTTTTATTGCTTTACAAATCTCTAAAAACCCAAAATCAATAAACTACTAGCAACTGTCGGCATTTCTGATATTTTTCAACTTACATAAATGGCTTCAAATAAATTTGAAATTTATTAAGTTTAATAAAACTTATCTATAAATTGAGAAAAAAAAGGAATCAAATGCATACATGAAATACAATTAACATCTGAAACTTGAAAACAATTTAAGGCACACTGAATAATTTTCCAGTTGATTACGAGTTGTATTTTATAATTCCATAAATAACAGTAAATAAAATGAAATAATTAAACAAGATAAGAAATGGTTAGCAAATTAAAAAAATGTCGTCTTTGATAATTTAAGTATAACGGACCAGCTATGTTAACTGCTTGCTGTATGAGCTAACTACTTGCAAATATGTAAACTGCTTAGCTCTTATAATTAAAACTGCTTAGCACTGTTAACTTGAACTGCTTTATGCTTCTGTAAACGAGCTGGGCTTTTAAAACATCATAAAAGAAAAGAAATAACTGAAATCTACTGTGACATTGCATCAAGTTTGGTTTTTTTAATTACGTTATCTTTCGTTACTTCGATCAAGAATTAAAAGAGGTTATTTAATTGCAAATTTGAAATATATAAAACCAATACGTTATTCCCAACAAATTCAAAAAGTTTCCAATATACAAATTTTAAACCAGCAGCGCTAACTGCTTGCTGGAGTAATACTGCTTTGTGCTGTTAATATAACTGCTTAGCACTGTTAACTTAAACAGCTTTTACTACTGTAAACAGTAAAGTGCTGAATTTGAATTTTAAATTTAATCAAATTAACTTTTTATAATGAATTTAATAAGACTGTCTCGATAAGTAGCTGTTTGGTTGAACAAGGTAAATTTTAAGTGGAATATTGCCTAGATTGCAGAAAGTAGTCATTATTTTAAATATATTTCAACGCATACTTTTGGGATAGAGCCAGTTTTATTTATAGAGTGCAGCTACCATAACTCTGCTTTTGTGTTGTGCACTTCTGAGCTACTGCATCGAAATACATGTTATCTTCACATTGAAGAATGGCTCCAACCTCAATGCCTTTCTCACACTTGATGTAATGTTGGCAGCCAGGGATCTCCGCCACCTCGTAACCAGAGTCGCGACCATCGCAACGATCCTCGGCGCACTTTCGATCAGCTCTTGGCTCACAAGCTGAACGTTCCTCGTTGAAGAAGAACTGAACCGAACATTGATGCCAGATCGGTGTGGGATCGGGCACACCAGAGCCAAGATCACGGCAATAGAAATAGCCACGACAGGTTGCGCCGTCGGAAACAAAGACGTTGCGCTTCGCCAGCTTCTTGTTGCCACAGACTTCGTCGGGATGCGGGATCTTATGGCACGGAACCAATGATTTTTTGATGCAAGTGCCACTTTTCACATCATAGTAGAGTCCCTCGGGGCAATCAGTCGGAGTGCATTTACCCGCCTTACATGTTAAGTACTTATCGCAGTTGTGCTCATCTTTAATCTTGACTCCGGTGGGCACAACTTGGGCCAGCTCAAACTTGGCATTGCAAACGGTATCCTTGGGATAGACGCACATCTGTTTGTTCTGGTCAAAGTACATGCCGTTCGGACAAATGCCACTGCTCAAAACCGAAGTCTTGTTGCAATAATACCAATTGGCGCAGTTGAACGTGTCTCCGACGTAGCCGTTAGTCTTCGAGGTGCACGGCGCTTTGCAGTAGGTGTCCGAGGATTCAAGTGATTTCTGGCAACTTCCCTTGCCCAGGTGGAAGAACTGGCCATTGCATTCGCCGCCGTCGGTGCTCTTGGAATCCTTGCACACAATCCAACGATTGCAGTAACCAGGCTTGCGTAGCTTTGTGTTATCCGGAAAGAGACGACAAATGTCCTCGCTGCTGCTCAGATACTCCGTTTGACTGGTGAGCTGCAGCAGGAAGGCCACAAATGCCATTAGCATAAGCAGTGCTGCAAATGTGAAAGATATTTATTTATTTATTAACTCATTAACTGATTCAAGAGAGACAGATAGAGACCTTGCATGATGTGGATGTGTATAAAACGCCTTGTCGGGTGAAGAAAACCAAACTAACTGCCGGCAATTGCGAATTTGGCATTTATATTAACGACTGAAGAACTTCAAAATAGACTTCAGGTAGCAATCGTCATACACGTAAATTTTGTGCTAGTGTGCTGGAACTTCCAAAATGTCACAGGCATATATTAAGAAAGCAATTACCACACTTCAGATAAGATTTGGAATGTCACATTGTATTATTGTATTGCTATCAGTTGAACCAGTACCAGTTTTAGAGCCAGAAATATACCTACCCGATGAAAATTAACACAGCATTATTGCCACTTGTTAAAGTTCATTTCACATTTGTGCATTTTTTATTTGCACCCATTTTGGCAAATCAACACATCAGATTAAGATTTATTTTTTTGCCATTTTATGACCTTGATTTTCGAACGAGTTCAATGGGTTTTTTTTTTGGTTCAGCTGGCATCTGAAGTATTTTGGGAGTCCATGGTGGGAACACCTTGAATTTCAAAAATTTCATCATAATTTATTAGTTAGATTTTGTTATAAATTTATGTCGCCAAATATTTGATAAGGTCGCGGTAATTATTTTTAAATTGACTACACTCAAAACAACAGTTGTAAATCTATCAATAGTTAAATCGTTTTTGAATACTGATAGTATTTTTGACATTTTTAGTTCACAACTGGGAAAAATCAACCTTAGAAACAACAACTGACCTATTCGTATTTTTTTAATTTTGATTCACTTTGGGGTTTCCATTTCCAAAAATTATTAAAAAATTTCATGATTAATCGTGATTTAATAATGACGAAATTCATACAACTAAATTATAAATATGTACAAAGCTGATTTGTAGAAGTAAATTATTTCTATTAAAAATAGTTTCTGTTTTTAGTATTTATTTTACGTTTTTCTGCATTAATTTTCACAACGCTTCCAGTTTAAATATCTCTGATGTGATCAGAATTTCATGAGTTAATAACGTCAAACTTACTTTTTAAATAGCAAATTCTGTCAACAGAAGATTACTATAATTTCTATCCAATTGCAAAGATATTTAAGTAACTATTTTGTTCAGTCTTGAAATTAATGGTTCTATAATGATTTACACAATTAAAGCAATATATGAATGTTATATTATATAACAGAATATTAAACTTAAAATTTAAAATGAATAAACAAATTTATTTTATATTTACAATTGTTAAGAGTTTGCTTTTTTATCTCTCACTCTTTACATATTAACGACAGTTTGTCTATTATATTCCCCATATAAGTTAATAATTTCAGCCACAATAATTAGCTTAAAACTATGCTCAATTGAGTCGTTAACTCACGACCCAAGACAAACCAGAATGAGAAACCTTTTGATGCACATCAGGGGCTTCCACAGTGATCGCGGTTGTCACTTGGGGCCAATACAGGCACAAAATTGAGTATTAAATAAATAATTAAATTTGAATTGTATTTGAATGTCACAAAATATGATGATAATGGAGATATGTATTTGTGGCAGTAAAAAGTTCACATAAATCACAAAAAATGAAAACAGAACTGTCTTGTTGCGCCGCTGATCGGTTCTAATAAAAAGCACTGATTTCGAATGGTGCTAGAATTGTAATAAATTGAAATTGGTGATATCTATGCACCAATCGATCTCAGTTCTTCAATTTGAACTGGATGGTGCACAGTTCTATACAAATACTCCTTCAAAAGCACTTTTATCAAGGCGATCAACGCGATCGCGATCACAATCACGACTGATAACGAGACGAGAGTCACAGACGACTGTGTGGGGCACATGGAGAAGCTCTGCTTAAATCTGAGAAACCTGTTACACCTGAGAAGATTTTTACAATGGACCGTGTACGTGTCTAGTGCTCGTCATCGTATGTGAGAGATTGTCGATCAACTCGTATTTCTGTCGCTGTTCGCTTTTCTCTTACATTGTGCATACTTTCCTACCACACATGGACACCGACCCACATGGATACCCTCACACATACAGAGATGGCAGCCATCGTAGTAACCATGTAATGTATACCCACAAGCCTTCCATGGATCAATCTCCCTCAACTGTCTAGCCCAAGCCCAAAAGCGTTGGCATTGCACATTTGTTGCTCTTCTTTTGCATCGTTTAAGCCTTTGTAATTTAATTCAACCGTACCTTGGCATGTGTTTTTCTTATTAAATAATTAGAATTGTTTTGGTTTCAATTTCAAGCGGATCCCATCTAACTAACTCGCTCAAAAGCAGGAAGCCACTCACCGCAGTCGGCCCGACACTTCTTTGCACATAACAGTACCTATGTATATACATACAAACATATCTCGATGGCATATATAGTTTGACAGTTTCTTGTCTCTGCCTTTTGTCATCTGATCTGGCATCAAAATCTAATCATCTTTTGTCTCCTGACATACTGTTATTCGACTGGCTCTTTGATATCATAAACTCGTACAATCTCTATATATTTACAGCTCTTTGAGCTGTCAGACTGGCCGATAGGCAATCTATAGTACGCACAGCTGAAAACGATTAGAGCTGAAGCGACGTTAATGACGTTAATGAGCATTAAAACGCAATTTGGGAAATTGCCAACTGCCAAAGTGAGAAATTCTTGACGATCCCTTTTTTAATTTTATTTAAAAAAAATAAAATAAAATAAAAAAAAAACAATAAAAAAAAAAAATTAACAAGTTCCTCATGTATACCAAACAATAGAATTATAAATAACAGTAATAATAATAATAAGAATTATAAAAACTGATTTTTCATTTAAATTGTTTAACCTAAGTTATTTTCTTTAGACTTTAAAGTTTAAACTTGAATGTATTCTTAAACTTAAGTATGACTAGCGCCTTAACTTATAAGACTTGTCTTGTAGCGTTAGGAATCAAATTAAATAAATAAATATATAAGTTGTAAGTTGTAAATAAAACGTTGATTCATGGCCCTTCACTATTTTAAGGCATTTTTTACAATGACTTGCAGAAGATTTTTTAACGTAAAATGTATAGAAAATAATGTGAAATTTGAAACTTTATGCTAAATAAAAACTATATTTACAATGTTAAAAACTGACCTTATTTTATTAATTTTGAAACATTATATTTAAGATTTATCTTAGAAATTGCATAATATGTCTACATACATTATGTATGATACTATCTACATCATCTATTTAATTTCACACATATGCAAGTCAAAATTTAGAATTGGTTTAATGATTGTAACATATATTTTTACAAATATAAAATGTGCAGGTACGTTTGGAAACAAGTTGAAAATGTCAGCAGCTATTTATTTAATTTAAAATTTCTACATAATTGTAACATAAAATTCTGAAGAAAAATCACTCCTCAAATAGACAAATGCCAGAACAACCAAACTTAATCATTTTCTAAGCGATTGATATCAAATCGATGTTTAATGCTCGTATTATTTTTTTAACACCTTTATACGGAATGGATGCAGATCAGTGATGGTCAAAATTTAAATTTCTCTTCCACAAGTGGCCTAGGCTTATTGCTTGATAGCAGCGATGGGGACGCCTTTCGTCCTGTTTAAAATAACAAAATACATGCAGTGTAGGCGCAAACAATTTGCAAATATCTGTCATAATAAAATACACGGCCGCTTGCTCGATTGAAGCTCGCGCTAACGCACAGTGGGCGATTGGGCCTCGCTAGCGGCATTTAATTAATAACTTCCAAACGAAAACAGATATCTTCAGTCGGTTTTTTTCACTCCTCAGAAAAAAATCAAAGAATTTTTTGCAAACAACTTTTTTTTTAATTTTGTTTTAAAATTTTTTTTTTTAATTTTTTTATTTTTAAAAATTATTTTTTTTATTTTTAATTTTTTTTTTAACTTTATTAAACAAATTTTATAAATCAATATTGTATAGAAAACGAAAAAAAAATATTATTCGGAATCGGAATATTCAGAATCAGATTCAGGCATATCCAGATGCTTCATTAAAAGCAAGCTCTTCACATAATCGTCCATAATATTATTTTTGCAGACGATATCGAAGATCCATTTGACAATGAAGATATCAAAGAGTCGGATGAAACTAATAAGGCATTTATGACATCTTCCATAGTATTTTTCCTAGAATTCTTTCTGGTGTTGCTCTCGCGTATGTTTCGAAAGTCCTTGTTCCTGGCTTTTAGAGCTTCATCGGACATCATATCAATTGGAAGAGAAAATGGTTTATAATGTCTGCTCCATAAATTAAGATTCTGTGAATTCATCCATCAATTCTATCGGCATATCTAGCCATTCCTAGTTACTATTTTCAAAAAAAGTCTTATTTCTTCCACAGTTTTTCCACTTTGCGACAAGCCTACTAGTAAAATTTCGCAGCTTTTTGCCAATCTCGCACTTTTCTTCCTGGGTATATTAAGTTTTCCATGGTGAGGAACTTCTTGGTTAGGATCGCTTCTTTGGGCCATACTAAGAAAAGTGTCCGTTTTACTACTGACATTGTACCTAAAAAGTTCCATAGTAGGAAGGGTAGCAGGTAATCGTAATTCATATTAGACATTTTGGACACACAGTGACTCAAACTTACAGATAAAATAAGAATTAGACTGAATCCAGGTGAATCAAGTATGATTCTACTCCACGAAAGACAGGTGTACGCTACTGTTGACTCGTTGTTAATACACTAAATTACCACTACGTTTTATAAGCAACACACTTATAGACCGGTCACAAACACAGATTTTCTATGTAAAACATACCTTGAAGCTTATAAAAAACCAAACTTGTAATACAATAAGTAAAGATTCTAAATTTCCCAGGGACTCGAAGTGAATGCGCACAACAAAGAAATAATTTTCTAAAGCGCTTGCTGCAGCATATGCTGTGTTTGACAGCTCACAGCTCATGATCAGCTGATTGGAGAGCTTATAAAAAAAGCGCCAAAAATCTAATCAAAGTATCTGTTATCGATTGGTAAAAAAAACTCAACACTTTTAAAAATTTGAAATTTTGAATTAAATGCCGCTAGCGAGGCCCAATCGCCCACTGTGTAACGGCGACTTTTTTAATTTTTTTCTACCATTTTCTAGTGACCCACGACTATAACGCTTACTTTTGTTGTAAATTGATTTTCGTGTCACAACTGTTGTAGATAAATTGATAAGCACTGATTAAATACAGAGACACGAGCCTAAAATTTTTAAAACATCTCCCACAACAACCTCAGCAAGTGGAAAAAAGTATGCTTTACAAATAAAGAGTTGAGTAATACTTTTTGATAGGCGTGAATATAAAAAATAAACAAATTTTGTTGCATACTTTCGGACAAGGCTTGGAAAGTTAAACTCAAATATGTAAAGCTAAGCTTTTACATTTTTATTTTAAATTACGTACAAAAAAAACGTAATTCCCATTTTTTAAAATTATCATATTTGCCTAAAAGATAAATTTGTTATTCAAATAATAAAACTTAGTGTAGAGCATTTATATCAAATTAAAAATACTTGATAGATTGCGACAATCAGTGAAGTGCACTTGAAAGTTGTTGTAGTGCAGTGAAAATAGTTGGCAAATTTGAAATGTTTTGTTTCATTGACGAGCTGACGATATCAACATTGCGATCCCAACGATGCCTAATCAGCATGGAGAACAACATAAACATATACTAAAGTGCGGTAGAAATTACAAACAGACGTTGGTCGATAAGGGGGCGCCGAATGCGAAACAACAACAGCGTACTCGTAATTACACACACACGCAGCTTCGATAACAAAGCGAGAGAATTAATCAAGAGATAAATAAGGTTATTGGTATAATCAAAAGATTGACTACTGATTTCATTCACAAATGTATGTACATATACAAATGCCTACATTTCCAGTTCAATAAATGCTTGGGAGCTGCCTGGATCGAGGTTCAGTTGAATTAGAAATTGCTCAACGCTTGAAGGAGAATAATGTGCAAACTGAAGGGAATCGGTGAGTTTGAATTGTGAGTGAGTTGTTAAGAGATCTACAGTAAATATCTACTATATATCTAGCTTTTGTGAGTTTCCTCTTCGTACTGGGTGTGCAGAGTAAGTTCAGTCAATGGTCGGATATCTGTGCCTACGAAACGGACGGAACTCGACTGCCTCTGCCTCTGGATTGCAAGCGGTTTGTGCTCTGTCTGGAGCGGGAAGTGGCCGCCATTCGTAGCTGTCCACGTGGCCTGCATTTCAATCCGAAACTGGGTGAATGTGACTTTCAATGGAGGGCTGACTGTAGCGGTCTCTCGCTATATGCAACAGCCGACAACGATGAGGACTGCACTTGCACCTGCTGTGCCGATGAGTGCAACTCCAGTGAACCGACTGAGTCCACAACACCTTGCAATCCCGAGGAGGAAACGACAACCACTAACGAGGAGGAGTCCACCATTGTGTCTGAGTTACCCGAAGAGGCCAGCACTGGCACCTTCGAAACGGATCCATCCGAGAGCAGCAGCCAGACGCCCCCCATAGTGAGCAGTACCGAGAAGCCGGGTCCAGCGGAGAGCACCAGTCAGAGTCCACCAGTAGAAAGTAGCACCAGTGAGTCACCTCTAGTACCCAGTAGTACCAGTAGTCCACCTGACAACAAGGTACCAGCTTATTGTGCCAGCAAGCAAACCGACTGTCTCGACAAACCGGATGGTGCCATGATTCCCGTTGACGGTGTCTGCACCAATTACTTCCAGTGCACTCATGGCTGTTGCCAGGAGTTCAATTGCCCGGGTGGCTTGTACTTTAACAACGGGACCAAGAACTGCGACTACTTCTGGAATGTGGACTGTAAGCCAGCGGCGAATCCTGATGCAAGTGATGAGATCGTTGGTCCATCCGGCACAACCTGCAGCAGTCAAGGCGTCTGCGCTGGCCAACGTGATGGCCGGATGATTGCCGATCCCGATTCGAATGGTTACTTTGTGTGCCAGTGTCAATGTCCCATTGCGATGCCATGCGATGCCAAGACAAAGTTCAATCAGACGGCACAGGTTTGCGATTGGGACACATCCTCCACTTCTGTCAATGTGATCTGTCCCGATGGATTGGTCTTCAATGCCACCTCCAATCAGTGTGACTATCCAGAGGGCTATGTTCCGCAGGTCGAATGCGACAACGACAGCACCGTCTGCCAGGGTCAGTCGGATGGAACACTTTTGCCCATCGAGGGTGTCTGCAACAAGTTCTACAAGTGCAGCTTCAATTGTGCCGTGGAAACGATCTGTCCAAACAATTTGGTCTATGACCCCAATACGCAAATCTGTGATTATCCACAGAATTACGCCTGTCCGTGGCCCTATACGCCACCATCCGGTCCGAACGCAGGACCCTCGGGTATATCCTGTGAGAGTCACGGTCGCTGCCTGGGACAGCGCGAAGGAACTTTCCTCCCCTCATTGACCAGCTGCAGTGGCTATTCGGTCTGTCAGTGCGAGTGTGAGATCGAGATGCAGTGCAAGGAAGGCCTTTATTGGGACTCGACATTGGATACTTGCAACTATGACTTCAATGTTAAATGTAACCTCTAAAATCCAAGTGTCATATTAATAAATATATATCAAGTTTATATAAAATTGATACAAGTTTCTCATTATTATTACAGGCTTAGAGTATTTGAAGTTAAGAATCGAAAATAACCCTCATGGAGCCAAAAAGTTCATTTTAAAATCAAATTATTCTAAAAAATTAAAAAATGCCAATTTTTTAAAATATAATTTTTAGCACATTTTGTTTTTGGTAATTTTTGGTCTTTTAGAGGAAATTTAAAGTACCTTTCTTTCACTACAAGTATATTAGATTGAACATTTAAAGATCAAGATTGCAAATTCTACAAATTTTGAACAGTGTACTTAGTTCGATGCTCAGCATCATTATCAACATTTCATTAATTTATTCTTGCAATTAGCTGAAAATTAAGTAGTTTACAAAGTTTTCAATACAATGCGATATTTTAGATAAGGTTTCAATGTAATGTTAATATTATCAGGGCCATTGACAGATACAAAATTTCATTACTATGATTGATCGAAAATATAAAAGGTGAAAAATAAAAGCAAAACATTTAGTAAACGTCCGTGTATCTTGGAAATTACAGTTCAAAATGTATCTTTCCTTACTAAACAAATATAAAAATGGTATGACCAGAATCCTGAAAGCATAGAATTCACAAAAGATCAAAAATACTTACTAACTAAAACCATATTTTCCATAATACAGTGCTCCTTTTGTGCCTTCTGTGTTGGCAGTTCACAGAAACCTTGACTTCGGACTGCTGCGTTGAAGGTGAAACCCAGAAAGATCCCAACGATTGCACCAGCTACTTCGTTTGCTGTAATGGAGCATTTGTTCCGAAGACTTGCGATAGTGGAAACTATTGGAATTCCGCAACAGGAACGTGTGCACTAAACAATGGACAGTGCTGTCCTGGAACTGGCACCTGTACAGAAAACCAGCTGAAAGTTGATCCCCAAGATTGTGCTGCATACTTTCAGTGCGTAAAGGGACAATTTGTGAGTCAAAAGTGTGTTAGTGGATCTTACTTTGATACCACAATCATGGCATGTGTTATCGATACCGAATGTGTATGCACTTCTTAGTATTTTGAATTTGTATTACATATGTAAAACGGTTAAATAAATGTTCATTTAAAACGTAACACCATTTATATGCTTTATTTGCTAGATTTTGTTTTAATAATTTACTTTTATAATTTGTGATTCATATTCCTATCAATTACATTCGGTCAGACAACTTTCAAGTTCTTTGATCAAACTTTATCTCCCGAATTTTCAACTACCACCGGTCTGTCATTGTTAGCAATGACCTTAAAGATATTAAATGGTACGCAAGATACTCTAAAAATATATATATACATATGTATTACCTTTTTTCTTTATCACATTAAAACTTTCTATTTGTGACAATCGATAAAAATAAATCATTGGCTTGTTCAACTTGCACATTTCAGATATTTATCAGTAGTGAGTCCTCATTATCATTGTGAATTGCATCCGACCGAAAACTCGGCAAAAATTAATTATTTTAATTGCCTGAAAATATAAAAGCCCATACATAACGTAGAAGAGTTCAGTAGGCGAGTCTTCCAGAAAGGAATACGTCGATCAAAAATGTGGACCGTAAAAATGATTCACAATCAAAAGTTCAACCTAGGTAAGATGCTTCCATATATTTTAGTTCTATAAGTTCTATAATAATAACAAAAAAATATAAATATGGATTTATACATTTTAAGCATTTTTACTGTTGATTGCCGTCACAATATCAACACGTGTCGCGGCTGACGATTGCTGTAAGCCCGGCGAGACCAAACCAGACCAGGATGATTGTGCAAAGTATTTCGTTTGTTGCACAGGTGAATTCAAACCCATGTCATGCAACGAGGGAGAGTACTTCAACTCCGACTTAGGCAAGTGTGTAAAAGACAATGGTGAATGCAATTGCAATGGTACCGCTTGCGTCGATGGAGATAAGAAAGCAGACACCAGCAACTGTGCCAACTTTCTCTTGTGTACCAACGGCGAGTATCAGACCGTGTCCTGTGGCAGTGGCAACTACTGGAATGTGAACGCTAAGCAGTGTCAAAAGGATAATGGAGTTTGTGTTACCACACCAACCCCAAATACTCCAATTCCAACACTTCCAACCCCAACTATCACAACCCCATGCCCGTCAACCCCAGTTCCAACAACCCCAATTCCAACGACACCATCACCAACAACACCAAAACCCACAACACCAACACCCAACAACACCGAAACCAACAACATCAAAACCAACAACACCAACACCTACAACCCCAACTCCAACAACCCCATGCCCATCAACTCCAGCTCCGACAACACCAACTCCAACAACCCCAGTTCCAACAACACCAAAACCAACAACACCAACACCTACAACACCAACTCCAACAACCCCATGCCCATCAACTCCAGCTCCGACAACACCAACTCCAACAACCCCAGTTCCAACAACGCCAAAACCAACAACACCAAAACCAACAACCCCAGCTCCAACAACCCCATGCCCATCAACTCCAGCTCCGACAACACCAACTCCAACAACCCCAGTTCCAACAACGCCAAAACCAACAACACCAAAACCAACAACCCCAGCTCCAACAACCCCATGCCCATCAACTCCAGCTCCGACAACACCAACTCCAACAACCCCAGTTCCAACAACACCAAAACCAACAACACCAACACCTACAACCCCAATTCCAAAACTCCCAAACCAACAACACCAAAACCTACAACCCCAACTCCAACAACCCCATGCCCATCAACTCCAGCTCCGACAACACCAACTCCAACAACCCCAGTTCCAACAACACCAAAACCAACAACACCAACACCAAAACCAACAACCCCATGCCCATCAACTCCAGCTCCGACAACACCAACAACACCAGTTCCAACAACGCCAAAACCAACAACACCAAAACCAACAACCCCAGCTCCAACAACCCCATGCCCATCAACTCCAGCTCCGACAACACCAACTCCAACAACCCCAGTTCCAACAACACCAAAACCAACAACACCAAAACCAACAACCCCAGCTCCAACAACCCCATGCCCATCAACTCCAGCTCCGACAACACCAACTCCAACAACCCCAGTTCCAACAACGCCAAAACCAACAACACCAAAACCAACAACCCCAATTCCAACTACTCCCAAGCCAACAACACCAACTCCAACAACCCCATGCCCATCAACTCCAGCTCCGACAACACAAAAACCAACAACCCCAGCTCCAACAACCCCATGCTCAACAACCTGTGTAGAGGGAGATGTCAAAAGCGATAGTTACAGCTGTGACGGATTCTACAAGTGCATCGGTGGGAAATACGTAGCTCAGTTCTGTGCCAGTGGAGATTACTGGAATTCTTTTGCGAAGGAATGCCAAAAGAATAATGGAAATTGTCCCCCACCACCATTAACCCCCACTCCACCAACCTGTGTAGAGGGAGATGTCACCGAGAATCCTTCGAACTGTGCCGGATTCTACAAGTGTATCAATGGAAAATATGTAGCCCAAGTCTGTGGCAGTGGAAATTACTGGAATGCTGGTGCGAAGAAGTGTGAAAAGGATAATGGAACTTGTGTTACCACACCAACACCATCAACTCCAACCCCACCAACCCCGACTCCATCAACCCCCACCCCAGCAACCTGTTTAGAGGGAGCTGTCACGGAGAATCCTTCGAACTGTGCCGGATTCTACAAGTGTATCAATGGAAAATATGTAGCCCAAGTCTGTGGCAGTGGAAATTACTGGAATGCTGGTGCGAAGAAGTGTGAAAAGGACAATGGAACTTGTGTTACCACACCAACACCATCAACTCCAACCCCACCAACCCCAACACCATCAACCCCAACCCCAGCAACCTGTGTAGAGGGAGCTGTCACGGAGAATCCTTCGAACTGTGCCGGATTCTACAAGTGTATCAATGGAAAATATGTTGCCCAGGTCTGTGGCAGTGGAAATTACTGGAATGTTGAGGCTAAGCAGTGTGAAAAGGATAATGGATCTTGTATTACCACACCAACACCATCAACTCCAACCCCACCAACCCCAACACCATTAACCCCAACCCCATCTACTCCAACCCCATCAACCCCAATCCCACCAACTTGTGTAGAGGGAGATAAGGAAGTCAATCCCGCCAATTGTGCTGGATATTTAGAGTGCATAAACAATGTCATGGTGAAACGACAGTGTCCAGCCGATTCATACTTCGATACACAATTGAGTGTTTGTATTATCGATGTTAATAACATATGCATCCCTAAAGTCTGCGATGACGGTTGCTGTGATAAGCCCAATGATTGGCTAGGACCAGTTGACCAAAACTGTTCCGCCTTCATCCAATGTCTCTATGGAAATAAATTCCAGCAGAGGTGCCCCAACAACCTGCAGTTCAATAACGTCACAAAGGAGTGCGATTTCCCCGAGAATGTTAAGTGCGATGATGGCACTGCACCACCCAGTGGTCCCACCGCGGGTCCCTCGGGCACCTACTGTGAGAGCAAGGGTCGTTGTGTTGGCAAATCCGATGGAGCCACGATGGCGGATGCCAAGGATGTCTGCAGCGGTTCTTATGTGGTTTGCCAGTGCGAATGCGAGGTGAACTTCAAATGTTCTGCCGGCCTGGTCTTCAATTCGAAGCTTCGTGTCTGCGACTGGCCAGCAAATGCTAATTGTTAAGCTAAAGAAATAAAACTATATGAAACTGCATTGAGATATTTTCTGAGTTCCACTTACGGGGGTTAAATGGTATTCATTTTTTTCTACACTTTAATGTAGATGTACAAAAAATCAGTTTGTTTTCTATGATAACGTTTAAAAGAAAATTAATATAGATGTATATATCACGCTCACGATACGGTAATGATGTATGTGTGTATTTTAGATCCTAATGTGATAAATATTTTATAATTGTGACATATCTCGCACTGAAATAGATAATGGAGTAGAAACTGTGACATAAGACCACAAAAAGAAATATCTCTAATTCTATTGGACCGTTTCAAAGATATCACTGGAATGGCATTGGAAAAATAGTTCACAAACATCGAATGCTCTTAAATTTATATTGTAGATATAATGACAACATTACAAAGTATTTCTCTTCGGTTTTCTTTTACTTAAACCTTTCTTAATACTTTTCTTCGTTTGCTTTTCCACTTTTTGCATCTCACACTGAGCGATCTTTGGATAATCGCAACGCTTTGCTTCGGCATTGAAGTGAAGTCCTGTGGGACAATCCATGACCAGGAACATCATGTTACTGCAGAGTAAAAACTTTCCACAATCCTCACGATGTGGAACCAAGGCATCTTGCTTCATCTCAGAACAGAGACCTGCGGTTATCGCCGGACTATCATGGTGGACAATCTCCTGGTCACTTTCCTGTTTCATGGAGCACTTGGCTTCGGATGCCTTCATGCAGATGAGACGGTGGGGGCTAAAGTGTTGTTGATCCGGACAATGGCGCAGCTGGGCATGTTTCGATTTACACACATAGAATTCAGTGCAGGAGCCTTCTTTCACCAGAGCGTTGCCATTCTTTCTACCTAAACACAATCTATCAATCGAATTCGTATTCTGTAATTCCTTAATTGGTTTTACTATCGGAACTATCGGCTTCTGCTGTTTGGGTGGTGGCCGTCTGGTTGTTGAAGGTTCTTCCATCTCATCACTCTCTGATTCCGACATATCAATTTGAACGTCATCTATGTCATCCTCATCGTCATCGTCAAACATTTCGTAGGGACACTGTACCATATCGGCATCATCGCATTGTAAGGTCGATGGATTAAATCGGCTTTTTTCATTGCAAGATCCAACTACAGCTAGGCCATCATTACAAATATAATATCCTTGGCACGATCCGAACATGGGAAACAGTCCGCCATCCTTTCCCTCACATATTGATGTTGGAAACATGAAACCTTTCTTTAAGAGAAGGAATTATTATTATTAATTATATGAAACTAATCAAATTTTTTTATTTACCTTAAACTGCGCATTGGATGCTTTATTTAAGATCAGAATTATCCAAAGTATCTGAAGAGACCTCATGGCTCTTCTTCCGATCATGTTGCTCTATAAACTGAATCTCTGTGGTATCTACACTTTTATTTTATAGACGGAATTCATCTGGGAAATTTGCATGAAGTGCCAATCGGTAAAATGTACAATCTGTGATAAAAATCAACGGCAATTCTAAGTGTGACTGGTACTTGTGTACTTGTTACTTGATTTCGATTTTACTGCGAACTGATAACAGCCATTGATGAACTTAAAATGGAAAAGAAGTCTTTCATATCAAGATGGTGAATGACTTTCCTTCATGTGAAGAAAAAATGCCTAATAATATTTAAAAATATTAATGTTATTATAGAAGTTTCTTCAAATATTTCTATAGGGATCAAATATTAAACCCTAAGGTGCAAGTTGTGAACGAAAGTTAATTTGTTGAATAGTTCTTGTGGTAATTTTTTAATGTTATTTAAATAAAAACATATAATAAAAATTCGTTTCTATATACAGTCGTCGGATAAAGTATTTTGACAAAACTAAAGCTCAATCTAGTCGCTATTTGAACTCACTCTATGCTAAGGTTGGTATCAATGGAAAGGTCATTTAAATATCGTTTGAATGATACAAAACTTTCCTTAACCCATTAAGTACCCTTTGAAATTTTTTAATTTTTGTAAAAGTCTACTGTTTTGACTTTTTTCCTAGGGCTCCAACAAAAAATGTTGGGATGCAAAAAAATTCTTCAAACTATTTTAATAGTGACTGCAAAAAAAAATTTCCAAAAATCTCTTCGCTAGTATTTTTTTTACCATTTTTTGACCCATTTTTCTTCCTTTTCATACAAAAAGTAGCTTAAGGAACAAAATTAAAAAAATAGGAAAAAAGTCAAAACAGTAGACTTTTACAAAAATTCAAAATTTTCAAAGGGTACTTAATGGGTTAAGGAAAGTTTTGTATCATTCAAACGATATTTAAATGACCTTTCCATTGATACCAACCTTAGCATAGAGTGAGTTCAAATAGCGACTAGATTTAACTTTAGTTTTGTCAAAATACTTTATCCGACGACTGTAGATAGGGAGACATACACATAGACTGACATTGAGATGGGTAGTACTAAATCATGTTGACTGTTAATATTAATCGGATCAGAGGCAATGCGCTAACATACTTTTTACCTGTATTCATTGGGTACAGGGTATAATAAATAAAAGCACCTTATCTGCAGTCAACAGATATCAAATAAGACTAAAAGTATGCAATTCAATCGGAAGTAAAACAGCAATGACCAAAAGTATGCAATGATATCTCCTTTTTAAAAACAAACTGATTTATTTAGTTAGTGTAATGGGTCCTTAGAGAGCTTTTCACTTATTAGTTTGGGTGTTTGTCTTAAAAAATCGATTGCAGTGAACTCAAAAGAACTTTGTTTTAAAAATCAATTTGTTTAATAAATTCTAGTTATCTCCAATATTTTAATGGTCTGGCACACTATTCCTCCAAAATAATTGGGTGCATTTATAAATTTAAAAAACAAAGAAAACATTTTAAATAATCATCATAAACTTAATAAACATAAAATTATGTAAGCAACAGACAACTTTGGCTACAGTTGATAAAATCTTGTCTATCCCAAAAGTAAATGACCCAAATTCTGAATCATTATTAAATTGTTTTTAGTACTATTCTGGAAACAACAAAACAATGTTTTTTTTCGGATGAACAAAATTCTTTAATTAACAAAACGCGGTTAATAGAATTTCAAGCAATATCTTATCGTTTATGTATCCGTTAATATTTATTATCGTTAGAAGTGTCTGTAGTGTTGATATGATGTTACTTGTAACTAAAATTCGATCCGTTAGTCACTTTAGTTTCTTTAAAGACGTCGAGGAATAAGCAGAAAGCATAGAAAAGAGAAAATCAACTGAAGTGAAATCAATAGTGAATAAAAACATAAAAAAAAGTAACGAATTTTGATATTTTTAAACTCTACAAACATGAAAGGTAAATAAAAAACAATTAGCTATTAAAATGAGTTTTTCAATTCTAATTTCATCACTCTCTTCACTTAATAAATTATTATATTGTCTACTGTATTCATTACCCATTTGCATTCTATCAAGGAATTAAGACACTGAGCTTAGGAGTGTCCAGTTAAATTTTACTGAATTTTCTTAAATTCTCTCGTCGCCATTTACCATATACCACAACGTTTGGTTCAACCAGCGGAAGTATCTATCTAATATAGAAATATCTAATCGGCGAATGCATTTCTATTGAATGTCATGATTGAAAACATGTTGTATTTCCGAAAGCTTTGAAATACTTTTTTGTATTGCCCAATTATAATTAAATGCTAAGCAATAAATAGAAAACATTGCATACTGTGAGTGCTGTCAACTTTGAGAGATACCCTTACATTTACGATTATATTTATTATAAATCAAATAAATGAAAACAAACTGTAATATATTTTTACATACATAATGTATATAAATCGTCCTCTTCAAAGGATGTATACCTTATGATAACAGCTCGTATGATTATAACTTTTTTAAGTACTAACATGTAGAGTATAGCAAGTGCAGGAAGCTACTAGCGCTGTGGTTGTATGATAAAGATCTTGATATCAATTTGATAAGGATGGAGGCTGCAAGCTACTTTGCTAATGAGACGACCATTTGCCAAAAATTATTTTTAGCATTTTTATAGATTTTTGTACAGTATATATAGCACAACAGGGAGCTGGTACTTCATTCATTGCTGTGTAGCAACTGGAAACTTTAAAACATACATTTTAAGCTTCAGCAAACTAACAACAGCTATGCGAAACGTATATGGTAAACTCCCGAAACAACGACAACGACAAAATATGGGATGAGTTAATCAATCGCATTTGGTATTTTACAGTTTTTACCATTCTGCTTCTGGCAGTATCCGCCAATAGCATTCTTGGTGCTAGCTTGGAAAGTCGGCAATATCAGCAGGTATTTTGTCGTGGAAATGCTAACGGCATTCGGGCTTTGGTGCCAGGCAGCTGTTCCAAGTACTTCGAGTGTCAAAACGGACAGGCCACGGAATACACTTGCCCTAAATACTATGACTTTATGACAAGATCTTGCGTTACTTACAATCCGGGCTGCATTGAATACGATCCCATAGAGTTCCAGCAGACATCGGAGAAATCTGCGGATACTCCTTGCAGTCAAACAACGCCACCACCGTGTACTACACCGCGTCCACCATGCGGTGGCAATGTTACACCCGCCACACCGAAAACAACTACACCGTCAGCTGTAACCCCATGCGGAACAACCACCACAACACCATGTGACACAACGACCACCACGACTACAACAACCACTACGACTACAACAACCACAACACCATGTGACACAACAACCACCACGACTACAACAACAACTACGTCTACAACAACCACCACGACTACAACAACCACTACGACTACAACAACCACTACGACTACAACTACAACCACAACTACAACAACCTCTACGACTACAACAACAACAACGACCACAACACCATGTGACACAACAACTACCACGACTACAACAACTACTACGACTACAACAACCACTACGACTACATCAACCACAACAACGACCACAACACCATGTGACACAACAACTACTACGACTACATCAACTACTACGACTACAACAACCACTACGACTACGACTACAACAACAACAACCACAACGACAACACCATGTGATACCACAACTACTACGACTACAACAACAACAACAACGACAACAACAACAACAACGACCACAACACCATGTGACACAACAACCACCACGACTACAACAACTACTACGACTTCAACAACTACAACGACAACAACAACCACTACGACTACAACAACCACAACAACGACCACAACACCATGTGACACAACAACTACTACCACTACAACAACTACTACGACTACAACAACCACTACGACTACAACAACGACAACAACAACGACAACAACAACCACTACGACTACAACAACCACAACGACAACACCATGTGACACAACAACTACTACGACTACAACAACCACTACGACTACAACAACCACAGACGACAACACCATGTGACACAACAACTACTACGACTACAACAACCACTACGACTACAACAACCACAACGACTACAACAACAACAACAACAACAACCACCACAACACCATGTGACACAACAACCACCACTACTACAACAACCACTACGACTACAACAACCACAACGACAACACCTTGTGACACAACGACTACTACGACTACAACAACTACTACGACTACAACAACACCATGTGACACAACAACTACTACGACTACAACAACCACTACGACTACAACAACAACAACCACTACCACTACAACAACAACAACGACAACCACAACGACAACACCATGTGATACAACAACTACTACGACTACAACAACTACTACGACTACCACAACCACAACGACAACACCATGTGATACCACAACTACTACGACTACAGCAACAACAACGACAACAACAACCACAACGACAACACCATGTGACTCAACAACCACAACAACCACCACAACAACAACCACTACAACAACAACTACGACCACCACAACAACAACAACCACAACACCATGTGACTCAACAACCACAACAACCACCACAACAACAACAACTACGACCACCACAACAACAACAACCACAACACCATGTGACACAACAACCACAACAACAACCACCACAACAACAACCACTACAACAACAACTACGACCACCACAACACCATGTGACTCAACAACAACAACAACTACGACCACCACAACAACAACCACCACAACAACACCTTGTGACTCAACAACCACAACAACAACTACGACCACCACAACAACAACAACCACAACAACAACAACCACAACACCATGTGACTCAACAACCACAACAACCACCACAACAACAACCACAACAACAACCACAACAACAACAACCACTACAACAACAACTACGACCACCACAACACCATGTGACTCAACAACCACAACACAGTGCATTACAACAACCACTACAGAGTGTATCACAACAACCACAACACCGTGTATCACAACACCTTGCATAACCACAACGTGCAGCACAACAACCGTTTGTGTGACAACAGAACCTCCTTGCGAGGAAACCACGGAGGCTCCTTGTGCGTCGGGATCAAATGTTGCTAGCTCGTCGCATAAGAATCGTCGACCCAATCGTGTCCGTCCCAGCTTCAGACCACTCGCAGAAGCGCTTCAGCAGACCAGGGAAATGACAGCAACAGCCACTGATGTCCAGATTCAGATTGTGTGTGTGGGCAAACCCGATGGCTTTCTGATGGCATCTCCGAAACGCTGCAACGACTACTATATCTGCCGTCATGGACAGGCCCTGAAGGTTAGCTGCGGTGACAGATACTTCAACGGACAAAAGGGTATCTGCGACTTGCCAGAGAATACAGGATGTGTTCAGTCCTAATCGATGATACTAGAATCCCAGCACGATAATATTTGAAAACGACAATGGAAAATTAATTTAAACAATTGATGTTATACCTATTAAAAATAAAATCTGCAAGCGCCTAAAAAAGGCAACTAATTAAATACATTTAATATTTTATTACGCAAAGTTAAATAATTTTATTGCAGATTCACATCTTAACTGAAACAATAGTTAAGTTAATGGTAATCCCCTAATCTGAGTAATACTCTCAGAGCAGGACAGATAATACATTTGTCATATCATTTGAATATGTTAACTAGTTTTTTGTATTTTACTCAACACATATTTCTATTCTTTTTTTTCAGACTACTCTTTAAAACTGCATATTATGATGACAGCATTACTAATATATGGGAATCTAAGGTGTGCAGAAGGAAATACCAAACCAAGTTCTCCAATGACAATCGACATTAATTGCTTATCGAGTGGGTTTTTCGAACATACAACGGAATGTGGTGCCTATATATCATGTCATGATTCAGATGCCCAAATTAAATATTGCTCAGCGGACAAAATCTTTAATGGAATTCTACAAATTTGTGATACACCCGAATCGGTAGATTGTAAAGTATCCAAATATGCGAGAACATCCAGCCTAGAAGATAATCCATGTGTTGGACAAAAGCAAGGCATATCCTTTCCCCTATTGACAGACTGTCGTCAGTATATTCTATGTTTGGGTGATGACAAGTCTGTCATAGCCAAATGTCCTGTAAGTGCTTGGTACGACCCGAAGTCCGGCAATTGTGGTCCAGATGTTTCGTCCACCGCTTGCCTTGAATCGACTTCCAGTTCTCAACCAGATTCGGACGAACCTTGCTTTGACCAAGAGTTGGGAGTCTCCTATCCATTGGTGACAGACTGTAAGAAGTATATAGTATGCATGGGTAACGGAGAATCGGCAATAGTCAACTGCATTTACAATGCTTGGTTTGATCCCTTAACGGGCAATTGTGGACCAAATGTCTCACCCACAGCATGTATGGAGACTACAACCACGGTAACAACTACAACCAAGAAGTCTACCTCAAGCATTAGCACAACAACCACTCAACCTACAAGCAGCACAACGGATACACCAATTAGTCCAGATATTTGCGGTGGTCTGATCAATGGGGAGTATGTGGCATACCCCGATAACTGTAGTAAGTATATCGTGTGTGTAGAGCCAATACCCATTGCATTTTATTGCACACCCGGGTATTACTTTAACGAGAAACTTCAGGTGTGCGTCGATAGGGCTCAAAGTGACTGCCCGGTGATGGAGACAACAGTATCTCCACCGGAATTTACAACGCCTGGATATACAGCACCCTCCATCTGCGAGAATAACAGTGGCGAGTCATTTCCTTACCCGGAAAACTGTCAATGGTTTATACAATGCATCAATGACAATGTCTACATGATGGGCGTTTGCAATCAGGAAGAGTATTACGATCCATCAATTGGGAAATGTAGTGCAACTGCAGCTCCTGATGCATGTCTTCAAAATTACGTGACAACCACAACTACGAGAACTACAATTCCGCCAACATCATCTACAAAATCAATAACAACCTCTACTACCACTACAACAACAACAACAACACCTACAACTACAGCGACAACGACACCTACACCTGCTCCTAATCCCTGTGAGAATGTTCCAGTGGGAAAACTAGTGCCTTATCCTAACGACTGCACAAAGTTCATCAAGTGCGAGGGATCAACAGGCGTGACCTACGATTGTGTCGAGGGTCAAGAGTTTAGTGCTCACCTCGAACGCTGTATGGCCCCTTGGATTGCCAACTGTACAATCACAGGACGAATTATGAAACCCTGGGTATTTTAAAGTATTCATGATAATCCGATAAGAGAACTCCGCATATGGTTATAATAAAGTTAACACAGTATTATGTAATGCACATTTCTTGACCTTTATTTTTGATTTACCTTACTGGCAACCCGCAGAGGATATATCACAAGATTGCGTAACGCTGTTCCAATATAAGCCGCCGGGACAATACAGTATAGTAGCTGTTGGGCAGAAAATGAATTTATGGCAATCTCCTGGATATTGCACATACTTCATCCCAACAGAATTTTGGCATATATATTCAGGGTCTATTGGTAGATAATTGGTAGTATAATTGGGTGTCACTGGCGTCTGGGTGATAATTGGCGGAGTAGGCGCAAGTGGACTGATAATTGGAGTGTTGTTGGGGTTCCAAGATGGAATGATGACTGGACTGGCTGGTGCTAAACAACCCGCAGATTGTGGCAGATCACAACGCTGAGTCTGCGCATTCCAATGATCATTACCCCGGCAGCTTAGAATTTGGGTTTTGTAGTACCGACTGCAATCTCCCGGATAGGCGCTGTACTGGATATATTGTTGTATCGGCGATAGAGGCTCAATAGAGTCGATGCAATTCGAGAGTTCCTTAACATCGCAGCGATAGGTGATCTGACTCCAGAAGTAGTTGTCGGGACATTGGTGAGCGTAGCCCAGACCATTCAGACAGGTATAATACTTGCGACAGTTGTTTGGATAGGAAAGCATCACAACATGATTAGGATCGTCAACGGCGGGACATTGAGTCAACCGAATAGGTGCTTCGGTTCCTAGGCGCTGTACAAAATAATTATAGGAAACTGTAGTAATTTTATTATCGTCTACTCACCAAACCTTGAATCGCATCTCCATAACTGGTAGTTGCTATGGTAACCAGAAGCAAGCAAATAGTCCAGGAAAACTTCAGCACTATGAAAAGGAAGAGCCATTCTTTTTATATTCTCATTACAACTTACTTTCACTTACTCTTGATTCGATCAATCCAAAACAGAGATAATACTTTATTTCTACTGGCAACGGCTTTTTATACCAATTCTTATCAGGAGCATAAGTAAAGTGTGTAAATAGAAATCGCATTGTCAAGTGCAATTTAAATATATTTTCTTAACGAAAGCTTATCCACTTAAAAGGTCAATTGGTTTTTTTCAAGGTCTGACAAAGATAATCTCATAAATCAATATCGTTTATAAATGTAAATATTGTAGATAATTCGATTGTTTTCGAAAATGTATAAAAACTCAACGCAGCTGAAAAGTTGTTACTCATATTTTAGCTTCGTCAGTCACAAGTGAGTATAATTAATAACATAATTTAAAAAACTTTTAATTATTTCAATTTCACAGTGGTATTCAAGATATGGTTAATTACGTGCATCGCAATCTGCATCTTTAATAGTTTCTCGACATCATTGAACCTCTTGGACGAAACTACTTACTACTCCTATCCTGGCAACTGTAATCTCTACTATGAGAGACGAGCATTCAACTGTGCACCCAACTCTTACTGGAGTGATACATTACAACGATGTGATAATTTAAACTATTCCGAGTGTTCAACACCTATAGTTAACCCATCTACTGACAACGATAATCTGAATCTGGTTAATCTATGTGCTAATCAAATGGGAAAGCTTATACCATATCCAGGCAACTGCCGTCTGTTTATCCAGTGCGATTATATTCCTTTTGTGAAGATCTGTCCGAAATACTTGTATTGGAACTCCAAGCTGCTTACCTGCGACAGAATTTGTGTATAACTTGACGAGTTATTTAATAAAAACATATATTAATTGCTTTTAATTAAACTGTGTACAAATATACAAATGTATTAATCACTTTCTTGGCCTCCTGATTTTCTGCATCGCAAGTCAGTCTAAAATTGTGTTCACTATAGCTGGGAATGAGTATATCGTAGATTCCACTAGGCTTGAAATTGGCAGTTGCTATTCTAGTTGGAAAAACTATAGCTGAGCGCTTGCAATAGTATGATACCCTGTACCAGACTCTATAAAAGTATTACGTTTCAATACCTTCTACTTTTCTGCATAGTAATAAAATATTTTTCACTAAAATCGCTTTAATTGTAACGTAAATTTTGGTAAAATTTTGTTTGATAAACATAAGCATAAAGTCAAAATTAAGTTTTAGCTTATGTATTATATATTATTAAAAAAAATATATATTTTATTTGTATGTACAAAACTGTTTTTCCTAGCATAATTTCAGGCCAATCGCAAAATTATTGTGGTTCAACAATCATTTTAGCTCTATACAAATTTATCGCAAATCAAATAGTATTTTTGAATTTAGGGAAAAATTAGCATTGAGCATCAATTTTCCATTAAATTTAATGAAATTTAAGTTTTTTCTGCAAAGACAAATATATGAAATTGGGATCAGTTTTATCATTACAAATTTAAAGCTGACTCACCCGCATTTTTTTTCATATTGTTATTACGGAATGTACATTTATGTTTTATTACATCAATTCCAAACACATAGATAAGATAATTATTTTTAAAAAATGTTTGGAAACTTATATTTCTCTCTGTAAGGACAGTCAATAACAATTATGGTTGTTAGTTTACAATACAAATTGGACTCGGCCTTTTAATAATTACGTTTATCAAATACCAACAATTCCAAATACCAAAGGCATGTATTTTTCTGGCTAATATTACGTGGAGTGTTTGATTGGAAGATGTAACTTTATGCAAATCTTGACTTAAGATATTAGTATTGAGCGTGTTATATACTAATTAGATATTGATAACGCAACAATGCATTTCCCGATGATATAAATATAGAGAGAAGAACTAACAATTGCCTTAGTACCGACAAATAGTTGATCAATAGACAAAATGAAATGTGGGTTTTGTAAAAGAATAAGTTTGAGTTTACTGAGATATACCAAGTACAATGTAAAGATAAATCTATATATATTTCAGTGGTCTCCGGTCTATTAATATGCTTGGAGTTGATACTGCTGGTCTCAGCCCTCAACGCCAGGCTATGCATCACTCCAAATCCAACGACTGTGGCCCCTAAAACCACGCAGAATCCGGATGATCCAGCAACAGCGCCCACCCAATTGCCAACGAGACCAACTAATTTGCCCACGGGACCAACTGATTCTCCGCCAAGCCCAACTGATTCTCCGCCGAGTCCAACAGATCCGTCACCGAGTCCAACAGATCCGTCACCGAGTCCATCGGATTCTCCTTCAAATCCAACTGAATTAACACCGAGTCCTACTGATTCTCCCCCAAAACCTACAGATTCTTCCCCGGATCCAACGGATTCTCCTTCAAGTCAGACATATTCTACGCCGAGTCTAACAGACTCTACCCCGAGTCCAACAGATTCTCCCCCGATTCCAACTGACTTACACCCAAGTCCCACTGATGTACCCCCAAGTCCGACAGATTCTCCGCCGAGTCCAACAGATTCTCCGCCGAGTTCAACAGATTCTCCCCCGAGTCCAACAGACTCTCCTCCAAGTCCACATGATGGGCGTTTGCAATCAGGAAGAGTTTTACGATCCATCAATTGGGAAATGTAGTGCCATTGCAGCAGCTGATGTATGTCACAACTACGAAAACTACAATTCCGCCAACATCAACTACAAAATCAACAACCACTACAACAACGACAACTACAGCGACAACGACACCTACACCTGCTCCTAATCCCTGTTATCCTTACGACTGCACAAAGTTCATCAAGTGCGAGGGATCAACAGGCGTGATCTACTATTGTGTCGAGGGTCAAGAGTTTAGTGCTCAACTCGAACGCTGTATGGCCCCTTGGATTGCCAACTGTACAATCACAGGACGAATTATGAAACCCTGGGTATTTTAAAGTATTCATAATAATAAGATAAGAGAACTCCGCATATGGTTATAATAAAGTTAACACAATATTATGTAATGCACATTTCTTGACCTTTATTTTTGATTTACCTTACTGGCAACCCGCAGAGGATATATCACAAGATTGCGTAACGCTGTTCCAATATAAGCCGCCGGGACAATACAGTATAGTAGCTGTTGGGCAGAAAATGAATTTATGGCAATCTCCTGGATATTGCACATACTTCATCCCAACAGAATTTTGGCATATATATTCAGGGTCTATTGGTAGATAATTGGTAGTATAATTGGGTGTCACTGGCGTCTGGGTGATAATTGGCGGAGTAGGCGCAAGTGGACTGATAATTGGAGTGTTGTTGGGGTTCCAAGATGGAATGATGACTGGACTGGCTGGTGCTAAACAACCCGCAGATTGTGGCAGATCACAACGCTGAGTCTGCGCATTCCAATGCTCATTACCCCGACAGCTTAGAATTTGGGTTTTGTAGTACCGACTGCAATCTCCCGGATAGGCGCTGTACTGGATATATTGTTGTATCGGCGATAGAGGCTCAATAGAGTCGATGCAATTCGAGAGTTCCTTAACATCGCAGCGATAGGTGATCTGACTCCAGAAGTAGTTGTCGGGACATTGGTGAGCGTAGCCCAGACCATTCAGACAGGTATAATACTTGCGACAGTTGTTTGGATAGGAAAGCATCACAACATGATTAGGATCGTCAACGGCGGGACATTGAGTCAACCGAATAGGTGCTTCGGTTCCTAGGCGCTGTACAAAATAATTATAGGAAACTGTAGTAATTTTATTATCGTCTACTCACCAAACCTTGAATCGCATCTCCATAACTGGTAGTTGCTATGGTAACCAGAAGCAAGCAAATAGTCCAGGAAAACTTCAGCACTATGAAAAGGAAGAGCCATTCTTTTTATATTCTCATTACAACTTACTTTCACTTACTCTTGATTCGATCAATCCAAAACAGAGATAATACTTTATTTCTACTGGCAACGGCTTTTTATACCAATTCTTATCAGGAGCATAAGTAAAGTGTGTAAATAGAAATCGCATTGTCAAGTGCAATTTAAATATATTTTCTTAACGAAAGCTTATCCACTTAAAAGGTCAATTGGTTTTTTTCAAGGTCTGACAAAGATAATCTCATAAATCAATATCGTTTATAAATGTAAATATTGTAGATAATTCGATTGTTTTCGAAAATGTATAAAAACTCAACGCAGCTGAAAAGTTGTTACTCATATGTTATTACTTCGTCAGTCACAAGTGAGTATAATTAATAACATAATTTAAAAAACTTTTAATTATTTCAATTTCACAGTGGTATTCAAGATATGGTTAATTACGTGCATCGCAATCTGCATCTTTAATAGTTTCTCGACATCATTGAACCTCTTGGACGAAACTACTTACTACTCCTATCCTGGCAACTGTAATCTCTACTATGAGAGACGAGCATTCAACTGTGCACCCAACTCTTACTGGAGTGATACATTACAACGATGTGATAATTTAAACTATTCCGAGTGTTCAACACCTATAGTTAACCCATCTACTGACAACGATAATCTGAATCTGGTTAATCTATGTGCTAATCAAATGGGAAAGCTTATACCATATCCAGGCAACTGCCGTCTGTTTATCCAGTGCGATTATATTCCTTTTGTGAAGATCTGTCCGAAATACTTGTATTGGAACTCCAAGCTGCTTACCTGCGACAGAATTTGTGTATAACTTGACGAGTTCTTTAATAAAAACATATATTAATTGCTTATAATTTAACTGTTTACAAATATACAAATGTACTAATCACTTTCTTGGCCGTAACATCATGACGGCTTTCTTCAGAGAGTACTGCCGCTTATGAAAAGGGCCCCAATGGACGCCCTTGAATCCGGTACAAGCGTTATATGTACCTGCCAAGTTGCTGTAGGAATTAAAATTTATTAGCAACATTTTTAAATGAAACAAGATTTCCATCTTACTTGCAATGACCAGGCACCACTGTACCTTACGGCGCAGTTTTCATTGTCCAGATCATTATAACGATCAAAGGATGTGAATTGCATGCCACGATGATATTTCATGCAGTCGCCAGTAGTTCCACTGGCTTTGCCCAGAGTGTGTAAAATATATTGTTCATTTTCATCGCCAATTGCGAATTTTTCATACTTTTTGGACTTTTCAGTTCTACGAGCAACTCCTGACTTCTCTCTGCCGTCAGCGCATGGACTTTTTCCAAGCCTAGAAAGAACTCTCCATCCAAGTCCAGTTCCGATAGAAGTCCACACTTCCATCCATTCGTCTCAAAATGATCGTCCAACCTCCCTCCTGAGTTTCTGCATCGCAAGCCACTCTAAATGGGTGTTCACACTAATTTTTCTCTTAAAAGAGCTGCAATAATCTATTCGGAAAAACTATAGCTGAGCGGTTGCGACAGTATGATACCCTGTACCAAACTCTACAAAAGCATTACGTTTCAATACTTTCTACTTTTCTGCATAGTAATAAAATATTTCTCACTAAAATCGCTCTAATCGTAACATAAATTTTGGTAAAATTTTGTTTGATAAACATACACATAAATCAAATATATATTTTAACTTATGTACTTCCGGCTACTCCCAAAATAGAGAAATTTGCTACCAAATAAAATACCAAATAATATTTTATTTGCCTGTATTCCTAACATACTTTCAGGCCGATCGCAATATTATTGTGGTTCAACAATTATTTTAACTCTATAAAAATATATCGCAAATCAAATGGTATTTTTGAATTTAGGGTAAAATTAATATTCATCAGTTATCCATTAAATTTAATAAAGTACATGTATACAACTGGTCATATATGGGATTTTACAAGTTTTTTCTGCAAAGACAAATATATAAAATTCTGGTTAGTTTTATCATTAGGAATTTAAAGCTGACTTACCTGCATTTTTTTCATTTTGTTATTACGAATTGTACATTTATGTATTATTACATCAATTCCAAACAAATTGATAAGATAATTATTCAAAAAAAAAGTTTAGAAACTTAAATTTATCTCTGTAAGGATAGTCAATAACAATTATAGTTGTTAGCTTACAATACAAATTGGACTCGGTTATTTAATAATTAGGTTTATCAAATACCAATAGTCGGAAACAGTCATAAATGACGTCTTTACAAAGCATTTTTTTTTCTGGCTAATATTACGTGGACTGTTTGATTGGAAGATGTAACTTTATGCAAATCTTGACTTAAGATAAGATAAATATATTAGTATTGAGCGTGTTATATACTAATTAGATATTGATAACGCAACAATGCATTTCCCGATGATATAAATATAGAGAGAAGAACTAACAATTGCCTTAGTACCGGCAAATAGTTGATCAACAGACAAAATGAAATGTGGGTTTTGTAAAAAAAATGAGTTTGATTCTACTGACATATACCAAGTACAATGTAAAGATAAATCTATATATATTTCAGTGGTCTCCGGTCTATTAATATGCTTGGAGTTGATACTGCTGGTCTCAGCCCTCAACGCCAGGCTATGCATCACTCCAAATCCAACGACTGTGGCCCCTACAACCACGCAGAATCCGGATGGTCCTGTAACAGCGCCTACCAAATTGCCAACGAGACCAACTGATTTGCCCACGGGACCAACTGATTCTCCGCCAAGCCCAACTGATTCACCGCCGAGTCCAACAGATCCGTCACCGAGTCCAACGGATTCTCCTCCAAATCCAACTGACTTGACACCGAGCCCTACTGATTCTCCCCCAAAACCTACGGATTCTTCCCCGGATCCAACGGATTTCTCTCCAAGTCCGACAGATTCTCCGCCGAGTCCAACTGACTTACCGCCAAGTCCCACTGATTTACCCCCGAGTCCAACTGATTCTACCCCGAGTTCCACTGATTTACCCCCGAGACCAACGGACTCTAATCCAAAACCTACTGATTCGCCACCAAGTCCGACAGATTCTCCCCCGAGTCCAACTGATTCTTCCCCGAGTCCAACTGATTTACCCCCGAGTCCGACTGAGTTACCCCCGAGTCCAACTGATTCTCCTGCAAAACCTACTGATTCTCCCCCAAGTCCGACAGATTCTCCCCCGAGTCCAACTGATTCACCTCCAAAACCTACTGATGCTCCCCCGAGTCCGACAGATTCTCCCTCGAGTCCAACTGTTACTCCGCGAATCCCAACTGACTCTCCCCCGAGTCCAACTGATTCACCCCCAAGTCCAACAGAGTCTCCTCCAAAACCTACAGATTCTCCCCCAAGTTCAACAGAGTCTCCTCCAAAACCTACTGATGCTCCCCCGAGTCCGACAGATTCTCCCTCGAGTCCAACTGTTACTCCGCGAATCCCAACTGACTCTCCCCCGAGTCCAACTGATTCACCCCCAAGTCCAACAGAGTCTCCTCCAAAACCTACTGATTCTCCCCCGAGTCCAACTGAGTCTCCGCCAGTCCCAACTGACTCATCGCCTGATGATCCAAAGACAACACATGGATCAACCACTACGCCACCATCTAATCCAACTGATGCTGGGACAAAAACCGAAGCGCCACCAAGTGCAACCACTGTGTCAACACCGACAACAACGGATGCAGTTGTGAATCCTGATAGTATGTGCACGAACCATCCTGGTGTGGAGTATTTGCCATATCCCTACAACTGTCATCAGTTCATAAACTGCGAGGGCTCCCAGGGCTACATAAAAACGTGTCCATCCAATCTGTACTGGGACTCTAAGACTAACAGTTGTGAGGCTGCTTGCGCCTAAATGTCTGGGGATAAAAGCAATGCAATTTTCCAGCCATGAGGGAAAATTCGTCAGAAAGGTTGTGAAAAATGTTGTTATTAGTTGGTGCAAATGAAAACGAATAAATATTGCATTGCAAGATTGCCAGAGTTTCCTATATTTTATAAATTTTTCGATATCAATTTTCCGACATTGAAGTATCTAAGGCTCGCCGAAATATTTAATCCTTCTTAAATTGTTTTAGATCGTTTGCACGAGGTTGCACGAAGAATAAAATTATTATACTACTTGAATAACTCATTTGTCCCTCTGGAATAATTAATTATTGAAGTGTATTGAATTTATTATCTTCATATTATCTTTGACAATTTAATTTGGGCAACTGCTTTATTAAAAAAATATATAACTATATATTTTACACATCGAATAAGCATCATAAAATGATTATTCATATTTAAATGCTAAAAAATCAAGGCATAATGAAAACCGAACCAAAATCTAGCTCTAACCTTTTCCCAAACCTTTGATCGTTTCCAATCTTGTGCAATCTTGTGCATTTAATCTGTTATTTTTAAGTATTATCAAGTCGCAGCATGAACATTATCATTAATGCACTTGACATTCAGTCTCGCACTCACAAATTATTGAGGTCTCATTCATAGCTAGTGCAAATTCGACATAAAGGGTGCGGCTCAAGATAGTCTTCTGCCAGATGATTTTTGTCTTCCCGGAATTGATGCAAAAGCGCACAACTCAATTAAAGAAACTTGATGGGCGCATGTTGAAGATAAACGATAAACAAGTCTGATAACTACACACAGAGATCGATCGATGCTGATAAGCAACATAACGAATGTAAGTTGGGATCGTTTTAAAAGTAAATGTATATAAAGGGTCGGAAATTTTGGTAACATTGCGGAGTACCACTATAGCAATAGCCGTGGAATATTAGAGAACACTGAAATGAAAGGTCAGTACTAGAAACGTCGTAACATCTTCTTCGAAAGGATATTAAAATGTTGTTCCTGCTTTACAGTTACTCTGCTTGCTGTGGTTATAGTCACCGCAGTGGCATCCTTAGCCGATGCCGCCGATCCTGAATGCATCTATCGCAAGCTGCGTGGTTTGTCGCCACACTTTCCCAATCCTACAGATTGTGCCAGCTACTATCGCTGCTCCAATAAAAATGCCGTGAAGTCCATTACCTGCCCGCCTGGAAAGGAATATAATCCCAAGACTGGCAAATGCTCGACAGCAGGACGTGGTCTGTGCAAGCTGTCACTGGCAGCCCCATTGGCAGAGGTAAGTTTCAGAGATTTTTTTTTTTTTTTTTTTTTTTTTATTGATTGATATTCATCTTGCAGGCCTCCAATGTCTGTGCCAATGAGGTGAATGGCGTCTGGGTGAAGAACCCTGACTACTGTGGCCAGTACTACATCTGTTCCAATCAGATGGCGTATTCCCAGAACTGTGACCTCGGCAGTTACTTCGATCCGATCCTGCAGAGCTGCGCACCAGACACACAGTCCGTGTGCTGGCAGAATCAGTGCATCAACCAGGCGGATGGTACACTTTTGCCCAGTTCCACATCCTGTAGCAATTTCTACATCTGCAAGAGCAAGATAGCCACCGTGGAAAGCTGCAATGCTGGTTACTACTTCAATGCCCAGCAGAAGGAATGTGTTGTCGATCCGAAGAATGCCCAGTGCTGGGAGAACTTCTGTATTGGAAAGGCTGATGGTGCAGCTGTACCTGATCCCGACAATTGCAGCAACTTCTACTTGTGCTACAATCAGAAGGCGACGCTTCAGGAGTGCTCCGAGGGCACCTACTTCGATAAGAACGGTCCGAATTGTAAGCCCGGCCCGTGTCCCGGTCCCGATGATACGACCACAACGACAACAACAACGACTACAACGGAGTCACCTTCAACTGGCTGTGATTGTGCCGATGGATCGGTTAATGGACAACTGGTGCCGAACGAGAATAATTGCCGACTCTACTTCATCTGCGAGAATGGAGTCCTGGAGCCAGAAGATTGTCTAATGGGCAACTACTTTGATAAGAAGTACAATGTCTGTCAAGTGGACACGGGCAGGACCTGTGCGGACAGCTGGACTCCCGACTGTGTGAATGGCGACGTCACTGTGGATGCCGAGAACTGTAATCAATATTACGAGTGTCAGAATGGAATCTGGCAGTCGGAGACCTGCCCCAAGGGACAGTACTTCTCGACAGATTGTGGCTATTGTGTTGAGGATACCGCCAACGTATGTCCGCAATGCAGTGAATCCTCCGAAGATCCTCCAGTGCCGACAACAGCCACAGAACCCACAGTGGCTGCTGCCTGCAAAGTGACCGATCCCATCCAGAAGGGAGCGAACTGTTACAGCTACTTTGTGTGCATCAGTGGCAGCTGGAAGCAGGAATCCTGCCCAGCTGGCTCCTACTTTGATGGTAAGTTTGGTATTTGCAAACTGGATGCGGATAACACTTGCCCGGAGAACAAACTCATTTCCTTGGGATGGCGTAACAAGCGAAGTGTTGACCAGGAAACGGATGCCGACTGCACATGCGAAGGGGACATTCCCGCGGGCAGCATCGTGGCCCATCCCACGGACTGCGACAAGTATCTCATCTGCCAGAATCAAGAGCTCATCCCGGGTACCTGCGGCCAGGGCAACGTCTTCTGCAGCAAACAGGGCGTCTGTGTGCCGGATACGGATGCCAGCTGTTGGGTCTGCGCCAACAAACCCAATGGTTACCAGATGGTCGATCCCACCGACTGCACCTCCTATGTCACCTGTACCAACGGCCTGGCCGTAACCCAGACCTGTCCAGCCGGGCAATGGTTCTCTGGCCAATCCTGTGTGATTGATGTGACCGGACAGTGCATTAATCCCTGCAGCTGTGGCACCGGAAATGTGGAGCATCCCATCTGCTCAAAGTACTTCCAGTGCACCGATGGTGTCCCACAGGTGGTCGACTGTCCCGCCAACCAGGGCTACGATCCATCCACTCAGAAATGCTCGGCCAAGGTTGCATGTGATGCGACACTTTGCGCCACCGCCGCCGATGGCACCGTCATTCCCATCGAGGGCACGGACACCAAGTTCTATCTGTGCATGGGCAACACGGCCACGATCCGATCGTGTCCACCCAACACGGCACTGGACCCAACCTTCCTGATTTGCCTAGCCGTACCCAGTGTAGGTCATATTGAATGAGTATCCTGAAATACTAATCCCAACATTTGAAACTTTTCAGTGCTCATGCGATCAATCCAAGTGCACGAAGGACGATCTCTACTCGGCCTATCCGACCCAGGATAATGACACCACCACCTTCTGTCTGTGCGAAAGCGATGGCGCCTACGTCAAAAACTGTCCCTCGGGTTATACCTTTGACGCTTGTGACAGTGTCTGCACCTTCGTAAGATCCAACACATTATCTCCTATTTAATTTGCTTCCTGTTTTTACTGCTTATAACTCATATATTTACAGACGGGACCTTGCGATCCAAAGGTTTGCGTGGACGCACCTGAATACACACCTTCGGTCAACTATGACGATCCCGACAGCTTCTGTCTGTGCCGCGCTGGCCAACAGGTGCCTGTACCTTGTCCCATTGGCTATACCTTCAACAGTGCTCTCCTCCTTTGTGTCGTTGCCCCCATTCCAGATGTAAGTTGATTATTAGTCACTTTTAAATTATTTAAACATTTTTGAGTTATCTGGAGGTAAGGTTAAACAAGGTACCATATTAGTTTTTATTCAATCAAATCTACTTTTTGGTTTTGGAATTAATTTATCAATCTTTATTCAAATAACTTTTCACTTAAAATTACCTCATTAAACTTAGGATCTGTCAAGGTCTTCGCCCCAGATATTTTTGCACTGAAATTTATTTAAACTATAAATTTATAGATTTAGAAAACTAATAAGTATACGATGAACACCTCTTCTTGAAAGCTTTCCTTCGATTTGTTGTGCTGAGGCATCAGACAATTTACCTGATAAAAAGTTTTGATTTATTTTACCATTGACTTCAAAGACGGAAGATTGTAGGAAATCAATTCCTGTACTTGTAACTCTAATTTCAATAGTTTCCTATCCTATGAAATGCGATCTTAATATCTTTAGAACTTCATAAAACGGATTCAAAACGAATCACTGCTTAGAATTCAAACTCCTTAAAGGTAAATGAGATCTTATATGTCTAGAATCATTTTATATTATAACATTTGTCAATATTTGACATTATTATTTATATGATTATCTTCATTACTATAATTAATATTCTCCTTATTCGAACTTCTTTTTCGAATTATAGCCCCGATGCTGTCGCAACTTCTGCGTTGATAAACCAAATGATGTGACCTTCCCGGCCATCGATACGGATGCTGGATTCTGTCTGTGCGTGGATGAGGTGCCAGCCTACAACGACTGTCCAGTGAATAAGATCTACGATGCTACCCTGGGCATTTGCCTGGAGCCCTATGTAATTCATGAAAAATAACATCCAAGACATTGTTGCATTTATTCACAATACATTTCTACTCGCAGGAGGGCGTCAATTGTGAATGCAATGAGTGCAATCCTGAGGCATGTGTGAATAACCCAGAATTTGACATTTTCCCGGCAGGAGATAATGTTGATGGCTTCTGCTACTGCAAGGAATATTGTCCAGTTTTCTCCCAGTGTCCAGATGGCAAAGAATTCGATCCCGTGCTGATGCTGTGCCTGCCACCAAAGGTAAGCAATAGATTTTAAAATAGTGATATTCTTAATTACAAATGTTGATTTCAGGGTCCCGTCGTTTGTGATGAAGAGCAATGTGATACACTTCCGCAATTTGAGACTTATCCGGCAATCAGTGGTACCGACGGCTTCTGCTACTGTCAGGGAGGTGTACCCATTTATAGACCTTGTCCACCCGGCAAGGAGTACAGCGTTCAAGATGGCATTTGCGAGGAACCAATGGTAAAGTGGAGCTACAAAATATCCATAATACTCTTCTGATTACATTCTCAATGACTCTTGACAGAATGGAGAAACTAGCTGTTATTGCGACTCGGAGAAATGCAGCTGCTTGGCTGAGTATGAGCCTTTCCCCTCCACGAACGAGGAGGACGACACCAGCTTCTGTTATTGCAGGGACGGAACCGCTCTCATCGACAACTGTCCCACTGGCAAAGTCTTCGATCCCGTCGAGAAGATTTGCTTGAGAAAAGATGTGCGTCAAATTGCAGTTATCAAATGAATGATGTAATCTAATTAAATATTCTACTTTGGCAGGTTTCCGATTGTATCTGTACAAATGGAAAGTGTGCTAGTCTTCCGGACAATTCCAACTTTGCCGCACTGAACTCCAACACGGGCTTCTGTCTGTGTCAGGAGGGCGTTGCCATTTATGAGGCATGTCCAGCTGGCAAGCAATACGATCCCACCCTTCAAATATGTCTGGGTTCAGCCGCGGGCAACAAACAATTGTCCTGTGATGCCACAAGATGCCAGAACTTGACCGATTTCTCAACTTTCGCTGCATTGGACTCAAGTGACGGGTTCTGTCTGTGTCAACCCGATGGTAACGCCATTTATCAGACCTGTGGCGATGGACACATGTTCGATGAGGTCGCCGGAACTTGTGTGGTTGATGCCTGCGATCCTCTGCAGTGTCGATCGCGTGTCCAGTTCGAGGCATTCGCCGCGAAGAATACGACAAAGGGATTCTGCGCCTGCGATATCACTCCGACCTATTACCACTGTACCGCCGGACATGTCTTCGATGTCATCCTAGGCCTCTGTGTGGACGAAGTGACCGCCACTGTGGCTGCCTGTGATCCTCGGGAGTGCCGAAACCGCAGTCAACACGAGCCCTTCGAGGCCAAGAATACCATTGAAGGTTTCTGCTCCTGCGATGGAAATGGCGAGCTTGTCACCTACCACAGATGCAAGGAGGGAACGATCTTCGATCGCGTCCTCAGCCTATGCATGACCAGCGAGCATGGCATCCAGAAGAGATCCGTTGAGCCGGAGGAAAAAGTAAGATCACTCACATTGCTTAAGAAATTCTTTCAGAAACTAGTTTAAAACATTCTGAATGCGACCCTCTGCCTGTCTTAAAATGACCTGTACCCCTTTAGACCTACTTACCTATACACATACATACATATATAGACGTTATTAGTCGTCATTATGTACTTATCTAATCGTATATAATTATGCTTGTTATTTGTTGTCTGTAGTTATTATGAGATATTATGAGAAATTCCGCTTGCTCCAATGTTTTATAACAATCTTATCAAAATATACATATGTTTACTTACTCACATTTGCGAACTTTTATTTCGATCCCGAATGGAACTGGTTAACTACTTTGGCTTGTGGCCAATTGTATAGTGTTGTCCTATCTTATGTCTTCCATCAGAATTGCAGAGTTTTAAGACTCTTCTGTCTGCCTGTCGATTGACAGAGTTGCTTATGGACAACTTTAAGCCTATATCGCCATTCTTCTGACTGTTTTCTGTAATTTCTAGCAAAATTGTGACTTCTATTTGTGTTTATACGTCAGGTGTATGAGTAACTTATAGTTGATCTTTAAATTTTGATCCTATTCGTCTGTCTGTTTATACGTCTCCGAGTATTTGGGATGCAAATACTACTTATATAAAAGTAAGAATCTACTTATGCTAAGTAAATTTAGAGTTTCTTCTAGTTAAGTGCTGCCTTTTATACTTTTTGAAAGTCTCTACATTGGAAAAAGAGTCTATAATCATAAAATTTCAGCAATGTAAATGCTGCTAATAAATTACATCAGTTAACCAATTTCAATATAAATCAAATATCAATAACATGTTTTCTTGAACTCGAATCTACTTTTTAAACCGACCACTAAGCAGACATCTTTTAAATTTATTCTTATTCAAATTATTTAAGTAGGTTAGAATACATTTTAAGTTCATTTATGCCTAAAAGGCTATGGTTTCTTAATTAATTTAGAAGTGGGCAGCCAAATTATGCAAGTGAGTTATACGAAAACATCTACAACAACATCTACAACATCAACTATTTTATTTTTGTAAAACAGCGAGCAGGATCATATAGTAATATAATTCTTACAATAATAATTCTTACGGTTCATAAGAATCCTTTACAAAATACAAATTTTCTATAAAATTATATATATTTTGTTTATGACAACTAAGATCAATCGGTGAAATTAACTTTTAAGCTTTGAATAAATAATTAAAGTATAATAAACATTAAATAACATGCATACCTTAATTGCCTAAGCTAGAATTCATTTAAGACAATATTACATACAAATTAAGGATATCTTTTAGTCGAGTAGTATTTTTGTAAAGTATCAGTATATACCCTAGTTTTACTGTCTGTTCTTTTCATTCCATTATAGCAGTTTGCCTGTGAAGTGAATGAAAAGCGTTCGTTGCCAGCAAATTGTTCCCAGTACGAGATCTGTGTGGATGGAAATTGGCGTCGACGCACCTGCTCCGAGGAGCGTTATTACAATCCGGAGCAGCAACGTTGCCTGGAGCCCCGTGACGATATGGTCTGCAGCTATGCCCGAGTGCCAGGTCTGCCTCAGTGTAATCTCCGCAGCGAATCGGAAACGATTCCGAGCCGAAATGGGAAGAATAATTGCATGCAATACTTTCGCTGCAACGCCGGCAGATGGCGCTTGCGTAGCTGCCCCAAGCGTCAGTATTATGCCGCCAGAGTGAACACCTGTCTTCCCATGCCTCCATACGAGGGTGATGACTTCTGTTCGTGGATCAATCGCACCGAGACTTCGACTGTGTGTCGTCATCTCGCAGTGCGTCCGTCGCCCAGAGGTTGCTCCACATTCCTGATGTGCACGGAGAACGCTTGGTGGATCCAGCAGTGTCCACTGGGCATGTACTTCAGTCGGCAGCTCAACTACTGTCTGCCCAACGATGCCAACCAGTGTCGACTGGAGGAGGGAAATGCAACCTGTGTGGAGGGACAGAGACGTGGAATCGCCAGCAGCTGCCGCTCCTACGATCTGTGTGTGGGGGGCAAATGGGTTAACAGGACCTGCAGCCCCTTGGAACAGTTTGAGCCACAGCTGGGCTGCGTTCTGAATGAGGGCAGTTGTCATGGCAACGGCTTGCGACGCTCTTGCAATCCCGGCGAGCTTCGCTCCCTGCCCTCAACCGACTCCAATTGCACCCAGATATTCTACTACTGCGAGGCGGATGAGTGGCACCTGGCCAGTTGTCTGCGTGGGCACAGCTTCGTCCGAGAGCTGGGCAAGTGCCAGTCCCTGGACAAATGTCAGGCCTTGCTCAAGGATCACTCATCGATCAGCTGCCTAGGACAGCCGGATGGACAGAGTGTTCCACATCCGGATGACTGTACACGCTTCTATATCTGCCTGCAGGAACAGCCCGCTCTGCCCCAGAGCTGCGCTTCCGGCAGCTTCTTCGATGCGATCCTGGGCTACTGTCGGCCCAACGACGGCAGCTGTCAGCAGATTGAGTCCATCTGTGCCAGCAAGAACAGAACAGATGCTCTGGTTCCTCATCCTCACAACTGTCGGGCCTATTACAACTGCTCCAGCTCCGGCCAGAATGCGACGCAGTTGCTCTACTGTCCCAAGGGTCAGTACTTCGAAGGCTCTGTGCTGCAGTGTCGCTTGGATCTCGGCCAGTGCAAGCAGCAAGTCATGTCCGACTCTGAGGCGAGTCTGGGTCTCTGCACAGGGGCATCACATGGTGCCCATCTGGCCCACAAGCTGTACTGTAATCTGTACTATGTCTGTGTCAGGGGCTTGGCCATCTCCGTCCAGTGTGAGGAGAGGCAACGCTTCAATGCCACCTTGGGACATTGCATGTCGGAGCTGGAGTCGGATGTGGAGTGCCAACATGGTCAGCTCGATGGTAACCTGACCAACAGCGCCGTCTACAGTTGCGACACTCTGCAGGATGGCAGCTATGTTCCGGACTATCGGGACTGCACCAAGTACTACATCTGTGCCGGAGGAGTTGCCTTGATCCAACGCTGCGCCTTGGGGGCCTATTTCGATGCCGAGCAGCTGCTGTGTCTGCCAGACGATGGATCCTGTCCATATGTGAGCAAGGAAAACGGAAATGAAACAAGTATTCGGGACTTGCCACCAAATCCCTTGTTGTGCGAGGGCCAGCATGGGTTAATAATCCCGGATACGGCAAATTGCAACAACTTTTACATATGCATCTCCAACAAACTTCGCTGTGATCGCTGCTATCGGGGATACTTCTTCAATGCAACCCTGCTGCAGTGTCAACCCTTCGAAGTGACCACGGAAGAGGAGAAGGAGTCACAAGCGGACACGGATCTATTTGCAATGGAGCAGGACACTGCTGAGAAGGACACACAATCATTGGAGAAATGCAGCGATTCTCCCATGGACTTTGCCAGTCTGTGCGATGTCATCAGCGAGGGATCTTCGATTGCCGAGCCCGGAGATTGTCGTCGCTACATCTCCTGTGACGAGGATGAGCCCACCTCCCAGCGCTGTCGCAATGGCGAGAGCTACGACAGCCTCCTGGGCATCTGCCGCCAGAACGACGGCACCTGTCTGATGGAGAACGGCGAGCGGGTCGGAGTGTGCAATGGAAAGCACGGTCAACTCGCCCGTGACACTCACAATTGTCGCGGTTACTTTGTCTGTGTCCACGGCCAGAAGATCGAGGCCGAGTGCGAGCAGGGATTCTACTTCAACAAGGCGACAAACACCTGTCAGCTGGATGTCCTGCAGCAGTGCAACAGCAGCTCCAATGAAGTGGCCAAGCCAAAGATCGATGAATCATCTTAAATCTAGTTTATTAGTTGTAAGCTTCTTTACTTGGTGTTGGTCTCAATAAATTTATTCTATGGTTCTGTCTTCTGTCTGGTGAAGGGTAATAAAATAGTCCATCAAACTGTAAACTGGTTTGTCTTTTCACAGAGAAAATGCTGAAAGTTTAGTAGGTAGACCAAGAGATTAGCTCAAACAAAGGTGATACAGAAATAAAACTATCAGCCTTAACAACTCAACTAAGTTGCCGTTAATACGTAGGCTGCTATATATATTTCTGGCCTAGGCAACAATAAGTGTTGCCAGGTGCAATCTGATATTTCCATTGGAAAGGTTGACATTTTTTAGCATAACATCACTCAGAACGTGTTGTCATTTAATCGTGAATTGTTAAACTTACAGAGCTTTGAACAATTCAATTCCGTTAAAAAAATGGAAGAGCATTTTCGTGCGATCATTTTTCACAACTTTCGACGTGGATTATCCAGACAAGAGTGCATCGATGAACTTAAGTCTTTGTATGGCGATCAAGCACCATCCTATAGCACCGTGAAAAACTGGTATAACGAATTTAATCGTGGTCGCAGTTCGCTCAACGACGAATTCCGTGAAGGTCATCCAAAAACGTCCGTTGTGCCAGAGAACATTGATGCCGTGCGTGAACTAATAATGCAAGATCGTCATGTGACATACCGGGAGATAGAGGCATCCTTGGGCATTTCTCCCACCAGCATACATTCGATATTACATAAACACCTGACCGTAAAAAAGGTTTGTTGTCGTTGGATCCCGCACAATTTGACAATCGCTCAAAAAAAGGCTCGTGTCGATTGGTGCAAAGAAATGTTGAAAAAATACGATCGCGGTGCTTCAAAAGATGTTCATAAGATCGTCACAGGTGACGAATCTTGGATCTATGCGTATGAGCCCGAAACAAAACAACAATCGACCGTGTGGGTCTTCGAAGACGATCCAAATCCAACGAAAGTTGTTCGTGGAAGAAGCACTTCGAAGCAAATGGTCGCCTGTTTCTTCGGCAAAACTGGTCATGTGGCGACTGTTCCGCTTGAGCAACGAAGGACGGTCAATTCTGAGTGGTACACCACAATTTGTTTGCCTGAAGTCTTCGGAGAAATTCGAAAAACAAACAAGAGAAGACGAATCATTCTTCACCATGACAACGCGAGCTCTCACACATCGGCTCAAACCAGCGCCTTTTTGACCGGCCAAAACGTCGAATTGATGGGTCATCCGCCGTACAGCCCTGACTTGGCACCCAATGACTTCTTTTTATTCCCGCACATCAAGAAAAAAATGCGTGGTCAACGATTTTCGTGCCCAGAAGATGCTGTTGAAGCGTTCAAAACCATGTTTTGGAGGTGTCTCAATCGGAGTGGAAAAAGTGCTTCGACAATTGTATGCAGATGACGTGAAACTTATATTTTCATACAAGGAGGCTGATTGTCATAAGTTCTTACAAGATGATTTAAATGCAATGCATCTTTGGTGTGTAGCTAATAATCTAAATTTAAATTTTTCTAAATGCCTGTTTATGACTTTTAACAGGGTTACTCCTTACTTGGCAACATACTCCATCGATAATATTCCACTCCAACGCATATCGACAGTTGAAGATCTTGGTGTTCTTTTTGATAATAAGTTAGGTTTCTCTCTTCATATCTCCTCTATTGTAAATAAGGCTAGGGGTACTCTTGCATTCATAAAGCGTTGGTCTAAAGAATTTAATGACCCTTATGTTACCAAATTGCTTTACACATCTTTAGTTCGTCCCATTCTTGAATATTGCTCTTGTGTTTGGAATCCTCAACACAAACTTTATCAAGATCAAATTGAATCTGTACAGAAACAATTTTTACTTTTTGCACTCCGTGATTTAGCTTGGAATCCAAATCTTCGTTTGCCACCTTACTCAAGTAGACTTCTTCTCCTTAATCTTCCATCCCTTGTCCACCGTAGAACTGTTCTTGGTGTTATCTTCCTCCATAAATTAATTATTGGAGATATTAGCTCCCCAGCATTATTAGATCGTTTAAGCTTCAATATTCCCTTCAGGGCCTCTAGGAATTTTGCTCCTTTATCTTTGCTTACATGCACTACTGACTACGCTTTACATAATCGTTTTCGTATACTATGCTCGGATTACAATGAATTTTATAATTTAATATCACTCAATCTCTCTCTCGACCAAATTAAAGCATCTCTTTTTAATCACCTCCGGTAAATTTCTGATCTCAATGGGCTGAATTGAACTTCGCGTTAATATCTTCCCCATTGGATCAGTAATTTTCCAAGAGGTTTCTAACTTTCTTTTTTGATCTGATTGGGTTTTTCTGGGTTTTCCCCAATCCTTGCAACAAATGTTGGATCACTTATCATTTTTTCCCCAGACTTAAATTAACTTTTTTCTTTTCAGTGTATAAATCAGGCTGGAGAATACTTTGAAAAACAATAAAACAATTTTTGATGATAAATATTCGCATTTTCATTATTAGGCCAGAAATATATATAGCAGCCCTCGTAAAAGTAAGGAAGGTATCTAAAATCTTATGATTTCTACTCATAAATCCTCTGACATTTTTGGTAATACTTTGAAATTAATCAACTCAAAACCAACATCAACGAGTAATGTCTTTTAAATCATAATTTCTGAGGCTTATTAAAATTCTGACAAAAATTAACTATTTAGTTTTTACTATCCCTCAACCTTTTTTCATTAAATTTAAATTCTCGCAAATTTACCAATTTCAATGAGTAATGTACTTTTTGTTATTGTTTGTCAATTAAATTTCTTCTGCTTCTATCATAACTTTTTTAGTAATTTTAATCAGTAATAAGACTCATCTCATAAATTAACTAAACTTAGCAGACTAATCCCTTGACACTTTTGAGAAAACTTCCAACTCTCAACTTTTTCATATCTTAACCAATTTCAATTAGCAATATCTTTTCAATCTTAATTTGCTTCATAGCTTACATTAATTTGTATTTTAACAAAAATGTACATTTTATTTCTTCTTATCCCTAGACCTTCTGGTAAAAACTTTGAGCAATCACAACTGTTTTACATTTGTCATGTAATTTACTTCTGGTTCCAAATTTTCATAGTTTATGCTAATTTCAACATTCACAAAAACTAACTATATTTAGCATACTTGTAATTATTTATGAGTTTAGTTCAATTTAAATTCAAAAATTAATAAATTTGTTTCCATTATTGCGAAAACTTTGTTTTTAATATTTATTATATACTATTCAATGAGCAAAGTCTTCCTAATTATTGTATGAATGAGTATGATAATTCTCAATACAGTAGGTCTTTTAAAGTATCTGAAATTGCCGTAAAATATGATTATGGTAAATTTTTAATTGAGTTGCCTTCAATTAAATGTCAAGTCCCTCGAGTGCATTCATTAATTTCCACACGAAAAGGTTTGTTTGGTGCGCTCAGTTTTTGGGACACGGTACGACAGAGCAGCACATGAAATATAATAAACTCCTTTGATTATCTGCAGGATACTCACAACTGTCCTACCAGAGGCAAAGGCAAAAGCAATGGCAAAGCCAAAAGCCAAAGGCAAAGGCATTTGCGTCAGCAGTCAGAGACCTGTGGGGGTCGTCACAATTCAAAATAGAATACCATAAAGGACAGTGACAAGCTGTCCTGTATGTTACCTCTTTGGCTGTCCTGTGACGAGGACGAGGACTGTTGCAGGTCCTCGCCGTTGGTCATTCGTGTGCGAGTGCTTCAGCAAATCGGTCGAAACCTTCTGGTGTCCATTATGCATTAGAAAATGTGTTAATAACTAATATAATGGACACGCGAGCGATAGTGAATCAAATATGTTAACGATAGCAAAAAAGACAATGATTGAAAGCATTTGAAAATCAATACACAGTTACATTGTCAAATCAAAGAAAATATAAAAGATTCCAATCAAAATTGGAATTCATATGAAATAAGTGATTTGAATAACGCGTTTGAAATCAATAATCGATTATTAATACCGTACTTGAAAAATGACAACGTGGAATCAATAAACCTTCAATTGCTGTGATTGCTTCTATGACATGGGACTTTGCACAACTGACAACCCGACCACAACCACAAACCACCAACAATACCACGGACGCATTTAGCAACTCCCAGACAGGTACCATTTATTATGGATATAATAAATAAATAATAAATAAATCATATAAATGGGTCAAGAATTACACATTACAATACGGATTCCAGAAATCAGTTTAGAAACCCTCGTTTTTCTTCATTTTTTTTTATAATTAGGTTATTAAAACTTTCCTACACATTCTTTAATTATGTTTATTGAAATACAAAAATTATTGTACATACTCATTCTACATCCTTGAACACAACAGGCGAAAGTGTCCAAGAAGTTAAGCAACAAGTTTATTTATTTACATTTATCGATCCAATTACATGTCGCCTGAACTAATGAACTTTATCATATGGACATATGAGGTCATATGAGGCCCTCCATCAAATACTAAATACAATGCGAAGTACGACATTTACTCGTTTGTATGCGTGAGGCAAAGCCATTCAAAGTCATGACGATTTAATCGCTCATATGCATACATATCTCTATAAATACATATCTCGTGTTTTGTATAATGTATAAATATACTAACTATATCGTTTTATCAACAATTAAGAGCCATTTACTTATTTTATTTGCGACTACAAGATGCCCTTGATCATCTGAGTACTCGTATAATAAATAAAACGAATCTCAAGTAGAGCAATGTAGACAACCCTGAGATATTACTAAACACATTGTTTAAATAAAACTCTCAGAAATTGCGAAATTGAATAGCTTAAAGTGAGTTTAATAAACTTAAAACTCTATCTTTTAAATTATTAACTTGATTTTTGGTCTTCCTAGTTGCTGTAAACCGATTTCAACTTAATTTGGTCAGGATGTATAGGACAATAAAAATAATTACTAAACTGCAAGTTTGATAGGGATATCTACAGAAACAACAAAAATTTGTATACTAAATCTTAATATTCGATCAATCGATCCTATGGCAGCTATATAATACACTAGGGTGCCACAGAAATCGCTTTCGCTTTTAATTCCACTGGAATTTGTATGAAATTTAAGTGAAATTCAAGCGAAAGCGAGTTCTGTGGCACCCCCGATTGTAAAACTTTGGTCAGAATGTATAGAGCCATCCCCGGTGAATATTTTTAAGGTTGATTGAGATATCTCAAACAACAAAAATGTTTTTCGTAATAAAACTGTATTATCGACTGATCGTTCCTAAGACAGCTATATGATATAGTGATCCAATCCAAATTTAAAAACAAAATCGATATGTGTATGGTATTTTGGAACCTTCATACCCCATTTGAAGTCTCTAGCTCTTATAGTCTGCTGCCTGTTAAATACATTTCACAAAAGCATTATACACTATTTTGCTCAGATTTAATGGACACAACGCTTAAAAATATGAATAGATCGACTGTTGAATATTATAAAAAATATATGTTTATCCTTTCCTATAACCGCTACAAACTATACTACCCTCTTTTACGCATTATCAGTGGATTACAGGGTATAAAAACAACTTTAAGTGAACAATGCATTTGTATGCTCGTATTTACATATAGTATAGGTAATTCCTTTAATTTATTGTGCTACTATTTGTTGTTTTCATTTTGTAGGACACAAGAGAGTTAGTTGTAATGTCGAAATAAACTCAGTTTGTGTATAGTTTGTGAGAACTTTTATACCAATTTCAGTGTTAGACAGATGAAATTTACTTTTATTTTAGAAAAACTTCTTGTGCGTAGATAACATTAGTTTTTGTAAAAGTTGTAATTGTAATCATGATTTTTTGATTACGATTTTCGACTCTAAATGGTTGACTTTTTACAGAGTTTATTTAAAATAAATAGACACACGCAATATGAATTATCGCATTATTGGTGGATGGATCATATGCAACGGAAAGAACGAATGGAAATGGAAATGAAAATGAAAATACAATGCATATTAAATTGTGGGTACAGTGACAGGTGTTTTCTACCTCGCGCGCTAAATTGTAGGTCAAATTATAAAGTACGCGTAGTTCAGGCCAAAATTGGGATTCATTCATATGACGTTGCTTAACACCGACTGTCCAATTACGATATAAATATTTGTAGTTAGCTCCATCGACGTCATTGCCAAGGAAGTTTACGTAAAGCAAAAAGAAATGAGCAGTCATGAGGAGGTGCCGAGTGGCAAATCAAATATATTTCAAATACGAATCGATAGCGTTGATGACGACAGCACATCGCCCGTAACGGATGCCAGTTCCCGTGAGGATCTCATCGGAAGTGCAGCTGCTGAGCGTGAACAAACGGCATTTCAGTTTCCCAGTAAGTAAACTTGGGATAAATCTCTGATAGATCTTAAGGGAGTTCCTTTCTTAGGGTTCCTCTCGGTGCCCATTTTACGTAATTCGCGTCACAACTCGACGCACACATCCCGGCGAGAAGTCGTCTCGAGTCCAGCTAAAAGCGAACGCCTGATCCGCAGTAGTCAGCCCAAATTGCGACCCCGAAGACTTAGCCAGGACAGTGGAATTGTGGCAGGTCGACTAGTTGGTTATGGTGTAAGTCCAACGAACTTCAGATAACCATTTCTGTGTAAATTATTAAAGTTGTCCCGACAGGAAAGCCCTTTGAACGAAATAGATCTACACGTTCGTCCCATGGCGAATGCAATTACTGCCGACAACATCTATAGATTTCTGGAGGAAGAGCGGCAACCGGATGGCACTCCAAATGCCGGCAGCGGATCAGTCTCGCCAAAGGCCCAAGTGAAGTCAATCTCAACATGCGGAAATTCCTCGGCGGCGTATACGGAAAAATGGTTGAATTCCTCGATGGTGCGAGGCAGCAATGGATCCTTTTACCAGAAGAGCAACACGATTGCAATGCCTCTGCCCACACATCTGGAAACGGAGTCAGCTGAGCCGAGTCCCACCCTGGCTTTTGGACCTAAGATCGTGGGCAACCATGAGGAGGATATTCCAGGTACCGCCATGAGACGAACTCTCGGCCTAAACCTCAGTCCTGTTCTGGTCGGACGCAAGTCAATTGCCGAGGATAATGTCACAGAGTCCTATGAGATCGTGGAGTCCTCACACTCGAATATATTGAACGATCAATTTGGCTATCGGCAATTGGTGCCCGCGGAGCGGAAAACCTCCACGGGTGAAAGCTCCCTGGCGGGCAGTTACATCAGCAGTCGCAAGGCCAGCAAGAGTAATAGTCTCACTGGGGATGCTGGCAGTGAGGAGCGACGCATCAGCAAGCAGGATCGGGAGGGACTCGATCCGGAGTCACTGATGTTCCGAGACGGACGACGAAAGGTGGACATGGTGCTGGCCTGGGAGGAGGAGGATTTGGGTGTCATGACCGAGGCGGAAGCACGCAGGCGTGACATAAGGCGCTGTTTCATGGACAATCTTGTAAAGGAGGGACTCGAGGTCGAGCTGGAGGACAAATCACAGTCGTTCAACGAGAAGACGTTCTTCTTGAAAGTCCATCTGCCTTGGCGACTGGAAACGCGTCTGGCAGAGGTCATGAACCTTAAGTTTCCCATCAAGCGCTTCATCACCATATCCGTGAAGCCATCTTGGGTAAGTCGAGAAATGCATTATAAAATGTGAAAAAATGCTTTGAGTTATTAGTATTTATACTATGAATGAACTATTTGGTTCTACTATTTAGCGACAAAGTTAGAATTATTCAATTTAAAATATATGTTATGAATTAAAATCATGAACATGGTAAATTTAAATATATTTCAAATAAAATTCCAAGATATTTAAATTAATAGATATCATCCAAATATTTAAACAAATTTCCACATTTTATAATAATATTTAGAATTTAAATATATTCGATGGTATTTTTACTTAAAATTTAAAGACTGAAAATAATAATTGACCATTTCGCGAAACCCAAATTTAAAGCAAGAACCGATTGAGAATTCTAATTGAAATATTACAAATATTTAACTTTCATTTTTTCAACGAATATTAAAATAAATCATTTATTTACATTAGCTTTAACATTTAAGTATATAATCACTAAAATGAATATATTTTATCTTTAATTTTAATAAGTAGTCTATTTAAATGTAAAATTTCAAATCAAATATTACTGAATTTCTTATGTAGGATGAAGAAAACGTCGTTATGCGTAATGTGCACTACTGGAAGGAAGTCTGGCAACGCTTAACCAAAAAGATACAACTCGATACGAATCTACTTGAAGGCGAAACATCATTCAAAGCAGCCACAGCCAATGGCAATCCAGAGGAACAGTAAATATAACCCTAGAAATTTAATAAAGAACTAGTTACATATCAATTTACCCATTCAGATTCATTGTTAAGGATCGTGCCACGGCATATACCAGTGCACAAAGATCGCTCATGGTGATGCAGGTGCTCATCCGGACACCCTACGACGAGAGCGATCGGAATGGCATACGGAGATTACTGAATGACGGCACCTATCTGGGATGCTTCCCACTGCACGAGGGTCGCTACGATCGTCCCCACTCGAGTGGCATCTCTCTCGATCGCCGTGTCCTGTATCAGACCTGGGCACATCCTTCACAGTGGTACAAGAAGCAGCCGCTTTGCTTGGTTCGCAAATACTTTGGCGATAAGATAGCTTTGTATTTCTGTTGGTTGGGCTTCTACACCGAGATGTTGGTCTATCCAGCCGTAGTTGGCACTCTCTGCTTTATCTATGGACTGGCCACACTGGAGTCGGAGGATAATACACCGAGCAAGGAGATCTGCAATGAGCTCGGCACGGGCAACATTACATTGTGTCCCCTCTGCGATAAGGCCTGCAGCTACCAAAGACTGTCGGAATCATGTCTCTTCTCGCGACTCACATATCTGTTTGACAATCCCTCAACCGTCTTTTTTGCCATATTTATGTCCTTTTGGGGTGAGTCTTAAAATCACTTTATACCTATAACGTTACTCCAACGAAGTGGATTTTTAGCTACCACCTTTCTGGAGCTCTGGAAACGTAAGCAATCGGTTTTGGTTTGGGAATGGGATTTACACAATGTGGATATGGATGAGGAGAATCGACCAGAGTTTGAGACGAATGCAACCACATTTCGGATGAATCCTGTCACCAGAGAAAAGGAACCCTACATGTCCACCTGGAATCGTGCTATTCGATTCGTGATTACAGGCAGTGCAGTGCTCTTTATGGTGATTAATAAGAGAATATATCCAATATCTTTATATGATAATACATTATTTACTTCCTCACAGATCTCCGTTGTGCTCTCCGCCGTGCTGGGCACCATAATCTATCGCATAACCTTGGTATCAGTTATCTATGGCGGTGGAGGATTTTTTGTGAAGGAGCATGCCAAGCTCTTTACCACTGTAACAGCTGCTCTAATCAATTTGGTGGTCATCATGATACTGACTCGAGTAGGTAAACTGCCAAAAAATCCCCAACATTTTTTAATATACACTCTTTTGTATTATAGATCTACCACCGCATGGCAATTAAGCTGACGAACTTGGAGAATCCACGCACCCACACCGAATACGAAGACTCATATACGTTCAAAATATTCTTCTTTGAGTTTATGAACTTTTACTCGTCCCTCATCTACATAGCCTTCTTTAAAGGTCGCTTCTTCGACTATCCTGGCGACGATCAGGCCCGACGCAGTGAATTCTTTCGACTCAAGAATGACATTTGTGATCCGGCGGGGTGTTTGTCTGAACTCTGCATACAATTGGTGGGTTATCGTTTTGTTGTTTTTTAGCGTACAACATTTTTAAATAAGACAACAGAGAGTAGTGATTTACATTTATCAATGTTAAAACTGCTTGCATTCACTGTATAATAATCAAAGAGAGTATAACATAAGATTGAATGTGGAGTAACAGAGAGCAGATTCAGGCCATTGCATAGAATACACTGCTTGCAGGCGGCTTACATAAAGCAGTGCATGTAAATCACTTTTACTCAAGCTAACGGACATCTGCCCTATTTTTAGAGCAATTATTTAAAAATAAGTGTTAAATTTCATGTTTAATCAAAGTTAAAATATGTATTATTTATTTAATTTATTTAACTTATTCATACTGATATTTGATTCCTTGCTTTAGGCCATCATAATGGTGGGTAAGCAGTGCTGGAACAACTTCATGGAATATCTGTTTCCCAAGTTTTGGAACTGGTGGCGTCAGCGAAAGCACAAACAGGTATTAAACAAGTTTCTAATATAAAACAGACAATAAAGCAACACATAATTTATTTCAGGCTACAAAGGACGAATCTCATCTGCACATGGCCTGGGAGCAGGACTATCATATGCAGGATCCAGGTCGCCTAGCGCTCTTCGACGAGTATCTGGAAATGAGTAAGTAACGAGCATAACTGGACCGTAGAATATTTTAAAACATAACTATTTACATTCAAAGTACTTCAATACGGCTTTGTCACACTGTTTGTGGCCGCCTTTCCGCTGGCCCCGCTCTTCGCGCTGCTCAACAACGTGGCCGAAATACGCTTGGATGCCTACAAGATGGTCACCCAGGCCAGAAGGCCATTGGCAGAACGGGTCGAGGATATCGGTGCCTGGTACGGCATTTTGCGCATTATCACATACACGGCCGTCGTATCGAATGCCTTTGTGATCGCCTACACGAGTGACTTTATTCCTCGCGTGGTCTACAAATTTGTCTACTCGGAAACAAATACGTTAGCGGGATATATCGAGCACTCTCTGTCCATATTCAATACATCCGACTACAAGGAGGAATGGGGCGTGGGCACTGAACGCGATCCGGATACCTGTCAATATCGAGGCTATCGGTAAGTGGTTTACTCCATTTTATATTAATTATACTCATTACTTAATAAATAAACTTATGGGTATTCGTTGAAATGTATGTAACACGGAGTCCCTATAATATATATAATATATATATATATTCTTGATCAGCATCAACAGACGAGTCGATATAGTCATGTCCGTTTGCTTGAGCGCCTAGATCTCGGAGACTATAAGAGCTAGAGCAACAAAATTCGACACGAAGACTTCTATAAGCCCCATGCCCCAGTTTGTCTCAAATGTTTTAAATACTTCCACACGCACAGTTCTTAAGATATAAGGTTTATTAGCTATCATTCTACTAAATTGTAACAAGATCGGACATATATAAAGGCGATAATGGCTGATTTAAGTTGTTAAGCAATGTAAATGCCTAAAAGTATGCATTAAAAAATTTTTAGTATATATTTAAATAAGTTACGGGTATCCCTTAGTAGGGAGCTCGACTATAGCCTTTCCCTCTTCTTTTATTTGTTATTAATTTAGTTTTTCAACTATTTCAGCAATGGCCCAAAAGATTTTGATCCCTATGGACTAAGTCCTCATTATTGGCACGTTTTCGCCGCACGTCTCGCCTTCGTAGTGTGCTTTGAGCACGTTGTATTCGTCTTAACCGGCATCATGCAGTTCATCATACCCGATGTACCGTCCGAGGTGAAGACGCAAATGCAGCGGGAGCAGCTGCTGGCCAAGGAAGCGAAATATCATCATGGCATTAAGCGTGCCCAGGGGGATAACCAGGATATTCTGAGTCTATTCCGCGATGCCAGCAATCGCCCCTCGATAGCCGGAAGTCAAGCCAATCCACGGGGCAGTTGGGCACGACGATTCAGTCGCTTGAGTGACGGTCTGGACGCCCATGTGGAGGTCGCAGCACGTCCACGTCGCTCGGTGGAGTCCACCGTGTGGGAGGTTTCCTGACACGAGGAGGAGGAAGAGAGCGGTACACCCAATCCCAACAATCATTCTGAGATCAGAAGAGAAGATGAGAATAGAAGACCCAAGACTATGGCATATTCTTCTCCATAGCACCAAGTACTTTTAATTAATTAATTACATTTTAAACTTTGAGTATTATCTTAAATTTGTAACAAATATCTTTTATGTCAATTTTAATGCAAATAAAACTAATTTTATGTATATATAGTATGTATAGAAAGATGTGTACTATTCTTATATTATACAATATTCTAATTCTGTACTGGTTCAGCTAATGAATTCAAATAAGTAGATAAACTGAAAGCATTTAAATATTCAGGCCTGTTCCGGTTTTCACTTTCGGTAAGATTTTGCGGAAGTGAATTTCTTTAACGTGCTCCAATATCATTTCGGCGAAGTTCTACGGATTTATTTCACTTTGAGCTGATGAGTTTAAGTCCGATAAAGTGAAAAACGAACATTTTTCAATACTTAGCCTAACTGGAAAGTGAATAAATGAAATTCACTAAATGCTATACAATAAAAAGTGAAAACCGGAACAGGCCTGATTATTATTCAAAAATAAGTGAATTGAAATCAGTCGAGAAATGTTAAGTCCTTACTAAACTTCAACGAGATCAACAAGGCGAAACGCATTTAAGTGTGCGAGCAAGCAGAGCAGTCGGCGCAGGCAATCTGAGCCTTGCTTTTGTGCAAGAAGTGCAGCAATGAGCGAGACAGCAGTCATTCTGTTGGGTACACGCACTCTCAGCCACGGTTGCCACAATTGGCGCTTTTGCACCAAAATTGGCTTTTTTTTGTCCTGTTGGCGCAATGGCACTTATTTTTTCGAATTGGCTCCTTTTTTGATCAGTTCAGAATTAGGTATTTGTATAGATTTAGGTTGAAGCTCATATTTATTTTTATTTAATAACAATCACTAGATTAAGACAAAAAAATGTTTTATTTCTTTAAGTGTTTGTATACGAAATAATTTTGATATAATTAAATGCAAAAATAACAGGAACTGCAGAAAAAGTTTTGGCACTTTTTTAGCCATTTGGCTCATTTGTTGTTTGTTTTTGGCTCAATTAGATATTTTTAAGTGGCAACCGTGGGTGTGTAGAGCGTATACGATTGGTGTAAGGAGAGCGTACGGTTCGCTCATTGTGGAGAGTAATAGTTGTACGCCAGGTAAAGAGAAGAGCGGCTGAACAATTGAAGGCGTCCAATAGAGAGAGCGCTTGCAAAGAGAGCATGTGGTACAAATAAAGCTGTCGCTTAACATTTTATAGTCAGTTGATTTCATATTTTAATTATAGGTACTATACTATATTTACTTATATACCCGTAGTAATTAGGTACATATGTGTGCACTTCTCTTTCCCCTTGATAGGTTTGATTTTGTTATTCCCAGTTGTTGTTATGCTCTGCTTAGAGTGCGAGCTTGAGGACTTCGTTACCAGAACAACCAATGCCAGGGAGGCATTGTTTACTTTATCAAGTTAACCTTTAACAATAATTCACATTTAAACAATTGAGAAAAATTAATAATAATAATAATCATGAATAAGAAACTTTCGCCCGAAGATGCATTCTATGAAAATTTGACGTTAGGCCTGATGAAAACTCTATGTGAGTAATTACATTTATTGCCAGAGAATTATTTAATTAATTAAATAATATTAGCAAATGTACCACGCGTCTGCAATGTGAATTTGGAGCGTCGTCAGCCGCTGAATCTCTGCCAGGTAGTCAATTGGGAGCAACGACACTGCGTCTACCTGCCGGAAGACATGAAGAAGTTCTACCTGTCCACCGACGGATTTGTGCTCAACTGGAGCTATCAATATGCACGTAAGCAGCGTCAATATTATCAAATAAAAATTAAGGCTTTAACTCAATTCGTTATCCTTTTATCTTGCCAGCTAGCGACATTCGAAGAGTGGGCTATATCCACTTTCCTCACCTGCTGCAGGTGACACTGCTGCGTGAGAACATCGAGCACACTCACTCGGTCAGCAATGCGACATCCTCGACCAACACTGGAGCAGCGAGCACGTCCACAACGAGCGCCTCATCGAGTTCCTCCGCAAAAGACAAGGGCGATAATGCCCCACCCATTATAATGCCCAAGACGAAAATATTCGAAATCAATAACATCAATGAGGTGGCCAAGGTGAGTTCCAAATTTCTATTACGGCTGCAAACCTCTAAAGATTCTGACCAAATCCTGGTTCAAAACTTTGTTTAAAAACAAAATTATTTTACATATTTTCTTGATCTCTTAAGATTATAAAAAACCAGGGCTTCAAACCGATTCGAATATCGGTATCTGTTACGATTTCGGTTATGTTTGGGTTTAGGTTTTCGATTATCGGTTATGCAAAATTTGTGTACATCGTACATTGTACGTAACAGTTACCGGCTTTTTTATTGTATGATTTCGGTAAGTATGTAAATTTGAAAACAAATATTCATTAATTTAGATATTTTTTTTTGGATAAATACATAAATTAAATTAGGGCAGAAGTAAAAATAAATTTTGTTTTTAAAAAGTGATAATTATACGTAGTTCAATTCTATGCTTGACCTAACCGAAATTTAGCGTTATGCATGAATCGGTTTCTTAACGGTTATATCGGTTTGAATAAGTTCGGCTTTTCTGTTTAGGAACAATACAAAAATTAAAGTTACGGTTACCAATTTTAACCGGTTAATACCGGTTAACGATTACGGTTATGGTTGCGGGGTTATTCCTTGTTAATCCGTTTTTCCGCCAATTAAAACATTTGTATTAAAAACATTTAATACACATTTTTTTATTTATTTCACAAAAATGCATTAAATAAATATGCATAATATTTGCATTTATTCAATTTTATATTGATATATTTAAAAAAAAAAGGAAAAAGTAAAGCATGAGAATTTAAAAAGAAAAAATTAAATTTTTAATTTCAATTCTATACCTAAAAAAGCCGCATCAACATAGGAGAAAACGCTTATTATGATTTTATTTCAAAATAAAGTTAAGTTGAAATTTAAAAGATGTGTATATTTTTAGTATTCTAAACTAAAACTTTTTGAAAAAGAGGCCAAAAAAAAAATAAGTAACTCTTTGCGGCCTTAATATCTATGACTAAGTATGAATCATTTGATATATTTATTCACTCTTCAGGTTTGCATGTTTTACGAATCAACAAACTCGAACAATCCCCGATTTTATTTATTGGAGCTGAACACGCTGAGCTGGCAATTTCTGGCCGAGACATTCAGTGAGTATTTGCGGATGGCGATTGCCCACTTGGGACTTCCCTATTGGGAGCTGTGCTTCTCCAGCTTCGGTCTGCCCTCGTGGACGGAGCAGTTGTTCCTGTTGCTAGCTCCACATTTGCTAGAGAAGCACGAACTTCGACGCGGACGCATTATAAATCCCGCCTGTGAGCATCCGTATAACATCATCGATCCGAACATATTCCGTGGGAAACCAAAGAGCTTAACCAAAACGATGACAAACAGTGGAAAGCCACACAAGTGAATATTCTGGTAGAAAAATGTAAACTGTTTAATATTTAGTTAACAAATGCACACATTGGCAGAAGAACCTCAAATTGTACTACAACATGACATGAAATATGAGAAAATTAGATGAATACAAATACATAAGATCTTAAAAAAAGTCCGAACTTTTATCTTCCAAGTCGGCAAGCATTTTGTCTCTGATCTGAGGTCGAGGATCCTCCTTAATTTCAGTGGGCACCGCGCCGACTTGTCCCAGCATAAACTCCAGCTCATCGGTAGTCAGCTTCTCGCCGCGCAGCTCGATGGGACCAATGAACTGCTTGCGCAGTGCTCCCTCATAGTAGATGAAAATGGTGGGCAGGTTCTTCTCTGGAAAGTTGGGTATGCACGTCGTCGCAACGGAGCGCATGAACTTTGTCTGAGGAAAGCGCACCGCGAGCTGCTGCATGTGGTGGTGTATGAGGGCGCAGAGGGGCACGCCATTGGCGTACAGATGCAGCACCGCCCAGATGCCCTCGCCGGCCTTGGTCACCTCGCCGACGTAGTCCTGCCCAGAGATTTCCCGCACACTGCCAAATCTCGCCTTCTCGGCTGTGGCACGCATCTCGGCAATGCGCCGCAGTCGGTACTGCTCCAGCACAGCCTCGTCCTCAGAGTCCTCGAGCTCGTCCAGTTCGTCCAGCGACATGTCATCGATTTTCTTGTCCCGCTGTCCCTCCTGCAGGGGCAAATCTGTGCGTCGTTGGATCGCATCGTCCATCAGAGACTGGATTTGATCTTCTGTGATCTCGGCCTCCTTCTGTTTCGGCCCGATGATTCCTTTTGCCCGCAGTACATCATTCCACTCGGTATCTTCGTTGGGGTCCTACAATGAACATAATTTGATTAAATTTTCATTGAAAAACAGCTGCACCCAAATTTGTGTGTCTTGTCTGTCTGACTTATGACCAAATATGGAAGTTATTTATAGTTCACCGCATTTCACATTTAGATAAACAAATCAACACCAATTGAAGTCACACTCATTATAACACTTGCCTGCATTTTTAATTGTTTATTGTTTTTGGTGCGGCAAGAATTACTTATTTATAAATTGTTAAAATATTCTTTAAATATCCAGATAAACTAAATATAAAATTAATGTGACTAATCTCTTACTGGTTCCCAGAAAGAACCGTTAGTTCAGAACTATTTCTGAATGAGCCGGAACTGCACGTCGACTGAATCGTTCATATAACTCAGTTGAATTGTTCGTTGGCTCGTTTAAGCCCAAAAGCTGTAGCAAACAGACAACAGGTGGCGCTAAATCGGTAAAAGTTGGTATTTTTTTAATCAGCTCCAAATTATAAAATTGACCCATGAAATTTTCTTTTTTAATTTTAATTAAATTTAAATCGTCTGCAATTCAAATTAAACTGTCAACATTTACTATTATTCACATCATAAATTATTATTTACTAAATTAAATTACTAGTTGTTTACTGCTTAAAAAGCAACGTGGATTCCAAACAAGTATTTGTTTAATTTGTAGCATTTTTTACATCATAGTATCTATTAAAATTTATAATACGTATTAGCTCAACAATTTTTTCCTGATATCCGGATGCATCGACCTTGTCGCCCAGATAGATGACGTATTGTAAAAACTTTTCAAACTCGGTCTCTTCAAAAACCAATCGCTTGTACCGCGGATGAATAAATTCTTGATTTTGGTCCAAAACAAATGGTTTCGATTGCAGAACCCTAAAATGGAAAAATAAAAAAATATTAGAACTGATTATTAGCCACTTTCTGCTCATCAAATATTAAAGTTTTACTCTGATTCTTATTTCAGATAAATTAAAATATGAAAAAACTATGGGGAAAGTGGCGATTATTCTTATAAAATAATTACAGTCAAACTTCCCCAACTCGAATCACCATTTTCCAAAGAAAAAGTTGGAATTATGGAGACTTCGTCATATGGAATTCTATTTTTTAAATTTAGTATACGCTATTGCTTTTTGATTTAGTTGAGTTAAAGAAAATTCAAGTTATAAATATAAATATATGGAAATTCGACTGTATATTTTCAACATACTTGCAAAAGCGTAGCACAATCACAAGTATATTATCAATGGTCTCCCGGAACTTGACGCTTCGGCGATTGAGCAGAGATATAAATGCGATATGCTTTAGGTATTCCACATGTCGCTGGTAAAGTCCCTCGACGGAATCGACGTTGCGCAGTTTGTCATTGAAGGTCTCCCACGTGCCCTGGAGAGCATTTGTGTCCAAATGATTCTGCAGAGTGATCACGAAATGTGACAGTTTGTGACGCACCATTTGCAAATGACGATACTGTAAGGCCACTTGGAGTGCCTTGCCATGGAGCTTTCCCAGTTCCTGCAAGTGTTGATAGGCGCGCTCAAGCATAAAGCTGACATGGCGAAGCTTTAACAAATGTGAGAATATCTGTGTATATTTTGCCATAGTTTCCACGCTGATGACCAAATTCAGTGGCCAGTCCACCTTGCATTGCAGCGTAAAGATGGACAGCACACTGCTGTCCATCAGATCAAATGATTCCGGAATGGTTGTGCAATTCAAATTGAGATTCTCGGCAAACACAGCAGCGGCACCCGTACCCTCTGTCGCCCTGTGTCCGAGTGCATTGTTGAGAATGGCATCTAGTGCTCCCTTCTGACATAATCCGCGTGGCTCCATGCCAGATTCAATACGATCCAGTATACCGCAAATTAGCATAGTGCCAAACTCGCCGTCCATTAGGAAGAAATAGTTACGCAGCTGACAAAAATGCTCATAGACATCGAGATCATCGAATATACGGAGCACCTCATTCCGCAGCAGGGACAAGTGTGTCTTCAGTGGCACCATTATCGACTGTTGCACATAACGCTTGATCAGAAATGAGTTGTGATCCTTTGGCAATTGCCGGTGGCAACTGGAAGATCCACTTGATTCTGATTCTACTTTTTGCAGCTGAAAAACGGGCGTACTTGTCAACTGAAAAACAGTCCATTTGGGCACCTGTTTGGGCGGCTTAATTAATGGCTCCTCTTTGGCCTCGGAGTGTGTAGTATCATTTAAGTTATTGTTAGCCGCATCAACAGTTTCGTTGGGTATAACGGTTTCAACTTCAACATCCGATGTGGTTGACATGGGCGTTGCTGTGTCCAATTCGGATTCCGGCTTCACGAACAACTTGTGAGGCTCCAAAGGCAATTGCAGGCCAACGCTTAGTGGATTACTCTTATCCGCTTCCGACTTTTCGGACTTGCTATATAGATTCCAGTTGCTAAGGGTGCCAAAATGCTGATGATGTTGCATTCGCTGGCGATTGCGCTGCATGTCCGTCATCTCGAGATTCATATTCACATCGGTTGGCAGTTGGGACTGCATATCCGTACAGTTGAGCACACGCAATCGATTACACTCCAAGTCCGTCAACGGATTGGTTGTTGTCGTCGTCGTCGTCTGTAGCTGCACTTGTGTTTGGCAATCTTGAAACTGGTCCGAGCACATATTACGGTGACGATTTCGCTCCATTTCCATTCCTGCATCCATTGGTGTCTCTTCTGTTTCTAGTTCTATAACATTCGAGTTCTGCTGATCGGATTGCTTTGAATTCTGCTCCGTTGGTGTCTCTTCTGTTTCTAGTTCTATAACATTCGAGTTCTTTTGATCCGTTGTTGTCTCTTCTGTTTCTAGTTCTATAACATTCGAGTTCTGCTGATCAGTTTGCTTTTCATCCGACTCTGACTTTTCCGGTAACTCGTGCTTGAGATTCAATGTCGACTCTGACTCCTTGGCCAGCAATTCATCTATATTTGGGTCTAGCTCTTCACAGCAAGAAACAAAACTGCGTGAGCTGTTTGTGCTGTCGTCTGGACTGATGCCCCCGACAATCTCTTCCTTGGGTTTTACAATCTTTTGCAAGGCGGCAATTTGTTCTTCACAGATCCGTTTGTGACGTCTCAGAGCTTCTTCATCCTGTTGATCACGCTTTCGCTGAAATGCCAGCTCACAAGCAATCTCCATACGTCGATGCTCTAATCGTATCTCTTCCTGTTCCCTGCGCTGATTATTAAGCTCCTGGTAGCGACGTCGCTTTCCCTCGTTCGCCTTTATTAGCAACTCCCGCTGATTCTCCTTCCAGTCGGCAATGCGCTCTTGAGTGCAACTCCACATGCGGTTACCAAATCGGAATCTGCTCGCTGTGCGTTCCTCGATGATACTTTGCATTCGAAATGGATTGGATTGCTCCAGCAACTGTTTGTAGTGCAACTCCAGCTTTTGCTGCATGTCTGTCAGCTCATCCTGCGATAGGCATACAACCAAATCCGGAGGCTTTGAAGTGAACAGTATGTGCTGTAAGATAATTGATTGATTGTTAATATGTCACATCTTGGGGCAACTTACGAACCTGAGGATTGTAGCTCTTGAGCAAACGACTGTACTTGCCACACTGTATTATGGCCGGCTCACAGCCTGCCAGAAAACCAGGTACCATGTTGGGACGCACAAAGTGCGCCTTGTCGAAAAACTCTTTGGACTTCTCGTCTACAGATCTCAGTGTGCCAACGAATATCTCATTGAAGGGCTCGTCGAGCACACCGTGGTAAAGCCAACGCTGCAGCTGACCGCAGTATGTTTCACACAACGATCTCAAGAGATACATTAAGAATTGCAGGTACTGAATATTGACGCACACATCTATCGCTGACCAAATAACGCTTAACAGACAGGCTCCGCTTGTGCCCACCGAGATGTTCACTGAAATGTACAAGCTTATAGATGCCAAGGATTCTTTTCATGCCTTTCCCACTCGTACTTACGCCTGCGCTCGGTCTGAAACATCTGGTCCAGTTGGAGCAGCAGCTGCATGGTGGGCGCAGCGCTATGCAGGAGCTGTGACAGATTCTTGGCTGGTTGTGAGAGCAAAAACAGTCTGCTATTCGCAAGGAATGCTATAATGGCTTGACGCATAGTCTGCAATAAATGATGATTGTATGACTGGTTGAACTACATCAACTACACATTGTATCTTACGCGGTTCATGGGACGTTCAATGCGACCAGGAGAGGAATTCCACTGGGTGCAGGCGATTAGACGCCGATAAGCACAGCCGGCCTCAAGGAAGGGATGGGAATAATCCGCTAGAACCTCTGGCAGCACGCTCTCTATGGTTGAATTGGCGCGCAGCTCAAGAAAGCCATCGGGTGTCATCACAAACGATTCAGATTGCAGTCCAGCTAAAGAAGATCAAAAATTAATGCTCATTTCATTGTTGTTCCTTAAGATTGGTCATATTACCTGAAGCCTTTTTCAAATGATCAATAAAATCGGGCAGTGCAATGAAGCTCAACTCAATTGTCCGATCTTGATGCCATTTGAGTTCGTTACTCCTGCTCCGATCCGATAGAAAATATTTATCAGGAAATTGTTTAACATTCTCGTCTTTCTTGGCATCCGTTTTAGGGACCTCTTTTGGTTTTGGAGGGGCTGGAAAGTTAGTTTTCATAGGCTGAATACCTCCAGCGAATTCTTTCATGCGCGCCATGGAATCCTCTAAAGAATCGGAAAGTAAGCTGGTTTTCATGACACTTTTAAGGGGCTTTTGCAGGTCCTTGAAATCACCAAACGCATTGTTCTTGCTTCGGCGGAATTGGATAGGCTTCAGCTGGGAGCGCAAATCCTCAATGGACTTCAACATCACGGGGGAACCGAACATGATATTTTGTGGACCCCTTCTGCAGGGACTCGGCGCCAGGCGCATTGGCAACGGCAGCAATAGCCTGGTTCTGTAAATGCGGTCGGCTTCATGGTATCGAAGGTACTTGAATAGTTGTTCTTGGACATTTGGAGGTTTGGACACTTTGACAAGGCAATATGTTATATCGTTAACCAGTTGGGCATCGAAAAAGCTGCGCTGCTCGTCGAGTAGTTTCCTGCATTGCGGAAACCTGTCCAGTCGTGGGCAAATCTGGTACGCATGTATCCGCAGCAGGGACTCGTAAATTTGGGTGCGTCTCTTGGCAACCGCGGCAGACGCAGGCACAAAAGTGTACGCATCTGTTTGCTCCGTTTGGGCGCGCTCATCTTGCAGCAGTAATGCGGCTAGTTTACTGATCAAGTCGAATATACTGTGCTGGCAAATGATCGATGCATCCATTCAATGAGTTATTAAATTTAAAGCAATTGTAAAAATTGTTTAATATTAAAAGAATACAACAAACGAATAAAAACGACTGAAGAGTAGTTCCGTTCGTAAATCACTGAACCAATTCACTAGCTCATCTCAGTGCACCTGTTCAATTGAGCTAGTTCTCAATAACATGAGACTCTTAATTGGCGCCAAATTTAAATTAACAGATTGTTTTTAATATAGGCACACAATTGGCGGTTTTGCGCCCAGACTGGCTCTTTTTTTTCCTGTTGGCGCAATAGCACTTATTTTTCGATTTGGCTCTTTTTTTCATCAGTTCAAAATCAGATATTTTGTTTAGTTTTAGGTTGAAGTACATATTTATTTTTATTTAATAACATGATCACTAAATTAAGATGAAAATATGAATATGTGTTATTGCTTTAAGTGTTTGTGGACGAAATATTTTTTATTTAATTAAATGCAAAAATGAAATGAACTGCAAAAATAAAGTTTTGGCTCTTTTTTAAGTCAATTTAACTCATTTTTTGTTTGTTTTTGGCTCAATCAGATATTTTTAAGTGGCAATCGTGGAAATAGGATTGGAAAATGTTAAACTACATACTAATAAATAAGATTGGAAAATAATTACAGTTTTGACAAATAAAAAAAAATCTTTTTTCTGTTGCATTATTTTATGGGTCCAAGACAAATAATAAATAAACATAAATAATAAATTCTTAAATTGTATTTTACATTTTCTCTGCTTTGAGGTATCGTATTCAGTAACAATCTGTTACTTAATTTGGCATTAAAATATCAATTTCGAAAAAATGTCACACTCAATACTTTAGTATTATTTATCAGTATCCACAAGCTATATTCTACAAATATAGAATAATTACCGATTTATCTAAGATTAAAATGAATTTTATTAAAACCCAATGTTTTTTATAGTCAGCATTCTTTAATTTTTATTCATTTTGAATTCATTTCATTTACAAATTATATTCCGAACACTGCTATAAAAGGCAAAATTTTAAAAATGTTATTATTAGAACTGGTTTCAGCTTAATTTTATTACGATTTCAATAACTTACATACTACATACAATCAGGGTTAAATAGAACTTTTTGAATAGAGTGATGTGCTGATATTCAAGTGTGCTATGATACATTAAACGTTCTTGAGATTGATTCTTGACTGCATAAGCTAGGTATATCGGCGCAGGTTTGGTTTATATAAGAGGAGCATATTAAGGGAATATATATTTTCAAGTTAATTGTTTTGTATTCTTTTCTTTAGTTGAAACAGCTATATAAATGGACATAAATGAAATCAAAAAATTTGGAAAAAAAAAGTTACTTGTATGACATGTTAACAATTCGGCAAAATGAGCGCCAGCGCAACGGCATAGTGCACACAGATCAAGATCAGCCGACCGACCTAGCAATAGACTATATTAGGTAAAGAGCATTTGGAAAGGCGTCTCTGAGGAGGGGGAGGCCAATTGTTAATACATTTTCGATAGTTTAACTCGCCGTTGAGAACTTGTTGCATGATGGTTGTATAATCGAGGTTTTGCGAGCGGGCACCGTTTCTGGAGTTGGTATGGCATCACCGGTGCTCACCTTGTTGGCAAATACCTGCTTGACGCTGCCGCCCTTTTGTTTGGCCATTTGATAATCGCCAGAATCAAAGAATTTTTGCTATCAAAGAAATGGAAAATTCTAAGTAACAATTTCTGGTTAATTAGGGCACAATGAGTACTTACTCCCTTTTGCAAACGCTTTTGAAGGAACGCTGAATGGCCGCCAGGCACTCGCATGCCCGATGGATATTTGGACTTGAGCTTCTCCTCTTCAATCTTCTCCAAATCTCGGGGATTTGTCTGCTCACCAGTTGGTTCGTTCTCTTGCGGTGTGGTTGCCGGACTGTTTTCCTCAGTTGAACTCATGGTCGACCTGAGGTTAATTAAAAATAAAATAATATTAAGCCAATTGGAAAAATGGCGAAAATAAATAATCTGGCCATATAAAGCTGCATTTCGTCAAGCACTGGCATATGTATGTGTGTGTACACACACATGCAGACATGCTAAACATACACACATACATGCATACACATAGTCCAAGCGACGACTACGCGTTAATTTAATCGTATTAATCTTATGTGCAAATATTGTTACCATTTATAACTTACACAAATTACCTGCGTTCACACAGTATATGTTCATTTAAATATACATGTGTACATATGTACATATATTACAATTACCTTTGTTTAGCGCTATGTGATGCGTCAAAAAGTGACAAGTTACTGTTGTTTTCCTTCTTTTATTGCAATTCAGAACACATGTACGGCGTCTGCTTTTTTCTATGCGTGTGCACAAATTAACCACGATTGGCGTTATGCAATTAGAAGACGACAACAATGTATGGTACTCTTTATATTGCTGATGCTTTTAATGCGGAAATTTATATGGCGCTTTAAATTTTCTTTTTCTTTTTTAACGAAATTCAGTACAACTTTTATAAGACGCTGTGAAAGAGTGTTATCGAATAAGTTCGATCAACGACTCGCTAATTTGAGCGAAAGAACTGCTTGTATCCCTGGTTGTGGTTCATCTAGTTTATTTTCTTTAACATATGTAGTATTCCACAGCTGAGTTTTGCTTTGCGCCAAATCTGGCGTTTTTTTTTCTGTTGGCGCAATGAAACTTTTTTTCGATTAGGCTCTTATTTTCATCAGTTCAGAATCAGTTATTTTGTATAGTTTTAGGTTGAAATATATATTTATTTTTATTTAATAACATAATCATTGGATTAAGATGAAAATGTGAAATACCTTGGAAATATTGCTTTAAGTGTATGTAAACGAAATTATTTTTATTTAATTAAATGCAAAAATAGCATGAACTGAAAAAAAAATGTTGGCTCTTTTTAGTCCATTTGGCTCTTTTTTGATTAATCAGATATTTTTAAGTGGCAACCGTGTTTGCAGGGAATACCTTTACTTATTTGGTTTGTTATGACTCCCTGGTTTAATAAACCAAACAGCACTTTTTTGTGCTTATTTTCAATTATTTGTTATTTAAATTTAAAGAAAAGATTAATTGTAGTATTTAACAAAAATTGTTGCTGCTCTTAGCGTAAATACAACGAATACAACGACCAATGATGAGCTCCAAGGATAAATCAAAGTTCAAAATGTTTCTCAAGTCAACAAAATCAGCAGGTTAAATATTCAATACATCTTTTACTTTTGCTGCGAATGTCCTAAACAATATTATTTTAACCTCTCTCCAGGAGCTGCGGGAGAGCGCACATTAAGGCCGGAATTTGAGAACGAGTTGCGGCCGGAGCAGCCTATCGCGCAACGTTGCAAAATGCTAAAAGAGTTGGGCGACCAGCATTTGCACAACATCAACTTGGATGAGGTAAAGTGAGGTGTAAACGGTGGCGAAGAATTCAATGGCATCACGCGACTTTAAGATCGAATAGCTGCTAAACTATTAAGGATATCAGCCAAATTTAAATGCAGTTATTTTCAAAAGTCTTTTCATATCAGTGTAGTTATTTCACTGTTATTCTAATTCTGTTTATTACTCTTAGAAACTAAGAAAAGCTTACACTATTGACGTTTTTCATGTCACAGTTTACTTCGTGCAGGCATTTGAATGAACTTCTAATGTTGCAACTTCTTCTTCTATTCTTTTGGACACATCATTAGCCAATTATATTTTACATTAATTGAGTTTGATTACGTTGAACAGTTTAGCTTTGAGGTGAATTACACAATAATTGTACAGTGGGAGTTGATTCTTACAAGTTGAATTCTTTTGCAAGTCGATCGTAACCTTTCTTTCTTTATTATCCCTACATTTAGACTGCTATAACAAAGCTGTGGCATCTAACCAACGATCTCATTGTGCCGAACAAACCGGCAGAAACCCGTCAAATTGCACTGAGCTTCTATAAGAGGCTCATTCACACACAATACAAGAACTTGACGCTGATGCGTGAAAAGTTCTTTCTGGTTATACAGAATCACGAGGCACACGAGGACCTGCGTCATCTTCTTGAGCTCCTTGACACGCTCACAGAAAACGGCAAAGATATAACTAATTTCGAGGAGAAGGTAAGACATCCAACAGCTTGAAGGATTCACTTATATCATTGATTTACATGTACAGATTGGCAAGTTTATGCTGCTTTGGATACCAGCCATCACAGACGCCTCTTTGCTCTGTCCATACCTAGACATGCTGGTGAATCTGATCAAATTTAATGCTGCCCACCTGGACAAAGACATTCTGGTCGGAATTGTACAGTGAGTGTGACGTTTAAATATATATTTTGAATATGAAATGTAAAACTTTATTTGGTGTTTGCTGTAGGAATGCCTGCGAATTGAGTTGCACTGTGGCCGATGACGACACCGGCCTGCAGTGCTTGACAATTTTGGAGCTGGTCATTGGTTACACCATCTTCCCCAGTGAAACACTGCATCAATGCATCGGCACTCTGTGTCGTACGGTGAATCATGCGCGATATTGCCAAGCATCGTTCAAGGTATGTCAGCGAACAATCTGCTCCCATTATAATTGGGTATAATAAAGTTAAGTAAATGTATCTAATTGGCAAAAGAGGCAATGAATTAATCTGTTTGTTCTTTCGGACTCATTGCGAGTTGTAGAATGAGAGATGCACAACTTTGTGTTTAAGTGTCTTAGGTGTCTTTAATTTATTTTATATATTTAAGTCCTAGCGCAACTAAGTTAACTTATATTCAAAGCACTAGTCACAATAACAGTTGGGTATACAGAATAAAAATTCATAGTTAGAACAGTATCTCTTAATTCTACAGTTTATTAATATTTGCTGAATTTACAAATATCTTTTTTATTATTTTTTTAAATTAATTGTAGTATTTTCCCCTAAATGCTTTGTTCTTGAATGAGATTTGAACTCATGTGATTTGAAATTTTGATTAGTTTTATTAGATAGTGAATTCCTTGAATATTAGTTTTAAAAACTAATATAAATGGTCAGATTATTTTATAAAATATTTCCTAAAATCTTAGACCTATAAAGTACATTTTTAATATGATTTAGTTGCCTTGGAAGAACATAAGTTCTTCTTACCGCCTTGCAGATATGGTCAAAGTTGAATTAAATGTATTTTATTGACCTTACCCACATAATCTATATCAGGGCCTCATTGGATAACTTGGTGAGGTTAATTAAGTGTATAAATTATGTTTAAACAGTTTAATGGCGGCACATTTTTCTTCGCGCATTCACTCACAACTGCCAGCACATTACATATATCCATAAATTCAACAATGCTACATAATTTAAAATATAATTGCATTAGCTACACAGTTTTTGACAAACTAATCGTTTAATTTGATTTACTCTTAGTTACAGTATATGCCAAACTATTTGTGAAAAGTAGTTTATAATTTTTAATTTGTTTTTTTAATATCCAACCACAATCCATTAAGCGTAGTAGCAGCTGATCAGATCCTTGGGCATGCAGCGTAAGCAATCGAAACCAAAATGGGAAATTTTGTGGCACGTTGCCCGCGTTGCATACTCCATGGCGTCTCGCAGGGAGAGCTTCACCTGTTGCAGGGCATAGATAAAGGCGCCCACAAAGGTGTCGTGCTCACCAATGGTGCTCACAATCTTCTGAGGCTGCTGTCCGCCCACCTTAAAGAAGGTTTCATCGGGCATCAAACAGCTGGCGCCCTCTTCATAGTTCTCATATATAATAATGGGTCCCTTGCGCACTTGAGGTGTGCAATTGTTTTCATCCAACGGCTTTGGGTCTTCATTTGGATTGGGTGTCTTCTTGGGCTGATTTGCCAGCCAGCGTCTGTGCGCCACCTGCATGCGATCTCGCACTGCCCAGACCATTTCACGTCCATTCATATAGGCGTATTGTGTCAGTACCTGTTTCTGGACAAGCACATAGTCCGCCAAGTCGGCGAGGAGCAGACTGAGTGTCTTTAAATTGACCAAATCGAAAGACACAACAATGTTGGCCTCCTCATTGCGTGTGTTGTAATCCCGCACAGCTTGCATCATGCGCAATGTTTCCCCCAGATTACGTGCCTCGAAGTGAATCCAAGAATACTTTCTATAGTCGACGGCGCCCATGAACTGCTGAAAGGTCAGCTCGTGTTTACGGTTGGAGTACTCCACAGTAGTTCGTGTGCCTTGACCACGCACCACAACAATGCTCTGATGAGGTGGCTCCTGCGCCATTCGCGGACAGCTGGAAATGTCCACGCCCATGGCATTGAAGCTGGACGAGAGGCTCTCGAAGGCACTGATGTTACTCAACTGCCCAAGGAACTCACAGTCCGTGCCCAGGCGTCGCAGAACGCAACATGTATTGGCAGCATGACCGCCAATACGCCAGAAACCCTCTTCGGTGCGCTGCAGCTTGCCGGGCGTGGGATGCTCATCACACACAGTAATCATGTCCAGCGTGCAGCGACCTACGATGAGTATGTGTCGTGGTATTGGCGGCGGAGCTGGTTTCGCCTTTGGCGGCAGTCGTCGCACCTTCTTCACCGTAATGAACTCTTTAACAACCTGCTTTTTCATGGTCCTTTAAATATCGAACGAAATTTCTAAGCTAGCCAAATAGTTGCCTAAATATGTTTACTTGATTTGATATTCAAATATTTGACTTTATAAATTGTATATTCCTGATCAGTCTGTCTTTCTGCCTTGTTTTCCTTACAGATAATGAAAAATCTGCTGGGCACACAACTTGGTTATCACTCAATGAAGATGATGTGCAATACACTCAATGATCGCGGCCAATACGAGGATGCACAACTGTTGCGTGGCGCCGTCTTTCACCTCAACATGAACATCTTTGGATCGAACATCATCTTTCAGGTCTCGCCAATGATATATGCATCCAATGTGCTAACGGGATTTCTGAGTGTAAGTTAAGATTAGAATTAATTTACGAATTTCCATTAATAAGACGTTAATCGTTGCAGGCTTTGGATAGTCGACAGGTGATCGTCACCTATGAAGTCATACATAGCGTACGGATGGTAATCAACAAGCACAAGCTGTCTGAGATCATCTGGGATCTGATCTGTGATATTATGTCGGCAATTGTGGATAACATTGAGTATTATGGTGTGTGCTAAGTTAATGATTTGATGGTCAAAAGACTCCTTACTCGTAGACTACAACTATGGACAGCTAAAGCTAAACTATTATTATATTTATACTAGATTAGTCGTTAATATAATTTATACTTATATGAGATTAGTTCTTAATGTAATATGGATATAATATCCTTCCTATTCGTCACAAAATTGGATATTGGAAATGTTTTCGTCACTACACTTTATGTATAGATAAAAAGTACAACGAGTCTATAAGGTCATATTTATATGATTATTTAGGTACATAATTTTACATTTAATTAAAAATTAATTGTGATTTATCAGGATAATTATACACATATCATAAACATCGCTATTAATATGTAAATTAAGTTGAGAAACGTTTATATTTTAGTCAGAAATACTTACATGCTTATTAACCTTTTAATTTTATTTACAGAGCGCAACGGCGTAAATAAGGATCAATTGTATCATCTACAAATCAATTTCCACGATAACATTGACTGCATTGAGAAGCTGCTGCAAGACGATCGTGCTCAGATTCTGGGAGATGTGGATCGCATCTACGATCTGATCGAGCGCGTCGCCGAGCGTCGCTCGGAGGCATCAGTGCTGGGACTGATTGAGTATCGGACACGACGAGTGACTGCCACAAGACCCGAGTGGTTGATGCTGTTGGCCCAGTTTGTGCGTCGATATTATCGCATGTCCAATGTGAATGTGCGCATCAAGACTATTGAGTCGCTGGTGCAGATCATGAATCAGAATCGATCCAGCTATGAGGAGGAGATCCTGGATCGCGTTGTCGTTACGCAGCTGTCGCAGATTCATCAGGAGCCGAGTGTCCAGGTGCGCATGTCTGTGGCACGAGCCCTGTGCAACTTTGCCGCCCACTGTGACACGAAACGTTGCATGGAATTGTTGGACATCCTGGAGGCGCTTATTAATCGACCCTTCGAGCAGATGCGTCAGGTTGCCACTGAGGGCTTGGCATCGGAAATGGGAAGCAGCATCATCATTAAGAATGAAACAGAGATTGCCGACATAAATGCAGCCATCAATGGACTTGTTGAGGTATTCGCCATCAAGCTACATCGTCTGCCTGCCACACATGCCATCAAGATATTTAATATACTGATGGATCACCTGGAACTGCACTACGATCGACCCAAGGTCTTTGAACAGGCGAGCATTGTACGGCTGAAGGTAAATGAAATCAGTGGGATATCATTTTTATACCAATAGTCAAGGGTATTCTATGTGATTTACTTCAAATCGTTCCACTCTATCATATTGCTTCCATAGAAAAGATCGATCAAAAATCCATTTTATGTATGTAAAACTTTGTTGTTTTTTGAGATATATGTATCTCAACCAATGTCACAACTTGTATATCTGGTGTTGTCTTATAAAAACTTACCCAATATCAACATAAAGTATAAAAATGTTCATGTTCTTTTGAGATAACTTATCGAATCTTTTAGATTGCACACTGATTAAATTTTATTTAAATATCTGCCTACTCTACTATATAGTATATGGAATAATCGGTCAAAAATGTAACACATACTTATTTAATATAATTTATTGTGAATTTTATTATCATATATTCCAATTATGTTTTAAATGCTTAATAATTTTTGATATATTTTTCTTTCAGATTTTTAACTGGATGCTAAAGGCACGTGCCAATGCTTCCTACCACATTGGCTATCCCGATGGCAGTAATAATGGAGTTGTCAAATTCAGCCATTATCTGGGCATCGACTCGGCGCTGCCACCGCAAACACAAACCACAACAATTTCCATACGACGCGCCTGCAAACTGATTGTGCGTTGTCTGGAACAAGATACGGACTATCAGGTCTTCCAGCTGGTAATCAAAGAGCTGCCCAAGGTGCTGCAAAACAAGGCACTCATTCAGGGCAACGACATCAAGGAGTTGGCCAACACCTTGTTCAAAATCCACTCGATCAATCCCAATGAGTTCAAGCCCACCGATGAGTTCCACGCTCTTGTGCTGCCAGCAATAGCATCTCTGGGCATTTACTACGAGAGTATGCAGCCACAACAGCACAATAGAATCATCACCGCTCTCAAGTCCCATATATCCACGAGCATTGCCAGCGTTTGCATCAACACAATGACCATTCTAATCCTAGAAATGCCCGAGGCATTGATGCGCCAATTGCCTGATGTGCTTCTTATAATTAGCAGGAGGGGCGATAACAATACGGTGGCCATTCCAGTATTGGAGTTCCTGTCACGTATGTATACAAAAATTCCCAAAGAGGAGTTTACTCGACTCTAAGATACCCTGTGCCTAGGCACTCCGATAGCCTAGTACGTATTTCCACGCCTTAAGGCATGCCGAAGTAGAAAACTGCATTAAATTTTTGACTTATTGTTCCGATATCAGCTATATTATATAGTGAACCGATTTGAACCAAGTTTGGTCAGGATGAATGAGGCAACAGAAAAATTCCCAATCTGTAAGTTTTGTTGCGATATCTCCAGAAATAACAAAAATTTGCATACTAAATCTTAATTTTCGGCTGATCTTTTCTATAGCAGCTATATGATATAGTCTGATTTCAACAAAGTTTGGTCAGCATGTATGGGACCATTCCAGATGTATACTCTGTCAAATCGGTTGAGTTATCTCAAATAACAAAAAAGTTTTTCATACTAAGACTTGATTTTCGACTGATCGTTCCTATGGCAGCTACATATCTATGTATATGATATAATGGTCCGATCCAATTTTAGAAACAAACTTGATCAAACTTCATAATAAAAATAAGTTATTATACAGTTTACCTACAATCTCTTTCAAATTATTATCCCCAGTTCTGATCCATTCATCGAGTCATCTGTTCACGAACTTCACTCCGAAGCAGAACATGTATGTGTGTGCCATATTGCTGCCGTATACGAAGCCACATCGTTATGACCACTACACGGTGACCCTGGCCCATCACGTATTCGCCGCCTGGTTTCTCAAGTGCAAGCTGGAGCAGCGCAAGAATTGTGTGGGGTATATCATGTCGGTAAGTCAACTCGTCAGCTCAATCTTCCTATCACATTATTATCCTTGGGTTAAAAAAAGATCTAATCTGAACGAAATCTCTCAGATATACTTTTTTTGGATGGAATATCCTGGAAATATGATAAACATTTGCATTCAAGCTTCCACACATATTTTTGATCTAAATTTAAAAAATTTGAAAAACTGTCAATATATTTTTAATTGTATTTTAAAATCAAATATTGTTTTTAATCTTTATTTGAATCTTTATCATAAATAATAAAGGTTAAATTTTAAATGAACAGTTAAGAAAACATATTAAAAATATTAGAAAATACAAAAAAAAAAAATGTTTATTAAAGTTAATAATTAACTTTTATTCAATTTACATATTTGGGAAAAAATTTAAAATAAAGACAACCCAGAATTTTAACTAGAAATTAAAAATACAATTTTAAAAATTAACGTAAAAATCAACATATTAAAAATATCAGAAAATACTTAAAAATGGTTTTTAATATTAATTATAAATATTGTTTTCAATTGTGAAAACTATTTTCAGTGTTTATAATAATGAAAAATTTAAATTAAAAATACTCTATGATTTAAATAATAAAAAAATGTTTTTCTTTTTAAAAAAATTCCCAAATTTTGTTTATATTATTTTATGTTATATCTTAAATATTTTAATGGCCTCTTGTCCGTTTGTGGTTGCTGTTTGCAGTCAATGGCATTCAATGCCGATATGCTGACCAAAGACGACGTGACCGTGAACCAGGATTCGTCCGATCGCAAGCGGAGCACGAGCATGACGGAGCACGGCAGCCGGAACAGCGCCGAGACCCGCAACGATGCCGAGACGCGTCTGCAGAATTTGCGCAACTTTCACGTTGAGCTGGCGGAGACGTGCTCCGATTTTCTGGCGCGGCACACCTACTCGCCCTGTCCCTCGTTACCCAAGCGGTGAGTGTGTGCGTCTTCCATGTGGGAATCTTTGCTAACTAACAGTTGTTTATAGGTTTCCGGCCATTGACCATCTGCTGAAGGATGGCGTCTCGCAGACCTGGCTGGTGGGTCACAATCTGATCACAATCACCACCGCCGGTTGTCCATCGGGGCCGACACGGAACGGGCTCTGTGAGCGCTGTGCGCAGATGGGCAAGAGCCGGAGCCTCAGTCTGAACTCCAAGAGTCTGAATGACAGTGGAGCGCAACCGTCTCTGTCTCCGGAGCAGGAGCGTCGCTACCACAAGCTCAGCTTGCAGCACAGCAGCGGGAACAAGAGCGCTGGGAGCACCGAGCAAACATCATCCATCTCCGCATCGAATTCGGGAGCAACAGCTCATCCACATCGTCAGATCTCCAACAGTTCAACGGCCTCACTGGACACGTATTCCAGACGCGGCTCCAATCCCGAGGCAAGCAATCTTGTCGAGGGCTCGCACACGGGCAGCAACACATCGTTGTTGGGCAACTCCATGTCGTTGTCCACGACCAGCATGGGACCATCGGTCGTGGGCTCCGTTGTACAGCAACCGGTGTGTGTTCGCGCCTGCACGGGCTGGGCGGAGATCTACATAAGGCGTCCCACGGGGAATATCTCGTGGATAACGCGGATTCAGAATCCAATTGCCAACAATTGCTTTGGCCAGGATCTGCCCTTCAACAACATGGTCTCACTTTTTCTGCCCACTTCATATGGCGGAGTATTCGGGCCGGATAACATAATGCTGCCGCCGCAGCAGCTGCAGGAACCGCAACTGCAGGAGGCACAAGTCGTGCAACAAGTGGAAGTGGAGCCAATCCCGATTCCGGCTGCTACGGAAATGCGCCAGCGAATGATGGCCAAGGCACGGGCCCTGCAGCGGCAGGAGGAGATTCATCATTCGGTGAGCATTGCCAGTGAAGGCACCGCGGCCATTGACATTCCCATACCGCGGATGGCAGGCAAACGTGGCAAGGAGGCGGCTCTCAGTGGCAGTGTCAGCGACGGGGAGGCGGACGACGATGTCCTGGCCTTTGGCGATGAACAGAGTCGGGCACGTAATCCCGTGCGACGCGTCAACTCCAGCCCGGAGATGAGTTCCAGCTGGCGTCAGGCGTTCCTTGCTGCCAAGCCGGCACCTTTATCCCAGGAGCCGGAAGTTGTCATGGCGTCTCTGGAGGAGCCGCTCTTGCCCTCGAAGAAGAAGAACGTTCAGTACAGTACCAAAGATATGCGTGTCAGTTGTGAGGCGATTCCCGAGGAGATTGCGGGCTCAACGCCGCCGCTGGCGGCACAGGGATTAAAGTTTCCACTGCAGCCAGGAGCGGGCACATTGCCGCCCAAACAACACTCGGCGGACGATGTCAGCAGCCAAGTGGCGGGCACAGCAGCTCAACCGGCTCTGGTGCAGACCTCCGCCTCGGCATCCTCGCTAAAACTAGCTGCCGTCGGCAAACCACCATTGTCACCTGGCCAAGCACCGGCAGCGGCCACGATCGTACCCAAACAGACCCTAGCTCCAGTCACAGCCAAGCTGACGAGCTATGTGAATGCTTCCCTGGGTCTGGCCAAGCTCAACAGTTCAACTGGCGGCAATGGCAATGGAAACGGCGGCGTCGCCGTTAGCTCCGATTACAACAATGGTAACGGCGGCGGTGGCGACATGATGCGTGGACGCTCCAAGACCATATCCGTGGTGCGTGAGGTGAACAACGGCAAGGCCCGTCCACCGCCGGCCAGCAGCTTTAGAAGCTTTGGCGCCGCCAAGCCGCCGACCAGTGCTCAGCTGTGCATGAATCCCAGCTTCGCGTTCCTGCAGCTCTACTGCACCGGACAACTGAGCGTGACGGCGACACCACTGAAGGTTGGACCCGAGCAGTCCAGTGCCTTGACGCTGCTGGATCTGGTGCCACCATTTGAGACGCACAAGATCGGCGTCCTCTACGTCGGTCCCAATCAGTGCAACAACGAGGTCGAGATCTTGCGCAACTCCCATGGCAGCACTCGCTATGTGGAGTTCCTGCGCAGCATTGGCACCCTGGTCAGTCTCGTGGAGGCCGAACAGAATAATCTCTTCATTGGACTGGACAAAAGCGGCGCTGATGGCAAGTTTGCTTACATCTGGAAGGATGACATACTCCAGGCAAATTAATCTTATAGATCCTTTAACTGATTGGGCATTAATGGGTGTTCTTGATTTTAATCTAGGTCACCTTCCATGTGGCCACATTGATGCCCACCAATCTGCAGGACGATCCCAACTGCAACGAGAAGAAGAAACACATTGGCAACGACTTCGTCAAGATCATTTACAACGAAAGCGGCGAGGAATATAATCTAACCACAATATCGGTGAGAGAAATTTATCACTTTTGTCCAACAAAACGAAATATTTACTGACAGCAGAAATTACAACTAATTATAAATAAATAGGAATATATTTTGTGTAAATAAAAACTGCAACTAAATCTTAGCTAAAAATGTGATAATATAAATTTAATGATATTTAATGATGATAAAAATTACAATTAAATATTTCTTGAATATAAAAATCACAAAAGTTAAGGGTTTCTTAAAAATGCACCTAAATTTTTAGTAATGATAAAGTTTTCAAAAAAAAATGTACTGATGAAAATTACATAATAGTACAAATTCCAACTAAGTATTGTTGGATGTGGAATCCATGAACATTTAGGAAAAGCTAGTTTTTCGAACAAATTCTTACCGAGATAATTACCGAAACAAATATATGTTCCGAGAAGTTCCAAACTTGGTATTATTCTCTATACTAGTTATTATGAGGTACAGGTAAAAAATAAAAAATAATTTTAAAATGTTAAGGAACAAAAAGTTATGCTTGACCCAACCGAAATTAACCGTTATGCATGAATCGGTTTCTTAACGGTTTTTTCGGTTGGAAAAATTTCGGTTTTTGGATTTCGGTATAATAAAAAAGTTTTGTTTTGGTTACAGTTTCATTTACGTTTACCAATATCAATCGGTTAATACCGTCTAACATTTATAATGACGTTTTTAATCCCTGATTATAAGTACTTTATCGTAATTTTATTTAGTAATTTTTGTTATTTTTGGTAATTTTTTAAAATAACGTCAAATTATATGAATTCAGAAAGATCAATTAACTTGGATTTGGCTCTGCATATAAAATAAATCAATATTCCGTGATTAGTTGGATAAAAAAATTAAATACATTACAACTGCAATTGAAATCGAAAAAAGTAAGAAAGTAATTTAAATATATCTGGAAAATGAAACTACATTATTCTTATACTTGTGTGTAAAAATATTCAAATAAAAATATAATATTCCCTGCTTTATCTATATGAAATTAAGATTCTCTATATTTTTAGGGTCACTTTAACTACGCCTGCGTGATTGTGGAACCGCTGGAGCTGAACTCGAATCGTGTCTATGTGAAGGCACGCTCGGACATATCAAAGTTTGTCAGCCATCCAGAGCCGAGAATAGTCTCCGATCGCAGTGCTCCATTGCTGGCTCGACAAATGGCACTTCATGCAAATGTATGATATAAGACTAGCTTTAAAATATAATTCCAGCTCAACTAATATCAATATAATCTGTTGTTGCCTTGCAGCTGGCCTCACTTGTCTATCAAAGCGTTCAGCAGGAGAATCCCTATGCATCCAATTGGCTCGAAAGGTTGCGCAAATTGAAACGCTTGCGATCTCAGGTAAGCAGTCAAATATTTACATGTTCCTTGAATAAAGATTAAACTTTAATATTTTCCTTAGCTCATTGAACAACAAAGAGTTCAACAGGAGAAAAATCAACAGGAAAAGAATCAACAACAAAACAATCAGCAACCAAACAACAATCAACAGCAAAACAATCAACAACAAAGTGGAAAACTGGACGTGAAGCCGGAAGGCAAACAGGACGGCAAATCGGATGTTGCTGATCAGCGAGTGGACTTTACCAAATTTACATAGATTCCAAGTTATATGTGGACACAGACTTGTACATTTTATGCCCATGGGGATAAAAGGACAACACATCAAAAATATTTAACAATATGTTGATAATTATATTATAATATTGCCGTCATCTTTCGTAAAGCTTTAAGATTATATAGATTGACTAAAATATTACAGTTTGTCTTTGTTAAGTTGGGCTATGTGATCGTAGCCATAATTGCTGATCTTGTGTCCAGCTACGCGATTGGCAAAGTCAACAGCATCCGACAGGCTGCACTGCATCATGTAGCTGGCATAGATGAAGCCGGCCATGAAGCTGTCGCCAGCACCCAGAGTGTCCACAACTGAGGCCGGTTCATAGGCGGGCACTGAGCTACACTCGCTGGAGGAGTCCAAGCAGCTGGCGCCAGTGTTTCCCCAGGGACAGATGATATTTGGCCGGCTTGGTTGTAGGACTAGAGCCAGTTCCTTGCACGTTTCCTGTGCCGTTCTCCAGCCCTGGCGGGTGGCCAGATCTTTGGAGAAGACAACAAAATCACACAAGTGGCACAGCTCCAAGTTTTTCTCGTACAATGTCTCAAAGTCTAGGGAGATGACAATGCTATTGTCATGTCTGGAATTGTGCTCCTGCACTGTTTTCATCATTTTGATGGTTTCCTTGGGATGACGTGCCTCGAAGTGCACCCAACCATATTGATTGAGATCTATTTGGCTAAAGTCCTGCCACGTCACGTACGGATAGTTCTTATTGCAGTGCACAATGGTCCGCGAGCCCGTGTCCTGCGAAATGATGACCGATGAGAACGGCGGATCCTTATCCGTCATTGGACAGTGCTGCACACCAATTTCACGCCGTTGCAGATCATCCAACAGCACACGGAATCCATCCGATTTGCTCAACATGCCAAAGAACTCAACCTTGGCGCCCAGTAGACTTAGGACAGTGCTGACATTGGAGGCATTCCCGCCACGTTGCCACGAACCGTCAAGGCATCTCTCATCCGTGTCCTCCTTGGGAAAACTGGCACTGATGGTCACAAAGTCAATGACAGTGCAGCCCACACAGAGAATCGGCTTCACTGAGGCCATTGCTAATCACTTTGTCGCAGCTTAAATGAAACACATGCATGACGAATGCGTGCGATGACTGATCGTGTATTGACAGTGCGATATACGATCAATCGATAACTAATGATAGTTTATTTAGTATTTTATAATTATGTATTTTGTACCAAAAATGAATCTGGTCACACTCTCTCTTACTAAGCGAATTGGAAGGAACGCACACGAACATTGTGAAATAAACTTTAATTTTACATAAAACAATAAGCTGCCTCAAAATATAATTCACATAGTGGTCCTTCGAGCCGGATCGCTTAGTTAGCAGCCAACACTATAGATTACAGTCCACAAACAAAAGTACACGCGATCAAAAATGTGGCAGTGGAGCGAGTCACAAATTAGCCGCATTGATTCGTGGAAATCGCAATCACTGCGAGACGTTTATTTTGCAATATACCGGAAATTTGTGACAGAAACATTGATTAAGCGACAACTTCGCACATTTGAAGGCTTAAAATATACCAACGCTGCAAAACGAGAACACGAGCAGACAATTTCAAAGGAATTGGGCGAAAACGCATTATTGCGCGTCTGTGAATTCCTTGACATCGGCGTCGGTGAATACGCGGCAAAAAATGAAATGGCGGCAAAAATTGTAAACGCTATTTCATTTGTCGGATCCGAAAACTCTGATGGGTCAAATGCAACAATCTTGGAAAAGCAACTGGTAATTCTGGAACAAATAGAAAAAGTGGATGCAGAAAATGTAGACGTCAAGCGAAAAGTGTGCGAACAGGAGGCAAAGCTTATAAACATGAAACGGACTCTGTCTGAGGCGGAAAGCAACGCAACTGCAAACTCAGAGGCAGACATGGCAATGATGCGCGACGACATTGGTATAGCACAAAAAGAATTGGATCTACTTCAGGCAGAAGAAGAAGCACTTATTAGTAAGAAAAATGTTCTTAAAACTAAAGCTGCACTAACAGAGAGTTCTGCTTGCTCTGAACGATCAAAAAATTCTGTGCGGCATATCGACAATCAGACTCAGCGCACGTCAGAGTGGGTCCGCAACCAACGACAGGGGAATTCCGTAAATGATGCACAAGAAATCGACGATTCAAGTGGTGCAACAATGACGATGGCCAAAATGCTAGCGAGACAAAATTTCAACGGCAAACATCTGGAGTTTGATGGTACATCTGCATTAAACTGGAGACATTTCATCAGCGAGTTCAAGGCAACAAGTGCACAGTGTGGATTTTCTAAAGAAGAAAATGTTCGACGTCTTTCAAAAGCACTCAAGGGAGCTGCGAGGGATAAAGTGTCACTGCTGTTGATCTCCGCAAAGGATCCTGATAAAATTATATCAATTTTAGAAAAGGCTTATGGTGGACCAGAAAATGTAGCTCTGGAGTTGATGTCAAAGGCAAGCGAGGTGAAATCAGTCAAACAACTGGCTGATTTCGAGGAGTTTAACTACAGTGTCCAAAATATAAGCTCTGCGTTGGAATACACTGACAACATGCTGATTGACACACAGAGGTTGTTAGCTACGATGATCGGCAAACTGTCTGAAAACTATCTTCGAGAATGGGGCGCATTTCTAAGAGCCGAAAACGTGGTGGCATCTTATTGTACATTCGAGAAACTGGCAGAATGGTCGCAAAAACAAGCTGACTTAATTCAAGATGTCTCATTTTTCAAAAAGGTACTGAAGATCAACCAACAGTCATCAGTTGCGGAACAACCAAATGCAATCCAGCTACACAACCAAGAAGATGAGGCGGTAAATCAACCAAAGCCTAAGCTCAAGTCAACCTGTTCGATTTGCAGCGAAGAGAAACATTCTCTGAGCAAATGCAATACATTCCTAAAAGCGGATGTTAAGAAGAGATGGGACTTAGCCAATCACCACAAAGCATGCTACTGTTGCTTGAAATTTCACAAGGGTCAATGCAACGAAAGACAAGCGTGCAAAATTGACAACTGTGAGAAATTTCATAATTCTCTACTACACAAGCGTCTCATACAGCCAAATATCACACCACCTTCAAACTTCAGCGGATGCGTATCAGAGACTAAAACCAAATCCTTGCTGAAATTGGTACCAATCATAGTACACGGCGAAAAAGGGTCCAAAGAAATTGTCGCATTCCTAGACGAAGGGAGCACATCTACAATCATGGATATGAGTTTGGCACGAGAAGTAGGCATTCAAGGAGATGTAAAACCCTTCTGCTTCAGCTGGACAGGTGGAGTCTACAGATATGAAGCAGATGCGGAATCAGCGAAGATCTGTCTTAGTGGCAAAAACGGCATGAAGCATGATCTTAACGATGTATGGCTTATAAACGATTTAAGCTTACCATCACAACAATTTGACTACAACAGGCTGACGGAGCTTGTTCCAAAAAATCTGGTAGACATCAAGAAGTTGCAGGATAAGAAGCCAATGCTGTTGATCGGACAACGGCATGCAAATCTTATTACCACACGAGCTGTCATTAACGGAGATGAACACCGACCGATGTTATCCAAAACCAAGCTAGGTTGGGTAATACACGGTCCAGTTCAAACAGATCTAGAAGCAGCACATTTTACTGGTTGCCAAGTAAGTGATGAAAATCTACAACAGATGATCAAACATCAGCTCAGTATTGAGAACTTCGGTGTTTGCACAGTAAAAGTCGACAAAACACAATCATTGGAAGATCAGATGGCAATATATAAGGCGGAATCATCAATTGTCCAAAAGGGTAATCATTACGAGGTGAACTTACCATGGAAAGCAGATGACGTCAAACTACCAGACAGCAAACCAATGGCCATTCAACGACTCAAGTGTCTTGAAAGGTGGCTTACGGGACCCGAATTTCTGAAGAAGCCAGAATCTACGTGGGAAAATCCAAAGTCTACGGCAGAGTACTGCGATCAAACTGAGATCGTAATGATACTTCAGCAAGCGGAGCACCCATTAACCGTATTACTGCAAATAATCTCGAGTTATAACAAATTAATTCGAAGTACAGCCTGGATTCAGAGATTCATCGTTAATTCGTCAAAACACACTTCGAGCCAACGTAAGACAGGCGAATTGAACGTGGATGAAATCGAATGGGCAGAGAAGATGTGGTGCAAGGTGGTCCAGCAGCAATCCTTTTCAGATGACCTGATCAAGCTACAAACTGGAAAACCGTCTTCAAAACTACGTCTCTCAAAATATTGTATCTATCTAGACGCAGACAATATATTGCGTGTGGATAGTAGAATCGAACGTGCGAAAGACATATCGGCATGCACCAAAAAACCAATTGTTTTGGATGGCAAACATACCTACACACGCCTGCTGATTAACAAAATGCACGTGGAAGCACAACACATTGGAACACAAGTAGTGGTACATCGATTCAAGACGTCATACTGGATGCCAAAGCTGAATCGTATCATCAGGACTACACTCAACGCTTGCGTATGGTGCAAACGCAAAAAAGCAAAGCCACAAGCACCGAAAATGGGCCTACTACCCGAGGAGAGATTCTTGACCCATAAAAAACCGTTTACAGCAACAGGCGTAGACTATTTTGGGCCATTTTATACCAAGGACGGCAGAGGAACCCGAGCGTCAAAGAACTTTCGCAAACGATATGGAGTGATCTTCACATGCTTAACAACTCGAGCGATTAATGTGGAGATAGCACACTCATTGGATACAGATTCCTGCATATTGGCGATCCGCCGAATGATGGCACGACGTGGTCCAGTCAAAATCATTTGGTCGGACAATGGCACAAACTTTCGAGGTGCAGCGCGGGAGTTGCAAGAAGCCTTGGAAGAGCTCGACGAAAGCTATATAAAAACATATTTAGCAAATAACAAAATAACTTGGAATTTCATTCCAGCTAATGCGCCTAATTTTGGCGGCTGTTGGGAGCGGCTCGTCGGCTGTTTTAAAAGAGCAATCGAAGCAGTCTTGTCAGCAAATGCAAATCCCAACGATGAAACACTCCGAACCATATTCATGGAAGCCGAATATCTTGTCAACAGCAGACCATACATACTGGAGTCGGATGATGCTGATGACGAAATTGGTCTGTGCCCAAATGATATTTGCGTTCCACAAAGTTGCGCAATTCATAGTCCGGGAAAATTCCTTGGCAACACTGGTGAGAAGCGCGTGTGGAGAATATCGCAATATCTGGTAGACGCATTCTGGAAACGCTTCATCAAAGAATATCTGCCAACACTAATACATCGTTCGAAATGGCGTCAGGATGTGGACAACTTTAAAGTCGGCGAAATAGTCGTGATGAAAGATAATACCCCACGCGGTGAATGGCCGCTAGGCCGTGTGATGAAAGTATACCCTGGAGAAGATGGAGTTGTACGTGTAGTTGAATTGAAAACGGCAAAAAACACGTATCGTCGCCCGGTCAACCGCCTATGCAGGATTGGAGTTGAGCGCTACGACAAAGATGATCGTGCTGAGACATGGACTCAACACTAGGGGCCGCTGTATGTCGCAGCTTAAATGAAACACATGCATGACGAATGCGTGCGATGACTGATCGTGTATTGACAGTGCGATATACGATCAATCGATAACTAATGATAGTTTATTTAGTATTTTATAATTATGTATTTTGTACCAAAAATGAATCTGGTCACACTCTCTCTTACTAAGCGAATTGGAAGGAACGCACACGAACATTGTGAAATAAACTTTAATTTTACATAAAACAATAAGCTGCCTCAAAATATAATTCACACACTTTGTGTTCTACTGATACTGATTAAACGCAATCGAAACGTTTCAGCTGATTTCAATTTAAATTAAATACAATTGTTTGTGCAATCTAATCAAGATCACACACACACATGCATTCACGCATGCATGTGAGTATACAAAGTTTGCATGTGTGCACTCATTGTTATTGCTATCGTTAAACCTTGGCTTAATTGAATTCATACAAATGTTACACAGAACGATTGTACATACATTTGCATCTTTCAAATTTTTACTTGTACTCGCAATTTGCATTTACATAATTTCAATATTCAATAAAAACAATAACGTTGCGCCGTCGCATTTAAGGGCAAGACAGAAATATCGATATTTTTGTATCGATTTAAGATCACTGTTTTTCGATTTATCATTATTGCATTTACAAACCTATCGATAGTAACTTATTCTACGCTTTGAGTTGGTAGAATTTAAACAGAAATCATAAAAATGTAAAGATTTTATTTTCATTTTAAGTATTATCTAATAAGTATTAGCTAGTTAGCTAGATATTTAATTATCGCGACCGTTGAAAAATCGATAACAGCGATTACTGTGCAGCTCTAGCTAGTCGTTACAGATTCGCATTTTTTCAAGGGCTGCATTAAATCTGATTAGAATTAGAAATGATTAGAACAGGTATTGGATACGCAATTGGCGCAAATTAACAAGATTATCTATTGTTTTTCAAGCAACCACTTTTAAGTGTTTTAGATAGTTGAAACAAATTATTAATAATATTATTAAAGCAACTTGTAATCAAATGTGTGACTTCACAGGCTCTAATTATTGTGCGCTCTCATTGAATTTATGGCGAGCAACGGTCATGCGCCATGCGTCACCTCGTTGCTTTCTTCTACCATGCTAGCAGCTGTATTGGGCGCCTGTCGATCAGTTAACCGCTAGTCACCCGCGCGCGCGGAGTTCTTTGGTTGCGGTGTTGCGGCGTCGTTCCTCGCTTTTTAACAGAAAAAGGCGTATCGAGCAAAGTTTTCTTTATTTTCGCAATTGGCGTAGTGTAAGTGAAGGTGCCATGTGATAAATGAATCTAAAACACCAGAGTGATAGTCACAATAAGCCGGTTGTTAAGTGGGACAGATACTGATGCTTAAGCAGTGTGTGTATGTATGTATGTGAGACAAGGGAACCGGCAAACAAGTGATGACAAAATTTAAACTCAGTTCCATTTACATATGTTGATACATACGTGCATATAAAAAGCCACGCACATGTAAATACATATATATGTGTATATAAATATAAACATATGCTAATACAAATATACATGTGCATGTATTCATTTAGATAAATATGTAAGTCAAAAACTAATGAATTAAATTAAAACTTAAATATTTATTTGCCGAAAATCCAAAATGATGAGAATAGATAAAAACTACATGCACACACATGTACATATAATATTAAGTTTATATTATAAACGGACAAAAAAGCAATGGACGTGATGAGCGTGTCACTAAAGAGAGCGCAAGCAAGCGGGAGAGCAGTTGGAGTATAAGTTTGTGTTGAAGTAGAGAGAGAGAGAGAGAACGCGCGCTCGACTTGTCAGCTGGTTGTCAAGTTGCGCAAGTAGCCATGCAAAATTGTATATATGTATGTATGTTTGCAAGTGTGTGGTTATATATACATACATATGTATGTATGCGTAGAACGCAAAATTTTGAAAAATACATTATGTACATGCTTATATGTGTACAGTATATAAAGTACATGGGAAAAGTAGATATCTGTACTTATTAAGTATTATAAGTAAAGTGTTATTTGCGACTTTATTTTACATCTACGCCGTGCGGTCAACAAAGCTCCAATGCTAATCAAATATATGTATGTATGCATGTGTGAGTGTGTGTGCAAGTACATACAGTTGTACATGTCTGTATGTAAATTCAAAGAGCAATTCCCGCTGGGTTTTAGTGCGTGTTACAAAGTTTAGTGCTCATTGATCAGTCTTGAAATTGACCCTGAATGTTGCTGCTTCAGTGTCGCAATAAAAATGTTAATTCAAAACACAAACAAAACATGAAAAGAATGCAAAACAAACTAAAATCATAACACAGTATAACATAACAATGATCATGAGCACACTCACAGTTACCCACAAAAGTAACTAAATAGTCGATTCACTTGCAACTCGATAAAACTAAAATAGAAACAAATAAAATGATTAACAATAACTTTTGTTAACTTTGTCCCCCGAGTTTTCAAGTTAAGTGTGTGAATATTATTAGAAGTAACTGTCATGTTTAATACCCTTGCAAAGAGAGCCCAATAATTGTTGTCACCAAACGAATAAACGTTGTTAGTTATCTGTTTCTATGCAAAATTGAGGTCTCATTTTATCAGTCACTAATGATGATAAAAACCTGCTACGGATGCTTCATTGTGGTTTGAGATATATACGTTAGTGTTGGTTACAGGGTATCTTTTGACACACGCTAGTACCTGCGGTTAACTATGATTTGTATTTCACTAAAATAGCATATTGCCTAGCCTAGGCAGACAAGTGCATTTGTCTATGGTTCGTTTTTGTTTTTTGTTTTTGGTTCAAATCTTATCACACAGTTAACTGTTGTTTTTAAACTTAGTTGGAAACAATTGTTTAAGATAAGAGTATGACTCTGTGTGCTCTTATTGCTTTCGTTGTCGTTGTTCTTGTTGTTCTGGCTGTCATACCATACTCCATCTCTCTCTCTTTTTTGCCTTTTGTCAATGCCGTCAACCCCTGCCCCAAACGGTTATCGCCCGTTTTGCAACTGCGCCACGAGTCACAAAGTCCCGCGCATTAAACCACATATTCCCGAGGGTATCGAAAGCCTTTCGATCCTTTTGAAATGACAATAAAACGACAAGTTCTCAGTCTAAAAGACTCAAAGAGTTTTTCCCAGTTAAACAGATTATTATAAATGGATCTTCAACTATTTCAGTATTATTATACAGTTTTCGTGAAATTGATAAAAGATAAAACTGAATTAATGCTGATAACATATTATATGTATTTTTTGTGCTATACAAAATTCAATTTTCAATTCTTTTCTTGATTGTAACATTATTCACCATTTTTTATTAGTTCATAATGTATTATTGTGATTAAGTGCTTCACACATGGATTTAATTTTCTTAAAACAATTAATATATAAATAATAAAAAATAGTATAAAAATACCCTCTTAAAGGTACAGTTAAATACTTTTCTATTAATATATAGATTATCAAATTAATCAAACTATTTTCCATAGCAGAGCGCTCAGTCATACTGAGTGTTCATATTTATGCCCAATGAAAATACATATACGAAATTATGAGTAAGACCATTTCAGACATTATTATGTAGAATAATGAATACATATGGGCATTTCCACAGAAAGGTCCACCGCGGCCAAAAACGTAAAACTGATCAAAAACTCACATCTTGTGAAATTTTCTTCCAGAAATGTAATCAAGCTATTTATTTAATCCATATACGCTAGAATAAATTCAATAGGATGAACATATAGATTCTACATTGGAATAAATTCACTTGTTCCATATTTATGTCAATTTTCTTAAAAATTAACTTCCAAAATGGACCGTTTGTATTTTAACGATTACACTAAGTAGGGCAGTAAGATTGTAACATGAATCATTTTTATTCAAAGAAATATATTGAAAGTTTCATTTAAATAAGTTTTTCGGGCTGTTTTCGATACATAACTTAAAAATAGAGAGACAGAAACAACATAAAAAATAGTGATGGTAAAAAATGTCCCGTGCGCGATGTCCCGTGCGAATTTACGTCAAATTGAATTTTAAAAAAAGTGCAAGTCATCTTTGAAAAAAATCATAACCATTTTTAAGAGGCATCAATGCACAAGAGTTAAAAATAAGTTGCATTAAAATATTGCCTCTGGATTCGCTGAAATTGGCGTTTGAATTGGTTGACCTCACAAGTCACTTCCATTTTGTGTCCCGTGCGAATCACTTGAATTTTTCTATTATTTTTAAAATGAAAAATTACCCAAAATCAATCTTTGCACCAATGAAAGAGCTAATCAAATGCTATATGTTAAGCCCTTCATCAGAGAAAAAAACCGTTTCCTTTTTACCGTTTTTTTACTTTGAATGTGTACGAATGTCCCCGTGCGCGAGCTGGGAAATGCCCATATCTTACCACAAAAATGTATCTACATATTTAACTGTATACATAATATTGAAATATAATACAATATACATAGCATCCACTTTGTTTGTATGTATGGGTAATTTCAGGATCGGAATATAGGACATTCGTGGGGCTATTAAGTAAAGGAATTAGTTAAAAGCGAGTTTGTCATATTACTATTAGTATTGACTAGTAGTTAGAATTATACTACTCTAGACCAAAAGCGAAATTTAGGTAAAAAAAAAACAAAAATGATCTTTCACAGGTTTTTAGAAGTGTAAAAGTCTTTCCAAATTCAACATTATATACAAAAACGATTTAGTTTAGGCTGAAATCGAATCATGAATCTCTCAAGGGACATATTCTTCCAGTATTATTAAATTATTGAATTATCTAACTAATTTACGGAGGTAAAAGTGTTCTCTTTGCATTTTGTTTAGGGAGATTTTGGGGAATTATCTTTATATTCAAAATTAATAAATTAATTTCAAAAACTTTACTGAATACAATCAGTAATACTGAAAAATTACGTTTGTTTACCAGTGATAAATGACTTCATGTATAAAATGCTCCATCTAGTGATATTCATATGTATCTGAAAGATAATTTCTCATTAAAATGAATTTTTAAATTCCAGCTGATCTCTTCCTGAAAATGTCTATATTAAGAATATGTAATTTATAATATTTTCGCTATCTGCCGTACAAATTTCATGACGATGGAATAATATTTACACTAGATATATCCGAAACTATTTGAAATATTATAATGTATATGCATTTATGGGCGATCACAGGGTATCTCGTAGTCGAGTAGTGTTGTTATGTGTTATTTTTGGGCAAATAGGGCTATACCTGGTCCATTGTGTCGAATGGTATGGTATGTGTGAGTTTAGACAAGTCGCCAAATGAGATATCATTATCCACATATGCTCTAAGGCAAGCTATGGACATTGGAATGTCAATTTGTAGCCAACACTAGATAAGAGATATCGCGTGCGGGCAGAAAGAGAGAGATTGATGCAGCCGATATATATTTGTACATAGACTACTCTCTCTTACACTCACACTCACTCTCTTTCTCTTTTCTCTCTTGCAGATAATTGGCTACACAATGAATTCCAGTAAAGAGGCAAAGAGTGCCGCAAAGGGACAGAAAAAGCTACAAAAGATAAACAATAAAAAGCAAAAGCAGCAGCAACAGCAGCAACAACAACAACAGCAGCAACAGCAACAACAAACAACAATAAATGGAATAGCTAAAACTGCAGTGAATTCGAAAACAACAACAACAACAAAAACAGACGAAGCGAAACCAAACAATCGCCATAATAATAATAATAACAACAATAATAATAACAATAATAATATTAATATTAATAATAATATGGTACAGAACACAACAACAACAACATTGCCGACAACAACAACAAACATTGCGCAGAAATTCCGGGAGCACTACGAGTCAGAGAGAAGAGCACAACAACAACAGCAACATTCAACGTTACCTGCCCATGAACACCTGCCCAAGATGGAGCGTTCAAATAGCATACGTGGCAAGTTGTCCCGCTTCATTAACCACTTAACGGGCAGCAAGGAGAACCTGGCCAGGAGCGATGACCTAAAGGATGAATCCAACGGCAAGACTCCCTTTACATTTACACGAAGTCGATCGATGATCTTGCTGCGTCGTCCGAATCGCAGGAGTTTCATTGAGCCGCAGCTGGAGCAGCTGTCGGAGGAGGCGGAGAAGTCCGGGGATCCTTTGTCCCCGGCGTCGCCGCGTAAGAATTCCCTGGCGGACAGTGGGACAGCGGATGGTTGTTCGCCGATCCTGCGGCGCAGAGCGGATACCGCGAGTGAGATTAGGACGCCAACGCGTCGTCAGTCGGCGCATCCGTCGACCTCCACGCCGGTGGAGGAATCCGCAACGGAAACGGCTTCACCGATGATACGGAAGCCATCGCTGGTGTCGCTCACGCCCAGCGAGGCGCAGCTGAACTTTCAGAAGCGACGCTCGAGCACATTGATTGCCTCGTTCAAGAGCACGTTCAGCGGCCTGACCGGAAGTGGATCGGTGAGTGGGAACAGCAGCAGCAACAGCAGCGATAAGAAGAAGGACAAGATGAATCCCAAGTGGAGTGCATCGCTGCAGTCGTTGCAGGCCATCGACAACATGGTTAGCTATGCCAACATGTCGTTCATCGACTACGACAAGTTCAATGGCTACGAGAAGCAGCTGGAGCGCCAGCACTCCATGATGAGTCTCGCCGAGCAACAGACGCCTCCCCAGATGCCACCCAAATTGCCACTGCCATCGACTGCCTCGCCGCTGCCATATGCTCCTCAATCTCCGCACACTCCCACCTCCGTCTGTTCCACGCAGGAGAGCACTCCAAAGACAGTTGTGATGCGTCGCAAACGGAGCACCAGCTCCTTGGTGCGTCGCCAGATCTCCACCTCGTCCACCCGCAACAGCAGCCTGAGCATCTACAACCTGGACACCGACTACGAGCACAACCTGGACAGGGGTCAGAATGTCTACCGCGAGAGTCTCGACTCCCGCACCCTTGAGCTGCTCAATCAGTGTTCCCGCAACTCCTTCATCCAGGATCAGCCCCTGCTCTTCGACGCCCTCAACTTGGAGGACGGCTCGGCGAGTCGACGCTGTGCCCTGTGCGCCCAACGTGTCACCCGGGCCAACAGCATGAAGCGCAGCCCGCAGGACACCGTGGATGGCTGCGGGAAACCTCAAAAACAGGTGAGTTGTAGTTTGAGTAATAATTTATAGACCACAACTAGAAATATACCTAGAAAAATCTAAATTTAAATGCCCCTTGAGCAACCCATTTTTCAATTGTTTGTACCATGATCCAATAATTATGATAAACTATTTAGATACACTGATAAAAGCAACCTCTTTCTAATATCAAACAGCTTAAATATTTGTTAAATTAGTATAAAAATACAAAAAATGTCTCTATTTTTAAAAAAATTTAGTTTTCGATACCAAAAGGTTTTTAAAATAGGTTTTTTTCCTTGAAACTAAGAATTTTCGAGTTCAAATTGCATTAAAGATCTTTTTGTAAAAACTGATTAGGAAAATTGGTTTCTAAAATGTAGGATATTTGTTTCAAACAATATTTTTTTTTGTTAAACTTTAAGAGAAAAGTTTAAAAAAAACGAGTTTAAATGAATAAGAATTTTGACATTTAGATACTTTTTGTTTCCGATGCCTTTTTTAGAAGAAAGGTCTTTAAATTTTTTATTGTGACCCAAAAGTAAGAAAACAAATGTTTTTTTACAGTGTCGGCATTGTAAAATATTTTAAATAAGAAGTCGTCTCATTATTATGACTTCGATTCGCTGAATTTTTTAGAATACCTGCACAAACTAAATTGGTTTTTAAATAAGATTAAATATTTTGGTCAACTTTTTGTGGTTCAAATTAGACCGAATTTGAGAGATTATTACTTCGATTTCTGGAATAATTCTTTTATCGATATTGTCAGACTGTTGAATAATTAGAATTATGTTTTGAAATAGCCTTATAATATTATTTTGAAAACTTGAATCGGTATATTTAAAAGAGATATTAATAAAAAAACTAAAATGTTGTATTTTAAGAATTCAATTTCTGAGGCCAAGTTTCTTTGGCGTCTATAAGATATAGTAACTAAATTCATTAAAATTTCGATATATAGGGAATTATCTACACCACTTTTCATCTACATAGTTAAAAAGATCTAATACAAGCAGTTAATAGGGGAAGATGGCTACAACGATTGAATATCAAATGGTTTTATAGCGTCTGTAAAATTTCGGGAATGACTAAATGTTGAATCAGAATACTACAGAAAGCTTTACATTTCCCAAGAAATATGGACTTCTGACTCATTTTACTAAGTTTTCACTGTAGCTGAGGGACTGTGATAATTAGTTGCCCCATGAAATATTGATAACAGTTTTAATTGTGTTTTGGATCTTAACCATTTATATTTGCCAAAGTGTACAATATGAAATAGCCCAATAAAATTGGTGCGTTAGTTAAAGTATGGGTACAGTGAACTGTCATAAACGTAGTTATTAATGTATGTAAATGTGAAATGTTATTTGTAAGAAAATTGATACACAATTGGCTTAATATTGTATGTTAATAACTAATTTGCACTTAGAATTAACTGAAATGTATAGAAAATTTGTCAGTTATTCGTTAGCTGCCCCAGCGGCGCTTCATGTTATGTTATGTCCATCCTTCCTTCCTTCATCCTGGGTGATTACTGTGTGTAGTCAGTGTCGCCCTTGGAGTAATGTATGCAGGCCAGCACAGTGTCGAGCAGATACAGTGCGCCCTCAATAACGCACAACGCGCCCATGGCAATGCCCACCTGTCGCTCCGAGTTGACATAGAGGAAGCCCTCGTCGGACATGTAGCCCTTCCAGTAATGCAATGCCACGCCTCCAACGGCAATCCACATGAAGGTGCCCACCACATTCATAATGGTGTCACACAGCTCTCTGGGGGAATGTAATGATTAGTATTGGCATAGAGTAGCTTGGAGTACATGACTTACCCCTTGTGCTTGGTGGTGCCAAAGGCATAGGCGATTGTGTGGCAACCCGTGTATATAAAGAATCCAACCATCACTCCGGAGGCGACAATTTCCGCATCGGCGCTCTTCTCCTCGTTCAAGTTCCAAGTGCCGCCAATGCCCAGGAATTCGCCGCCATCTCCCCAGCGATACAGAAAGATGACAACCAAGTTAATGATCTGTAAGACAGAGAAATCGTTCAATTAGAAATCCGGAATGAATCATTTGTAATGAACACTTTTGGTGTAGCCCCGCCCTGAAAAGCTTTACTGTAGCTTTAGTTGCGCACTACACGACCCTCACATTATTTTGTGCGTATGAGTAATATTACTAATACTATGTCATACTGATAAGACTTTTAGCTTATCTCAAACACATTGCTCAACAGTTTTCCATAGAAAATTATCCAATTTTCACTTGAATTTGTAAGGCAGGACACTCACCAGCTTGAGAGCTTTGATGAAGATGGAACCAATTGTTTCCACAGATACCATTTTTGATGAATTTAATTAACACACACACACTCTCGAATAACTATAGATCTATTCGTTTTGTATTCGTTTTCGTTAACGTTGTCGCCGCCTCAAGTGAACGCCTAAAACTGAAGGCAAACTTGGAAATAAGTAAAATAGAATTAGTAACTTTTGCAATCACACACACACACAGTGCGATAAGATAGGAAGATAAGATAACGAACAGGTATGCGCGATAACAGGTGCGTTTCGAAATGGGTTACAATGCATACTTACAAACTGTTAAGCACACACACACATTGAGTGTTATTGTATTATCGTTGCGCATGCGCCTCACAAAGTTCATCTTATCAATGGCTCTTATCATTTTGGAGCTGAGTCAATTATCAGCCGTCGTTCTGCGTCAACTTGCCAAGTAGTCATCCAAGTGTGTGGTTAGCTTTTTTGTCTCTTCTGTGGCTCCTCTATACATACATATAACAACTATACAAACAAGTATACATACACACATACAGTATATGGAGGCATGAATCATGGCAACAACCAAACACAAAACTCAAAACTCGATGCCGAATCGAGTCTGAATGTGCAGGAAACGTTGCTCATTACGTCATCATCATCATTATCATCATCATTGACGGCGTTTACTTCTTGAAATAATCGTAGTGCGTTATGAGTTTTGGACTTCTTAAAGTGTGTGCACTTAATTAATAATAAATAGAAATAATTGTGCACATCTATTTAAATATATGTATATAAAAAGAGGGCAAAAGTAATTTTAATATTCAATAAGCAATGAGCTTATTACTATTATTTCTTTTTTTGGATTCCCAGCATGCTAATTATTGTTATTGCTAATTATTTAATGTGCTAGTCACACTCTTGTTTATTTAATCTGAAGTTATATTTTACTTTAAGACTATATTTTTATTATCGTTTAATTTAATTTACAATTTATTTAATTCGTGAGCTTATGTAAGAATATTTAAATCCGATATGTACTAAGCTGCGCATTCGTATTTAAATATTCTATATCCATTGTATCAGACTATGCCTATATAGGAAATACAGACCATATAATAATAATCATATTCATTGCCTGCTGCTAAAATCAATTATTGATATTTACATAAAAGAAAGAAATTTTAACTTTGGCACGCCGTAAATTTAACACACTTTCAGGGCCCTGTATTCACTTTTTAGGTCGATAATTCCTTTGACAGCTGTATAACAAAAAAGACTAAATTGTTCTTAATTTCTTTAGAACGTATTAAAAAAAATTGAATACATAAACTGTGAGAATGATTATCGTATTTCATACTAAATTTTTATTTCGACCTAAGCGAGTGCAGAGAACAATTTTGACAAGTACTTTAATATTTTTAAATTTTTTTATGCTTCGAGCATTATACTAACAAAATATGCTTCAGCCCTTAATTTTCTTTTCCTTTTTTATTTACTTTTAAAGAAGAAGAATTTCAAATTCTAGATCGATTTATTACCTAGTTTAAAAATTATAGATTTGCTCACAAATTGTTGTCAATAAAGCATCGTGGATTATATTTTAAAGTGTGTAATTTGAGGTTCAACTGCTTAGAATACAATCATGGAAAAAATAATAGAAACATCATATTTTTTTCGTTTTTTCTTCTTCAAAATTTTGCTAAGAAGCCCAAAAGTAAACTAAGTAACTCTTTTGTTATTACCAAAATACCTTCAGCATGTTGCCTACATTTATTTACCCATTTTTAAATGAGCGAGGCAAATAATTATAAAAAGCTGTGGCAACTCAAGAACTCCACAACTCAATTAAATGCATGCAAGTCAAGCAGAGACTTTAATTTTGGAATCTCGCGATACATACGGCATACATACATACTTATTATGTATCTCAAACCGTGTACATATGTATCTGTGGATGTATGTACATATGTCTGCGGTTGCTGACTTTGTGCGATGAATCACTGCGAATCAAGCAAAAGTCGATGTCAATATTGCAACGCTAGCGGGGAGTAGTTGTAGTTGTAGTTGGATATCCGCCACGAGGGTGTTTCAAAAGATTTCTGAATAATTATTAGCAAAAATTTAACATACTTGTACGATAATCTAAATGCAAATTAAATGCATTGAAAGTAGCAACAATTTAGTGGTTGTATATTGAGTAAACGGTTAAAGTATAAGTACATAATTTACATATTAAACCGCCCTCGCAACAACAGTGACAGTAAGTACTGGCTGGATGTGGACGGCTTTGGGAGCTTTCAAGGCGTTTCAGAACAATCAGCTTATGAATGACTGACTGATACATATGAGTTCATGCCCCCGAGCATTTGTCACGCTGCTGAAATGTAACATAATGTAACAGAAATGTAACAGTAATGAACACTTACATATACACCTAAATATACAAGAGTGCTCGGTTAGAGGATACCCTGTACTCTGATGTAAGCTTTCTTGCTGGTTTTATTTTTATAAATTGTTGAAAAACCATATTCTCAATAGCTAATAGACAAAGTAAAAATCAAACAAATTGTGCTTAGACTTGATTTTATTCACTTGGCTTCAGATTAAGTAAACCAACTTGATGTAGGTAATGGTCGTACATATATACTAAATTTGTATTGAATAATTTTGTAGTATTAACCCAACTAAAGCTTACAAATGCCTTCTTCCCAGTCCAGAAACCTTTTGTTTACCTTTTCATTTACATGTCTACATATACATACGTATATACATATACATATACATACATAAGTTTTCACATACATATATTTGCGCTCATGAATTGTAAACCGTGATTTACGTTGACGACAGAATGAGTCAGCACAAGCGTGTCTGATAGCACATGCATGAGACACATGCTTGAGCTTTTATATATATGCATATTACAATTACAAACTTTTATATATATACAAAGTTACACACACAAACGGACAAACAGACGCACACATATTTTTGCATAATTTCTTGTGTGTGACAATATTCGTTGTTGTTTCTGTGAATGAAAGTAAGGTTTGTTTACATATGGCTTATCGCCGAACGCTCGCAAAAGCTCCGCACATATTTGAGAGAGCGCCGGAGAGTAAACAGACTTATTTACGTTTGACTATGAGACTAGCACAACAACAGCGCGCGTGGTGTGCGTAACGAAATGAAGAGAAAGTAAACAGTAACACAAAGTTCTCTTAAGTCAATACAATTGTATGCGCGTGTGAGTGTGTGTGTAAATGTAGATATGTTTATTTAAGAGGTGTGTTTAATAATAAAGTCGAATTGGCATGCGTTACATATTAATTGAGATTTAAATTTACTCATTATTTACATATTATTTATTAACATCGACATTAATGAATAATTTTAAAATGAATATATATAAATAATTTTTGTTTAAAAGTATGTAATTTGAATTTAATTATTTAATATAATATTGTATAAATATTATGAATGAATATTATGATTTTATGATTTAACCGAAAGTTATTTTGTTTAAATGCAAAATTGGTCGTAGCAAGCAGATGAACTTCTGTTATCTTTGTCGCTAATTCATCCCTGACAAGTGCAGCACACACAGACAAATTTAAGAGAGCGAGTGCCGCTCTCTTTAACTCGTCTTGTTTGCTATTATTTTTTTTTTTCCTTTAGATTTTGCGCTTTCATTGCCATTCGCGATGCCCTCGTCCTTTAGACGAAAGTCCAAAGTGTCCTCAGACGTGTTCAGTTCGTTGTGAACCGTCTCGCTGTCCGGTCGACGTAAGAGGACTAAACGCGACCCTGGAAAAGTGCACAATTTCGAATCGCAACGCATTTTTGCACACATACATCTGTATAAAAACTGAATTCGACTGTTGTTTTTGTGTTTGTGCAAAGTGCATAAGTAAACATAACAGTAATTAAATAAGCATAATTGAATGAATAACAGTCAATAAAGTGCATAAATATAACTGTGTACATATTATCAAAAGTACTCTCATCGCATTAACATGGATAATGTGGAAAATAGTGGAAACACCTGATTACGTTTCATGTGTGTGCATGTGCAAGTGAATTTAATTGAATTCTGACATTATCTCTTTCACTCTCTCTCTCTGTCTCTGCCTATTTCTCCCTCTGTGTGTGTGTGTGTGTGTGTGAGTTGCCACAAAAATGGAAATGGCTAACGGAATTGTCATCGACTTATACGAGTATTATCACAGATGAATGCACTCATGATTTCGATTGTCCTTCGGTAAGGTTTATATGCCGGTATGTCATCACTTCTGTTTCATTTATTGTTTTTTTTTTGTCAGTAATATAATATATGTAATTTATATACAACAAAAATAGGCTTAAGTAGATAAAGTCTATTCTGAAGAGAATTCAAGAGTATTGTCTGCTGGTTCTATAGGAATTTGGTTACATGCCTGTCTCACATCATACACATAACCTTTGATGCTACCCACGACTTTGCGCTCTCTCTCTCTCTCTCACTCACTCACACACTCTCTCTCTGTCTCCGTCTCCGTCTCAGTCTGTCTTGGCATGCTGTCAGAACTTTTAAGATGCTAATAAATTTGGGGCCTGTAAGAGTCCAGTACGAACACCAGGTAGAGCCTGTTCATGTAGAATGTATCTGTATCTTTGTGCCTTGTATCTTTGCCGTTACCTGTAATTCTGAATAGGCAAGAAACATCTTTGGAGACGTTGCCGTTGTTATTGCCTTTGCTTTTGGATGACGTCAGCATGTGGCAGTCATATGGCCTCCTGATAAGAATGAAGCAAATAAAAATAAGTATCACGAAGACATATCCGGCTCTCGTCTCGTCTCGTCTCGTCTTAGCTCAGCACAGAGTGGACCCCAATGGTGGTACCCCATGTGTATAGCAAATATTTCTTTGCTTTGTCCTTGGGTTTTATGTTTTGGGGCAAAAGTCATAAATCAAATTAAATTTGAGAAACATTGAGGTATATTTTTCTTTCATTCCATATTTTTTTCTTCTTATTGTTGTTGTTGTTGACAACAAAACAAAAGCATAAGTATTTGTAATGATATTTATTATGAGTGCGGGCCATAGTCAAAATAGGATTTATTAAAATGACATGAATATTTTAACTTTTAATTAAATTTTAATTGTACTTAAAGCTATTAGAAGTTACCTCAAATAAATGTCATACTAAGTATGCTATAATAGTTTAGGGTTGCGTTTCGTAAACTTGGTTTAAATTTAGACACATTTCATTCATGAATGTGCCCCAAAAATACTTGAATGCCAGGTAAAGAACTCATTAATCATTTTGAATCAGCGCTTACAATTTAAAGGGAAAAGAAAAGCGAGTGTATTCATTATGTTAACGCACCTGCAATTTGTCATTAATTATAATGCTACAAGTTGGTTTCTTTTTTCCTTAAAGTTTAAATGTATAGAAATGTTGGTGGGAAAGCTCATAAAAATTGGCAAACAAAGGCCAAAATTGGACAACGTCCTTTTTGGGGGCTGAAGTCGAAGTCGAATTTGCGTGTATAATATTTGTAGGCGTATGGGGAATTGACGGCGCTTTTGGCCACCTTAGACTTACGTAAATTTGTATTCCGGGGCAGAAAGAACCACAACAGGAACAACAGAAATATATAATACTTGGGCTGTAAAAATGAATGCGAAAAAATATTGTATATATGGCATTTTAGGAAAAGTAACCACAACGAACGATCGATTTTGGTTTTGGTATTTGGTATTGGCAAGGCTTGAAAGCGCCATCATCAAATGGTGGACAAGGGAGGGGAAGGTGGGCGGAGGGCAGAGGGTGTTGCCACGTGAGGCGAGGGCGATAATGATGACACATAGAGGGGGACAGGGAACTCCAACCTTGTTGCCTTGTTGCGGCAAAGTCACCGTGAGTTACCTCAAATGACGTAAGACAAAAACCAAGATGCACACACAACACATCGAAGCTGAAACTGAAACAGAAACTGAAATGGAAACTGTTACTTCTAACCGCCTAACCCCTATATGACAAGACAATAAATCATCAATAACATCTTCGAGTTTGGTGCTGAAATTGAATTACTTAGATGACAGCTCCTCAATTATGCACAGCATAATATAGTAAGCAAATCTCAAGTCAAATCTGTAAACAATAATTTGATTAGCTTGATTTATTGTAGTGCAATTTATTGTCCCAATATTTGGCTTATTGTAAGATTGGTTGAAGGATTACTTTGCGATATATGATTACTTATAATGTTGTATTTTGTTCAAGTGCAAGCTAAGCAAGTTATATATTTAATTTTTACTTGACCAGGAATGGTAAAAACGAATAAAATTAATTAATGCATATTTTAAATATATATCTTTCAATTTCTGAGCTACAATAGATACAAAAGTATTTGGTTAATGGACACGTATATTCTGTCAAGTAGTTGTTAACAATATTGTAAAAAAAATCTTTTGTTGGTCTTTATTAAATTTTTTATTAACAATAGTTGCTTTTGCTTCTTAATGTAAAAAAAAATAAGAGATCCGTTGGGATTAACTATTTTTAAAAATAAAAGCAAATATTGAAACTTTTTTTTCAATACAATTACTTTACTATTGTTAATAACCAGGGGAGTAAAAATTAAATAGGATTTATGGATGTATGTATATCAAATAGGTATCTGAATGTATATAAAATTTGTAAAAAAAAAAAAAAAAGTTATATATTTCTTTATTTCATTATTTTTTAAATCCACTCCTAAGTGTTGATAGTGGGTACATTATAATATGCACATCTTATTTTGAAACATACATATATTAACATATACACTACTGGCTAAAACAATAAGTACACTCTTTTTTTTTTACTTTAACAGCTATTGTAAGTCAAGTCTTCATATTAAAAACTAAATTTGAAAGGTCATTTAAATTAACCATTAAGTACCCATTAAAAATTCAAATTTTTGTAAACGTCTACTTTTTCAACTTTTTTCTTCGATTTTTTAAAAAAATGTTTTGATGCAAAAAATTCTTCAAACAATTCTAGAAGTGACTGCAAAAAAAAATTGTAAAAAATCTTTTCGCTAATATATTTTTTATAATTTTTTGAAAATTGCTTAAAATGCTTAAAATGAAAGAATAGAATTATATAATATTTCCTCTATTTTTACCCGCTACAAAATGTTGTTTTAAATGGGATCGTCTACAAAATGTAAATTTTAAACACCGGCAATGCCGGGTAGCACTCGCTAAATGTACAACATATTGATGTGTGTACAAGTGAAATGAATATGCTTGTACTGACTGTATGTACTATATGGGTTGAGGGTGTTTCCTAGCCGAGGAATATTGACTAGAGCAGTTTTAGTTGTTAAGTATATCTAGGACACAGCACATAAAGACCGAATTGCATACGTACAAGCACACTCACACACACACACACACACACACTACATACATATATAGGCCTCAAGGTAATGCTAACAGTAACGGTAATTCGCGAAACACGCAAACAAAACATTTAAATCGATTTCGGAGCAACCTTAGAATTTTCAGTTCCAGTTTCATTGCGAGGAGGAAGTGGAAAAGCATTTCGCACACACAAGCCAACAACTTTTTAGATAGGAAAGTCTCAAGAAAACAGAGAAACAAATGGGTTAGTTTTTCTGTCTTACGTGTGGTAATAAACGATAGTGCAATGAGGTCAAAGTATAGTTAAATCAAGAGGTGTGTGGAGGGTGCCAACAGTAACAGTATGGTCAAAGGTTACTTGTACACTTCTTTAACTATAAATCAAACTCAGCTAATTGCATTTTGGTTTAGTCTCTTGGTTTTTCTGTAGATTCCTTTTTCGATTCTTTGCCGCACCCTCTGAATTTCCATTTCACAATTCCACAGCCAATGGGCTTTTCGAACACTACAAATCAATAGTTTGAAAAATGTGCGAAATGCTTCAGCAGAAAAATGACATCAGCAGCAAAGCCAACGGTTATAATCTGCTAGGATTTGTCGCTAGTTGCCATTGGTCATCCATCTGGCAGATGGTGTCAGTTCAGTTCAGTTTGCAGTTCAGCTTGAATAATTGATTTTTTATTTCATTTTTATTAAATCTTTCGCAAGCTGATGGAATTTTAAATTACAGTTGAGGAATCTCACTGGAATATTGCATTTGAAATAAATTAATATCTATTCTTAGATTGTTTTATTTTATATATAAGAGTTATAGTCATAAAATGTATGAAAATCGAAATATTGGGAATCGTTTTTCTTTTTCGATATTTTTTGAGCTTATAAAATGTTTAAAAAGGATTTTTTACTTCTTAAATACTTATAAAATTTAAATAATTATTTTCAAAATAATATTGAATTGGAAATGTAAATAAAAGATTTGAAGTACACTCCTTGCTTCTGGAATGGGACATTTCCTAAAATTTTATTTATACCGCCCTTTTCTCCCAAAGTAAGCTTGATTTAACATAAATATTAAAAAAGTGTATTTTAACAACACGTAAGATCTTAAGTAAAGCTCTTAAATATAAAAGAAAAACAAGCGGGAAAATCAATTGTTGAGTTCCCGACTATCGAATACCTATTTCTTATTTAAATAACTATAAAAACTTTTTCATTGCATAGTTTTAGGCACATACATTGCTTGAAACTTAAATCAGCCATTCCTACCGTTCCGTTTAATCGATCTTGTTGCGATAAAGTAGAATGATAGCTTGAAAATCAAATATAATACATTTTTCCCATGCATATAATTTACTTTTGCTTGTTATTTACAAATATACTTTTTCTCTTCCGTAGGTAATTGAAATCCGTATGATTTACGGGTACTTTCCCCTTTGCGCCCACGTGCGACGATTAACACCTGTAAAACCTATTCATTTAGCACATATTATCATGTATTTCCGTTGTCGGTTTGCATTACGTGTCGCTTCGCAATGTGCGATTTAAGAAAAACAACGAAAAAATCAAAACGGGAAAGCAATTTTTTAAAAGTAAATATACGGTAAACGGAAGAAGAAAACGCGTTGAAGGGAAAACAAAGCAAAAATCAATACGCTTCATTAAATAAGGTAAGTATATTGTGAATTTGTGTTCAGCTGATCCAAGGGGACAATTATTTATAATTTTAAACTGAAATATAAATCTACTTGTAAGCTATGTTCTGTTTACACAAATGGAATGTGCATTTAATAAACGAAAATAAGCATGAACCAAAAAATTAAACAGGAAAAATATTGAAAATAAAGAGGTCTAATATAGGTAGAATAACTTAAAAACTTAGTAAGCATATATAATTAACCGGAAACTATTTATATTTTACTTTGTCAATGATGTCCTTATCCGGGTTATCTTCCTCATTAGCATCTACAACTCTTTCCTATTGTTAAAAGTAATTATCTAACTGATTTTTGAAATTTCGAAACATATAAACAGGATAGATCTCCGGTAATGGGATTTTTGATATTTGTCCGGCTTAAGTAGTTTTAAAGGGAACAAATCTAACTGGGAAAATGTTAATCGCAATCGGTGCAGCATTATTTAACAAAACAATTTGTTCTTCAACTTGCAGCTTTAAGCAGATTTTCAAAGTTCATAGGAATTTAACACACATTAATCATCGATTTCCCCAAATGAAAAACTTTGCGTGGAAATTGGACGTTTGTTAGTTGCACGTACTTATAATTTATGTGCATTCGACGTCAAACTCATTATAAAAGTTTTAAGCGAAAAGCTAATCGAAAAGTTTATAATTATATTGGATAAATCGGTGTTTTTTTATGACTAAAGTAAGGCTGATTTAACCTCAAGAGCGATAAATACATAATGTAAATATGTATATAGAGGCTAATATGATTCTTCCTTAATTTTATAAGAATAATAATAATTAAAATTGGTTTAGTTTCGTTTGAACTCAGAAATCTTAATAAGGTTTTTTGAATATTATTTCTTCAATTCCAGCTAAACAACGAATATCAAATAAATAAATTGACTAAGAAATGATTATACATCGAAAAGTAATTATGAAGTGGAAAGGGAACAGGAAATGAAATCAATTTGGGCAAATTAACATTTAAATAAAATAAATATGATTTTAAGTGAGATGAGAAGAAGTACTTGTTCTTAAGATTCTGTTCAAGTTTTATTAGTGACTTAGGGATATTAAACCAGAAACCAGAAGTTTGGGCCAAGAGGAAGGCGGAACAGTAATGGGTGGTGGTCTGACGGAACTGGAAATTGTAATAACCAATAGACAACAGAGACCCCAAGTAGCCCGAATTGTAGCCAAGACGCAGTTGGAAGTGCTCGAGTTGGAGTGGACAATGCACGAGAAACTGCTGGAGGAGACACGAAAGGACAAGACTGACAAAGTGCATCTTCTTGGCCACGCCAAGGAGAAGCCCAAGGACAAGCCGCTAAAGCAGTCGAAACTTGCCGAAAGGCTGCGACGTTCCTTTCGCCACCACCGGGATCACAGTCCGCTGGAGATCAAGCGGAAGGAAGGAACTCCACCACCACCACCAGAGGCATCTCTGCCCAAAACAGCAGACAACAAGAATCTTAATCTTCTGAGTCGGAGTCAACTGCCCGGACTGGGACTTGGAGGACACATTAACACGGCCCTTCTGCTGGACAGCCCGGACGAGTGTACGCCTCCGGAATACGCGTACGAGCATCTGAGCAGCGTGGCCAACACCAACTCGAGCAGCTCCCTCGAAAGCTCCTACGACCTGGGATCGTCGCAGTCGAACATCTTCTACTGGTCGTCGTGTCAACAGAACCTCGAAATGGGCGGCGAGATTAGCACTGAGCTGCCGGAGCAGCTGCTGAAGCGACGCCACGAGACACCGAAATCGAATCCACCTCCGAATCAGAGTCAGGGAATCAATCCTTCTGCTGCTGCTTCGGCCTCGGCTCCGGCTCATGCCAGTGCCAGTCGCAGCTGCTCCCTGACCAGTGAGAGCAGCTCGGTGAGAATCACACGCCTCCAGAACTTCCTCTTTAAGAGCAGCAACGAGAGCTCGCGCAGCTTTCAGGGACACTCGAACGATGGATTCACTGCCTCCTCGTACAACTCCTCGTCGGGGGAGTGGGAGCAGCTGGGCACCCATGTGGGCGGTGGACATGATTTGAATACCAGATCATTTCCCGAGGAAGGCAGCAACTATGACGCGGATGATGTGGATGGCACGTTGCCAGTGGAAAGTGGCGAGGCTGGCGCCTATTATCAGTACACGTTGACCTCACCCAACAATCCCTTTCTGCCGGAGATCACGGCCCGCACCTATCACAGCACCTACGAGAACGATGAGCTACAGGAGGGCGCCATCCATCCAGAGGAGCTGCAGTCCGGCTCTCGATCCGCCCAGGTGCCAACTCCGAGCTACAGTCGAGCTGGCTCACAGGAGTCCACTTATAGCGAAGTTGGGGCCAGTTGCCCGCAAGGACCCACCCCGAGTCCTGCGTCGAGTTCCTCCTCCACGCCAGGACGGCACCGACGGAAGCTCTTCAGCTTGAATTCGCCAACGCGTCTGCTTCAGCACAGGGAGGTCAATCAGCAGCATCATCAGCATCAACAACAACAACAACATCATCAGAGTCATCATCAAAAAGTGGAAATGTCCAGCTCGCCAACGACGGACAGTCTCAACTCAACAGTCCTGGTGAACACTCTCAATCCCTTCCTGCCCACGGCCACTTCACCCATCACGGTGCCGGCTGACTTGAGGACAAAACGTGACGAGTTTCTTCGTGCCACAATGAAAATCTGTCTAGTTGTCTCGCCGCCCACAAGCAAACTACAGGTGAGTCCTTTCAGTCCCCCCAGTCCTCTTCGCCCCAAGTCCTTCGCCTGCCCGACATGGAAATCAACTTGTGTGTGCGTTGTATGAAAATAAAGAAGAACCTTTTCAATTCATTTCTTTTTGTTTTTGTTTTATTTATTTATTCAGTTTCTTAGTTGAAGTGCGCGCAATTAGATCCCTATTATAAGAGTATGTAATTACCTCTTTAGTTTCATCATTAATTAGTTTTATATCCTTGCACAGGATATTATAATTTTGTAACGAAAAGAGGCATGATAGAATTTGTAAACTACCTATATAAATATATTCTTCATCAGGACGACAAGCTGAGTCGATTTTGCGATGTTTGTGTGTTTGTTTTTATTATAATTCTAATACTTATTATTTGATTCACTAGTCACAATAAATTTATTTAGATTTAGCTTAAGTCTATAATTTAAATATAATCTATTTTAACTTAATTTCTAAAAAAATAAAGTTTTAGATTTCATTTGATAAAACCTATTCTTATTATTGTTTTATTTTACGAAAGGTTATTTATTACATCATTTATTTTTGGTTTTGATGAGGGTATCAGACCGAAACCAATGTTTAAATCAGTTACGATTTTGGTTAAATTAGAATTCTGGTTTTCGGTTATCGCATACGCAAATTCCTAGAATATCGATTTCGTAACGGTTACCGGTTATTTGTTTTTTGATTCACAAAAAAGAAAATGTTTGTAATTTTTACAAGAATATGTAAATCAAAATTCTTTGTTTTGAAAATTGCTTTTTGTATTCAATGGGATTTATATTCAAATTAAATAAAAAGAATCCCAAAATTATTTGTTAAAACAACAATTACACATAAGCAACAAAATTTAATATAATGATTGATTCAGTTATTTCGGCTTGAACATTTTTGGGTTTTTTGGCTTGGGTATAATAAAAAAATGTTGTTTCGGCTACGTTTTCAGTTACGGCTACCGATTTAAAAAATAGTGCGTAGTTAATTATTTCTAATTTGAATGTCCATCGGTTTATATGGAATTAGTCTGTCAGTTTTAAAGCTATCTTGCAGGAAACTTGTGGCAGGCACACATATTACATATGGATTACATTTCAATATCGGGAAAACATTAAAGCGAAAGCAACGCTCTATTAAATCAAAAACTAAAAACTTCAAAATGTAAACAACCAAACTCCCAAAACTCTACAAGGATATCAAGTCTTCGGTGTGCCTTCCATCTTCCTTCCATCTCGCTATTTTTATTTTTATGCATATTCATTTGTGTTTTCTCTTCGCTTTTGGTTGAATTTCCTTTTAATCACTTTCGCACTAGTTAGTTGTATGCACTTGAATTCGATTGCTATTCAAATGCATTTTTTCCACTTCAGTTCACTTGTTTGTTTATCGTTGAATCGTTATGACATTTTCAGGATGGTAAACTGCCATTGTAGTCTATTGAAATGTATTTGCAGATTGCAGTTGCAAATCGATATTTTTAACAGCGTGTAGCATACAAATTTAAATCTCAGAAAGATGCATTTAGATTCTAGACAGAGGGCAAGGCTAAAATGGTTTCAAGTGTCTTTTATTGTTTGTCATTGAGTATTGTTTATATTAATAGAAGATGCACCTTAATTTACTATTTTAAGTGATTAGAAGGTATAAATTGATATGTATATTGTCTGTGAAGTTTCATGACAGATGCTTTTGATAGTTTTTGTATGCGAAAGTATTAGAGTGTTAATGAGAAATATCTAGGCCATTGGAGAAGATTTCGAAACCATATACTATAGGTATACATATTCCTAGTTAGACGGAAGCACAAGAATCTTTCGGCTTTTGGAGTTCAAACTTGAAATAGTTAATTTTTAAAGACAGTTCGACAAGAAATTTCCAAATTTAAATTATCGTGTGCAAGATTAATTTAAAATGGAGATTCTTAACCCATTAATAGCTGCCCATAGATCGGATGGTACGATTTTGACGAAATTTTGAAATGTGTGCCTAGAAGACCATAGAAGTTGAAAGAAACAAAAAAAAAATTTTTATCTTCAAACTTAATTTTTTCGATTTCCATACATTTTTCAGCTTTTTTCGCCAACATTTTCTATGCAGAAAAAAACCTAGATATTCATTTGTAAAAAACTACAGGTATAACAAGGATAACTAAACTGTTCAATTTTTATACTTATATTTTTATTATTTCTCTTTACTATGAATTAAATTTTGCCTCTAGATCTCTCACATGCCCCGAGCTAGAATTTTTAAAGTGTCAATACTTTTTTGGGTATTTAAATACCCATTAGCTTAAAATGGGTTAATAAAAGTTAACATTAATATTTTTTATCCAATTATCAATAATTGTATAAATAGGATATTTAGACAAGTGTATTTAAGTATTTACAAATTGCTACATACTTTTCATTTTTAAATTTTTATTTAAATACATTTCAGAATTTTACAGCTTTATTTATTTAAGATTACAGATTTTATTTAAGCCTTAAATTTATGAGATGTGATCCAATTCGAGTCTTCATATCTTGTGAAGGATTCCTCTTATTTTTTAATAACATTATTCTACATCGATTTTAAATTTATATAAATTTATTTGTTGAATATATGAGCACATCAAATATATATGAATATATTTATATAACGCTTGAATGCGCCTGTGAATCAATATTGGAGTGGAGTGGAGTGGAGTAGAGTACCATGGACACGAGTGAAACGAGTGTATGACTCACAGTAGTTTGTAATTTATTTCATTTCATTTCATTTCAGCTGAAATCAAAAAGTCTCACCCACTTGGATGGCCTCGACACGGTGGTGCCATGCCATCACGAAGCAGCCGCACCCACGGCGACAGCCCCCGGGACCCTGATACCGCCAGGAGCCCCAGGACCCTCAGCGCCCATTGAGTCCCATGTCCCGAGTGGAGTGGAGAAAGCGGTGTGTGCCATTTCTTTGCCATTATTTTTTTATTATTTATTGTCTTTTAGCAGTTGCAAATATCAATTATGGTTAACATTTATCGTTTAGACATCAAGTTCGGAATACTTTTCGGTATCCTTTTGCTTGGAAGCACCACATTGTCCCAATGAGGAATTCATACCCGTCATCAAGGGCAGAACTCTGCTGTAAGTAATTGAAATTGTGATTCAAATAATATCAGATTGATTGGGATTTGTAATTTACAGGCGTGCACTCAAGCAGGCATTGGACAGACGAAACCTCAGCTTCTCTCAGATCACAATCACCGACAGTAATCCCATCTTCAGTTATTTGGATGCAGGTAAAAACGAGTAACGAACAAGAAGATATAAATTTATAAATATTTCAGTTAGTGTCCTTTCTTTTTCAACTTGAGAACAATCTTAAATATATCCAAAGATAAGCGGGAAAGGCTACAGTCGAGTTCTCTACTAAAGGATACCCGTTACATATTTAAATTTAAAAAAAAAATTCTATTGCATACTTTTAGGCACTTCCATTGCTTGAAACTTTAATCAGCCATTACTACCGTTCTGTTTAGCCGGTCTTGTTGCGTTTAAGTAGGATGATAACTTATAATAATAAATAACATTTAATTAGGACTAACATTAATTAAAGAAGAGAAAATGATAAATATGCTTATCTTAATATTTTCCTAAGATATTACATTTTATATCTTTCAAGATAAGTTTTCTCTTTTTTTCTTAATAATTTTATTCTCCTCACAAAATTGGTTGTGTTCTAAAATTAAAACGGTAGTTAGGCTAGATAAATTAAGTTTTTACTTTATTTTATTTTATTTTTCTTTTAATTTAAAATTTATAATTTTCTTTTAATTTAATTTAAATATTTTTAAATCGTCATTAATACGCTAAGTATATCTACATAAAATCCTTACTGGCAGTTGTTAATAATTCGATTAATTTAATTTTTTATTTTAAAATATTATTAGTTTGCTAAAGTTTGTTCCAAAAAGTAAAATCTAAACTACGTTTAAGAAATATGAGTCACGTCCAATTGTAGCCACTTCGCAATTAGTTCTATATTTCTTTAAGTCAGCTTTAATTGGTATTCGAATATGTTAATCTATAAATAAATGAAATTGTTTTTTATCGACAGGTTCAGCGACAAGATTACTGGACGAGCACACGGATGTGGAGAGCTTGGCTGGCCATCATCTGGTTGTCACCGAAAGAGACAATAGTCGGAAAACCTTACAGAAAGCAGCATCATTTGTAAGACACACATGATACATTTCTATATCTGAGTGGGGAATTAAATGCTCTCTTATTATTCTGGGTGCAGGGCTCTCGACAACGACCTCCTCGTCTGCTGTCCTCCGCATCGACAGAGGAGACAAGTGAATCGACCCATGCAGCTGGCAAACAGATTAAGCAGCGTTGGTCTTCCATATTTGGCATCAAAAATCCGCAACAGAGTCAACTTTATGAGCTGCTCAACAACTTTGCCAAGAATGGTGTGCCCCAGCGTCCAGATGCTTTGGGCTTCGATCATCCGACGCTGTCCGATTCGCTGGACTATTTGCAGAATATGGACAAGACATGGCGGGATTTCGTTGACAGCAATGCGATGAGTGATAGCGAGATTAAGATACAAACTGCCATCTGGGAACTAGTCACAACTGAAGTTTATTACATTCATGCGCTGCAAACGGTCACAGACGTATGCAGAAATCAAAAGTGCCCTGTAATCTCGTTTATCCACAGATTCAATCTTTTTTTATAGCTCTTTCTGGCTTGCTTGGAAGCTGTACAAGAGGAACGCCTGCTGATTGAGGTCGATCAGCACCGGCTGTTCTCCAATATACGTTCCGTTTGCGAGGCAAATATTAAGTTTTGGACTCTCTGGCTCTACCCGATGGTTGTCCACAGCGTAAAGACCCACGAGCCACTGAGATGTGCCTTCTTTCAGGATGGCTTTATAACATTTGCCTCGACTTTTGCGCCCTATAAGGTATGTCTGAGCTTAAGCTTCCCGTTCGACATGTAGTTCATCTTAGTTGTGTAAAAATACATCGACAATTATAGGTCTACTGTGCGGAGCAAAGTACGTGCCAGTTTTACTGCAAGGAGCTGAATCAAAACAACGCTTTATTCACCGCTTATTTGGCCTGGTGTGAGTCCCAGAAGATGTGCAATCGTTTGCGACTGGCCGACATCGTAGTGCGACCCATGCAACGTTTGACCAAGTATAGTCTGCTGCTTTCGGCGATTAGAAAGCACATGGATGATGTGGAGGAGATCGAAGTGATGGACATAATGATACACAGCGTGGAGAACTTTGTGGGCAGTGTGAACAATCATTTGACAATGCGACAGGAGAGTGAACGCCTCAAGGGTGTCATGGCACGCATCGAATCCTACGAGGTGGTGGTGAGTACTTGAATCTTGGCAGTCTTATTCTCTCATCAATTAATACTCTGTCTTTGCGCAGGACACCAACAACGAGGTGCTGGAGAAGCTAATCAAGCAGCATAGTCAAATGTTTGATCTGTGCGCTCCCATGAAGGGATGTCCGGCGTATCAGGTGCGTCACTTGTTCATGGAGGGAGATCACAAGTTCAAGGACAACGTCAGCAAAAGCGATGTCCACTGTTTTCTGTTGACCGATATATTGTTGGTATGCAAGACGATTGCCCGCAAGGGATTGGGAGCACTGAAGGTTATTCGACAGCCGTATTTAACCGATCATTTGATCGTGCATCTGGCACCGAACAATACACTCAATTGTGTCTATCTGAACGAGTTCCATGTGGCGACCACCGCATTCACGCTGCAGTGCACCGAGGCTAAGAACTGGTACGATGCTCTGTGGCGTGCCAAGACCATCTATCAAAGACTGAAGCGAGGCATTAGCGGCAACGGGGCAGACAGCTTTCGGTTCGGCGGAAGCGGCGCCAGTGGAGCTACCGGCGATTCCCTCGGCGTCCGCAAGTCACCGATTAACTCATCCATGTGCAGTCACGTGTCCAGTGCGAACAACAGTCACAGCGGCAGCGTCGAATGGAACGATTCACGTAACATTTCCGTTGAGTTCGAAAAGACCAACTCACTGTCCAGCGACGAGGGCTTCAGCCTAATGGGTAAGATGCCAGACCACAGCTGTACAAAATTGCATTCATTATTGTGGTTAATCGAAATTTATTGCATTTATTATGATTTTCAAAATTGCAATTTACTAGAAGTTTAAAGAAAAATACAACATAACAATTACGTTACAACTTTTATTCATTGCTCAAAAAATAATTCGAATTTATAATTTTCATTTAATAATTGCAAAATAGTTATTTCTTTTCAATTACTATTTCAAATTCACAAATGATTCAAGTAATTCACATTTGTTCATTTATTTTTGAAATTCAGAATTAATTATAAATAAAACAGGGACCGCAAATAATGATTATTGATATTATTGACTAATTTTGAGCGTAAAAAATAAAATTCTCAAATAATCATTAAATTTGAACTAATAAAAAAATAAAATAAATAAAATGTAACTTTTTATAAAAATGAATCACATCGGCCTTATTAACCCACAAATGGAATAGTACTAAAAAAAAAACTCACAAATATTTATTATTTTTGATTTTTTTTTCGCTTAAAATAAGTAATTTGATAATTTGAGTTTTATTTTTTGCGCTCAAATACATTGATTTATTCAGGGTTTTTTTCGATACAAATTAATCATTATCATTGAAGAAAATCATTTAAAACTTTAAATAATCATTTCTATTCAATTTTTATATTATAATTCATAATGGTTACGGTTCAAGCATAATTATTTTGCAATTTTTAGACAGTTTTAAATAATCAAAATTGATAGTCATTATTTGCTTTAAATTAATATTTAAATTTCATTCAAATGAATGCCGTTTTGTACAGCTTTGCTCTGAATATATACAACGGTGGCCAAAATTTTTAACTTACTTCATGTAATGTTTGGTATCAATGGAAAGGTCTTTTGAATTCCTTTCGAATGGTGCAATACTTTTTTAACCCATTAGGTACCCATTGAAATTTTCGACTATATGTAAACGTCAACTTTTTCAACTTTTTTCCTCGATTTTTTAAAATAAATGTTTTGATGCAGAACGTTTTTTTGAACAATTTAAATAGTAACTGCAAAAAAATTGTTCAATAATCTCTTCGCTGGTATTTTTTATCATTTTTTGAAAATGGCGAAAAAGGCACTTTTTGCGTGAAAATACTAGCGAAGAGATATTTGAAAAAAAATTTTTGCTGTTACTATTTAAATTGATTAAATTAACTTTCTGCATCAAAACATTTGTTTTAAAAAATCGAGGAAAAAAGTTGAAAAAGTGGACGTTTACAAATATTCAAAAAATTTAATAGGTACCTAATGGGTTAAGGAAAACATTGCATCTTTCGAAAGGAATTCAAAAGACCTTTCCATTGATACCAAACTTTACATAAGTAAGCTCAAAATTTGGCTAGAACTAACTTTAAAGGGTGCCAAAATACTTTTGGCCACCGCTGTACAATTGTAGAATATCCAACTAATTACGTTTATTAATTGTAGCTAACCAAGGCCTGCCCTCGAAAGGCAAACAACATTTGCTTGCAGGCCTGCCAAAGCCAAAGATCGGGACGATCTCCTCCACATCGGGGAACACGCTATCTGTGCAACCCGTAAACCACCTGGGTCAAAGTTTGCCCAACCTGAGCATGCCACACAGTCAGACGTAAGTATCGCCATAACGAACGTAGCCCGAATAGAGAGAGAGAGCATGACAAGCCAACGAGCTAGCAAACACACTCACATATTCACTTCAGTTCATCGTCATCATCCTGCGATTGGGAATCCTTCAAGTCATTTAATTGTACACGTCTCCAAGACCGTCCATATACTTATACATATACATATATAAATATATCGTTAGTAATGTATTTATATAAGATCTGCATATTTATACATAGAGTTAGCATAATTTTAATATTCATAGTTTTGTTATTTGTAAAGCAAACAAAATTTTATAATACACTTTATTTTAACTTAATTTAATTGTAGCTATGTCTTTCTCACACTTAAGCAAAGCATCAATATACAAATCAGTTATATATATTTATATATATGTTCATCTGCTTTAACCCAACATCCGCCTAAGCCATTTGTACATGCCGAACGCCTTTTCTTTTATAATTATCATTTTTTTTTTTTTGGTTTAGTTTTTCAATTATTGAAAATGAAAATGTTAGCTGATCTCACTTTTCTAGAGTTTGAGTTTGCTGAGTTCGATTACTGCTTCTTTGTAGCTGTGTTGTAGTCATTTTGTCTATCGTCTGTTCGCTCCTAACTTTACCGATTCTTATAGTAACAACACCTTGCTTGTGCCGGGCACAACAACAAGTCACTCGGGTAACTTATTACTGTCCCCCAGTCATCGCGGTATTTCGTATCCACCGCCGAGCCCAACTAGGTGAGTCGGATGAGTCTCCTTTAAAAGTGCACGATACCCTGTACCTAAAGGGTGTATTAGTCGACTGAGGCGTGTCTGTGTTTTGTCTGTCCGAATGGAAGAAGGAATAAGAAATAAAATATCAAACAAAATATAAATCTTATTTTGAAAATAGAATTTCTTTGGATCAAGGTTTAAGTTTTCCAAATTTTACCATCTGTTCTTTGTACCCTTCATTCCCTTCATAACTGCATCTATAATCAGAATTGAATGTCAGTGGAAATGTGTGTATCTGATATCATCCTCTGTAAGGTATCTGCAAGTCAAACAGGTAAATTCTAATCTGCATATGTTCGTTTGTGTCCTGGTGTGAGTATGCTACATCATCAGCTGGGTACAGGGTAACTGCTAGTCGAGCTGACTCGACTGCACCATTCTTGCTTACTTCAAAATTTGCATTTTCGAATGTCCTCATGAATTTGAATGCCATCCAACATATTGTATGTATTTGTAACAAATGGTCGAACCATTAAACATCATCAAACTATTGACGATTCCACAAAATGCATCGAAAACTAAATGCGAAATGTTGAAATGTATCTGTAGAGTGCCTCTGCGACGTGGCATGGCCTTCTCCACGTCCACGAAGAACCCACCCCTGCTGAAGACGCGCAATATAACTTCTCAGAACAGTATTAATTGGCATCAGATACCCGCCACGCCCACACCGCCCAGTCCGCGATCGCACCACAATTTGCCCAGCAATATTGGGACGGTTGTTAACATGCAAGGCTCAATGCCGGCCCTAATGGCAACTGAAAGTCAATTGGTCAATTTGGGTGGACCGCCGCTGCTCCAGAAGCAGATATCCCATCAGACGCCCTTGCAATCGTCCCAACAACAAGGTCTCCAGCGACATCCAAGCAATGAAACAGATGTTTAAAAATTAAATTAAAAATATAATATACATATTATCATCATCGCAAATGAAATCAAAGAAAAAAGCTTTAGCTAAGACACAAAAAAAAAAATAAAACACACACACACACAAAAGAGAATAGTACACTTTTGGGTCCAAATAAGATACAAATATATAACTTACATTCCAATAATGTGCTCCCCATTCCCACTGTCTATCCAAGTCTACAAAAGTCTACACACATATCTAGAAGTCTACATACATAATTATACGCATAAATAAATTTAAAACTTTAACGAAAGCTATTCTTCCAATAATGATAAAGAAAAAAAGACAGTTTATAAGCATGATTAACAACAAACTTTTATAAATCAATGCCATACATACACAACATACATTTATAATATGTACTTAGTACATATATAAGTAATTCGTAAACGTTATTTATATATTGGTTAGTATTATGTTGAGCACATCGATCGATTGATCATAAAATCCGTCTGAAAACTTATTTAGTATGCAGCCATATCAGACTACCATATAGATATATGTTTACTTATAGCTGCCATTGAAAATGTTGAGAGTTTTTAATTATTTGTAGCGCTACAAACTATCTCTTGGACAGCTCGACTTACTTTATCGAAATCGGAGCTGCCATAGAATAGTTTTCTATTATTTAAACAGCTTTTGTTTTTGGTCGAGTATAATAATGTTATAATCTGAGCAAGTATATTCTTATTTAGAAATAGATCGCTTAGTGGGCAGGACATAGTATGTAGTGTAAGTAGGGATTTAGTGTAGACCTAGACAGAGGAGATCTTCCATTGAAGCGCTCTTGTTTTCAAATTTATTGAAAACATACATACTCCCACACAAAAGATATGTACTTAAGTATGCTTAAACAATAACACATTTTAAAATCCTTGCATTTGTATCTGCCTGTCCTGCAAAACTATCACGGGGATCTTGTGGGCTTTCTGATTTTGGTTAGCTTAAAATGTTTGATTGATTTATTTTATTAACAATATTATATTGTCCAATTGATAGTGTGCAAAAATAGTTTATGGATAGTCTTGAAACTAGTTGTCAATAGCTGCCATCTTTATATCTATGTCTTTAGCTTTCTCAGCTAATCCAAAATAATTTGCTCGACATGCAAATCATGCTTCCGCTAAAAAATACACTTGCATAAATATAATTAATTCTTGGACATTAAAATTATTTCAAATATGTGATAGCTTGCATAAGTTGGCTTTAAGCAAGTCAAAAAAGTAAAAGAATTAAGTGAAATGAAGTTACAATGGACTATAATAATTAAATATTTATATTCATAAAAAATGAAATGATTTGTTGTATGTACGAGTATATGTTTTAAATTGAATAGTTGGTTACATTAGAACATACTTACATATTTATAGTGCCTAGGGAATGATTATCGCTCTTCCTGCCATTCAAATTATCCAAAAAAACATGGTTATTTTCAGGCAAATTTAATTATACTTACCTGTCATATTAAATATTATAAATAATAAACGATCCAATAAGATTTGCTGTCTAGTGTAGACTCTAATAAGAAATAAACAAATCGAGCACACTATGAAAGAAATTAAATATTTTAAAGTGAAATTGTATTAGTTGTTACTTGTATATTTAGTTTTATACGTTAAAAATATAAAAATTGCGTGACATATGTTCTTAATTAATAATAAGCTATAAATATTATATAATCGTTTTTATTGCTAGTGTACAAATGAAATGATAAATGAGTACAGAAGTAATTAATTAAGTATATTATGTTGTAGCCATGAACAGTTTAACGAAAGCATATTTTAAATATTTACACATATTCTGGATAAATATACATAGCTACTCCCACAGTATTATTAAGCGTGCAATTGAGAATGTATTTTAAATATACTACAGACATATACATACATATATTTCCAAGATTAACTGTAGCGTTATATTTACACCACAAAAAAGAAAAACAAATAACACTCATTGGAGATTTCAAAATGAAGAGATGATCGCATTTGGAAGTATTTAACACTGCTGGACACGAATCACAGGCTTCAAAAATGCACGAAAAATGCTTTTATCACACGACACGCACGACAATATGATGAAAGTTGTCTTTCCAATTATATATTTTAATCGGTCCGATAGCTTAAAATATAGTATGCATTTTGAATGAAAAATATAGTACTAGTAAAGTAATTATTTTTTTCTTTTGTATTCTCTATATCTTATTTTATTGAAAATAAACAAAATTAAAATTTCGTACAAATATTTATCTCTCAAGATTCACTGAACCCAATTGTAAACATTATATCTCTCTTATATTAGCTGATACTGAAGCATCATAGTCGTATATATTTTTGAACCACATGATAAGGCTGAAGGCACTTATAATGTGATAAAAGAAATAAGGGGGTCAAAAATTATATAAAAATGCTTTTTAAGTCGTGCGTGCTCGTGTCACGTAAATACACGAAATAACGTTCCCATCCCAAGTCTAAACGCAATCTTCTTACTTGCATGCATGTGTATCTACTGTAATGAAGTACAATAATTAATACTTAGTAATAAACGTAATACAAAAATAGCTTTATTTACACCAGTAAATACTTAATATAAGTACAAAATAAAGTGTTACAGAATTTATTGATTAAAAGATGGAAAAACAAAATTTGTTTTTTATTTTACGGAATTGATTATGAGACAAATGTTTTTAAGCAATTAAAAAAAATACCTACGTTTTATTAGACCTCCCACTTACACCTGTTTATCTCACGAACCAGGTGAGTTTTCAAAAGTCTTAGTATGCATTTTTATAAGTTAAATTGATACCTTTCGATCGGTATATAACTCGACCTGATCGGACAGTCACAGCAAATTTTCCATTCTTCTTTCGTACTGCTTTCGTCACTAGCGCGGACTGCCGTCCGCAGTGGAAGCCAGACAACGACAAGGACAACGTCAAGGAAAACGACAAGGAAAACGGCAAGGAAAACGACAAGGAAATAGATTTAGCTAATTTGTTATTTTAATTTTTCTTATTTTTTATTTTATTTTTAATTTTATTTTTCAATTTTATTCATTTTTTTTAATTTTGTGTTGCATTTTTAATTTTATTTTTATTTTAAATTTTATTCATTATTTTCTAATTTTGTATTAAATTTTAATTTTAATTTATTTTTGTTTTCAATTTAATTCTTTAATTTATATATAATTTCTACATATTTAATAAAAATATTGTTTTGTTTTAAAAAATAAAAATCTTTTATTTTGGGGTGGGTTTACAATATGCATTACAATCCTATAGGCATGGTATACCAGCCAGTAATGCATCTGCATTACAATCCTATACGCAACAGTATACAGGACGGTAATGCAACACGAAAGTGCTCACTCAATTATAATCGCATACTGGCTCGATTACAAGTATGCGAGTTTGAAGCTGGTCCAGCTTAACAGCGGCCAACCTTATGGAAAAGTAATCCAGTTCGTAGTATGAGCTCGCAGCCGAACTGGCCACGAAGTATGGTGGTTGTAATCGATTTTCGTAGGCGAATTTCCGCCACTGGGATGTTACTGCACAGTCGTATCAAGCAGTTTTTGCACGGCCTTCTCAAAAGCAGTGCTGCCAACTTAGCTTTTTTTCCCGTCAAATCTGGCTGTTTTTAAAAAACAATTGTGGGAAATATGTATTTGGGAATTGCGGGAAGCGGTAAATCTGGCTTTATTAGAAATGCATTTAGCTTTTTTTCCGCTTTTTTTAATGTTGCCACCAATTTCATGAAAATTAAGTAAAATAAAAATAAAAATGTACTTCGACTATGCAAAAGTATTGATGAAAAAAAGAGCCAAATCGAAAAAATAAAGTGCCATTGCTCCAACAGAAAAAAAGAGCCAGTTTTGGCGCAAAAACGCCCATTGTGGCAACCGGGAATTCAACTATGATATCTAATCATCCGTTGTAAAGCAATTGAAAGTTCCATAAAAAAATTATCCAATGATAAGGAAGTTGACTCGACGAGCTACGAGTTCTTAAGAATAATGTCTGTTCAGATTAAATTGCGACACGACGCAGACAATATCTTTAGCCGTCTATCCCTATCTCTGTAATTATGAGTACAACTAAGCTATTTAGTATTTGTATTGTGTTAATTTTACTCTGTGAAATTGGGATTTCAAATGGCGCAGAGAGTGATGATCCGGCGGATTCAAAGTTCTTTGACATATTGGCAGCGTCTAAAGGCCAGCATCACGGACTTTAAGTGGCAGCAAAAGGAGGCAGAAGCGGAGAGTCCTGAGACAATCCAAAGGCGGCGTCAACTGTGGCAGCGACTTACAATGTCAAACATTTTGTAAAGAATACACGTGCTAATTAAATACATTCCTTTTAACGTATAAATAAAAAATGAAAAAAATAAATAAATAATAAAATAAAATAATAAAATAACCACTGTAGTTCTTAGCCAAAGAAACAAACTGCAATCGACGCAGAATTGTCACCATTATGGCCTCTACCTCAATCATAATTTTAAAATTGTTTTCACTATTATTTTTTTTGTAAAAAAAAAAGCGCAAAATTATGATTGAGGTAGGGGCCCGAATTACATCTGTACTGAATCTAACGCCGTTTACTTTTTTAATTTCTGATGATCCAAAGTGGAGTTATCCGTGCCGCAGACAGCATACCTTTTTTTCGACGTCCAACTTTGAAGGCCGACAACTTTTTGAACGGCCCTCGTACAAAGGAAAAAAAAAGTTTTAATTTAATTCAATATGTTTTTAATACAATAAAAAAAACAGAATTTAAATAACTATTTCCGTTTTCAAATAAGATTTTTTTAAAAAAAAAAAAGGTCAAAACCAGCTATACCCCCTTAAGTTGGACTTCTTTGTTTTTGATGTAGATTTTCTGTTAAAGTTCCATCAGCTATTGCAAAATAACTTCAAGCTGCTTTTACTCGGACCTGTTAAAAGTACAATAACAAACATTTATGTGTAACTAGTTTGAATTCAAGTTTGATATCTAATCATCCGTTGTAAGGCAATTAAAATATTAAATACGTAAAGATTAAATAGTGACACAACGTAGACAACAAGTTTAGCCTTCTATCTCCAGTTACGGAGATTAGAGAATCATTAATGCAACTAATTTATGCTGTTTGTGTAAGCTTAATCATCCGGCGGACTTTATTAAAGCCCTCACGAAGTTTCATTGGCAACAAAAGGAGGTAGATTTGGAAAGACTTTAAACATTTCCAAGGCCACGTCAAATGTGGCAGCGACGTTTTTTTTTTAATTTCTTTTAATTATATAAAAATTATAATTAATCAAAATTATTAGAAATGCAAAGTATTGAAAAATATGTATGTTACAAAAAATTAAATAGTCCAAAATAAGACCTGAAGAAAGTCAGTTTTAATTGAGAAATTCAGTTTAAAATAACATTCAGAGTACAAAACTTAGAAATTTTAAGTTTGAAAAGACATTAGGAAAATTCTATTTCTACTTTTATATAATTCAAATTTAAAGACATAAACTGTGCAGTTTTGTTTCTGCTTACTTTTAAAAAGTATATCTATAAATTAAACAAAATATTAAACAGAAGTAGGAAAAAACGAAATTAAAAATATTTTTGTAAAACTTTTGTTTTCTTGGGAACTTGATTTTTCCTAATTTGAATTTCCTAATACCTTAATTTCAAAGTTTCGGCTATTTACTTTTGTTTCCAAATTACATGCTTTCCAGTGCTGCTTTCCCTTATTTTCGGTTTCCAAATTTGACCAATTTTATTTGTCGAACTTTATACAGGGATATTTGTACAAATAAATAAATGGACAATTGATTTACTCATTTTGGAAGCACTTAACATTCTTGGCCTGGTCGCAGTAGCCCGACTTCTGGTCCCAGAAAAGGCCCTTGGGGCAGGAGGTCAGCACGGGCATGCCAGCGATGCAGATGTAGTACTTGCTACAGTCCCCGGAATGGGGCAGATAGCTCTGTCGCTCCGACGGACAGACGAGCGTACTCTGCGATGCACGGGGCGGAGATGGAGCTGTCACACTTGCTGTCGTCGTCGTCGTCTTCGTCGTCTCTCGCTCGCTGCTGGTGCTCACAATGTAGCAGACGGTGACCTGACCGGGTGTTGTACTGGGTGCAATCTCTGGCTGCAACATGGGCTGTTTGCTCGGTTGCAAGTTGCTGTTATTCCTGCTATTGCCATAGCATTCGGCCTTGACACTTAGCTGACACTCGGAGCGCTTATAGTTCCAGAGTGTTCCGACTCCACACTGATGACGATGCAAGTGTCCGTAGGCGCAGATGAAGTACAGCTGGCAATTGTTGGGATGTGGCAAGAAGTAGGCGCCAAAGTGACGGCACTCAATGTGCTGCGGATCGTACTTCTCCATGGGATTAACAGCCTTGCCAGTGGACACATCGACAGCCACAAAGATGGGCTGTGGCTTGTGCTCCCACCAATCGATATCCACATCTGCTTGGCTCCCACTGTCAGTGTCCAGGTATCCGTTGGGTCCACTGCTCGTGCTGGCGGGCTGAACATCCACGGAACTGCAATGGGCCTTCTCAGGCACATCGCATTCCAGCCGATCCGCATCAAAGATCAATCCCTGATCGCAGTAATAGAGCGTTGGTAGCTCGGAGCAGACAAAGTAGGCATTGCAGTTGAAGGGATGTGGCACCAAGTTATCCTCGGCACGGTCATTGCAGATCTACAATTATTAACCCAGTGAGTGCTAAGCATCCATGAATCCATGACGAATCCTCTGACCCTCTCTCTACTCACATGGCTCAGGTCGGTTATCTCTATGTTAACTGTCTCCTCCACTGGCTGGGCCACTCCCAGACAGATGCTCACAAGCAATGCGAAATGGACACGTATATCCATGTGATTCTTCGGCTTCTTCTTAGTTTTTAGTTAGATTTTTACACACTGCGCTAGAAACTTCACTATCTCGCCTGGAGTAGTACGACCTTTATATATATAGGGCGATCCCCACACCCAAAAACCACTCGACTCGATCATTGGGTGCAGCCAATTTTGGCAATTTATGCCTACAATTATTGAAACATGAAAACATATTTTTCAGCACTTATCAACTCGCACAGGTCTTAAACTTGTATCTGCGATAAAAACTCCAAGAGAGAAAAAAACAAACCGACCACAAGAAGTAGGACAACAATTTTTTCCCATGAATCATGGCAACGAACCAACAAAATATTGCATACTTTTGTGCGACACGAGCTACCCAGTGGCGGAAATTCGCGTTCGAAAATCGATTACAACCACCATACGTCGTGGCCAGTACGGCTGCGAGTTCATACCACAACGCGCATTACTGTTCCTTAAGGTTGTCCGCTGTTAAGCAAGACCAGCTTCAAAACCGCATACTTGTAATCGAGCCAGTAATGCGATTAATTGAGTGAGTTCTTTCGTGTTGCATTACCGTCCTGTATATTGTTGCGTATAGGATCGTAATGCAGATGCTTTACTGGCTGGTATACCATGCCTATAGGATTGTAATGCATATTGTAAGCCCACCCCAAAATAAAAGATTTTTATTTTTTAAAACAAAACAATATTTTTATTAAATATGTAGAAATTATATATAAATTAAAGAATTAAATTGAAAATAAAAATAAATTAAAATAAAAATTTAATACAAAATTAGAAAAAAATGAAATAAAATTGAATATAAAAATAAAATTAAAAATGCAACACAAAATTAGAAAAAAATGAATAAAATTGAAAATAAAATTGAAAATAAAATTGAAAATAAAATTAAAAATAAAATAAAAAATAAGAAAAATTAAAATAACAAATTAGCTAAATCTATTTCCTTGTCGTTTTCCTTGTCGTTTTCCTTGCCGTTGTCCTTGTCGTTGTCTGGCTTCCAGGGATTTAAGGGCGATGTCGGTATTGTTGTCCATTTCTTTATATTAAATATAAATATGTATTATATGTTTAAAACAATTTAATTATCAATAAGTTTACTCAGATTTACTTTCCTTTAAATTTGATGAAGTGTTGCAGCCACGCGGTAAAACAGAAGTGACACGCGACAAAACAAACAAACAAAACAATGTCGGAAAAGAAACGAACAAAATTTGCACAAACAACAACCCGTGTTTGCAACAATTGTTGCAACCAAAGAAGAATAACAAAAGCCGAAAGACATTCGTGCATGTTCGATGGCAGAACAGTATGAGCCAAAACAGCGCCCCATTACCAACCTACGTTCAAACAACTAGAGAAAACATCGATTACGTATGTACATTCGCCGATGCATTCCGTAGCGTTACAACAATCGGTTGTGGCTGGTTCCCGCCACTGGGTACTGCAAATGTTGAGAGATATACATAGAAGAAAAATATAAAATATTTTGCTTATATTTTTCTCAATTAAAAATTAGTTCATTGTTTTCTTTTATAATGATAAAGAGCGAATTTATTTATAATTTATTTCTTTGTATCCTAGTTAATATTGAATAAAGAGAACAAATTAGTTTTATTATATATTTTCACATTTTATTTCAATAGTTATTTACATTTGATGAAAATTGTACTATCAGCAAATGAACAATTTTTAAAAATAAACAAATCTGCAAAAATAAATGAAAGATAACATTCAAAATTTCAATTAGAGATAAAAATAAATTGCTCACAAAAGAAGTACATTTTTAAAAGGGTTGTCATTTCTAGACAAAACATATAAAACATACTTGGGAGGAGTTTCTATAGCAGCTAAAAAGGAGAAATGCCTTACAGTGAATAGTTTATTTCATATACACATAGCTGTAGTTCATCACAATTTAAAAATAAATATTTTGTTTTTATTTTGTTTGTTAAGTATTTAAATTAACACTTCATTTCTTTTAATGTTTACTGTTACTGATACTTGACCCTTAGTTATTGAACTGTCTACCTCTTACTAAGAAGTAAAAGATTGTCAACCTATATTATAAATAATGTAAAAATGATAGACCTTATTATAAGTTTATTATTGCTAACTTATTCAGACTTTGTATTACATATTTATAGGTTTTTTTAAAAATCGTGGTTATCTAGAAAGGTTCGGTATTTGAGAATTTGCAGGTAAATTTATGGTCAGTTGGGTTTTAAGTTAAGATACTCGTGTGAATATGTGTCTAATTATAACAACTTGCGGCATTTTCAGTCACTTTTAATGCTACATAATTTATATGCTACCTGTCCAATTATATATAGTATGTACATGTATCGCTATAAATATAAAGAGAGTGATACTTTTTGTTAGTTCTTATTTAATAAGCGTAACTTCTTCAATTCAGTTGGTCGTTGTCATTAGCCGTGTACTGAATAACCGTTCTCCTAATAGATTTTATTTTAAATAAACAAATATGAGTGAGTAAACATAATTTTTAATATTCATAAAAAGTTAAAACTGCATTTTAAAATATATATAAATAGTTTTTGGTGCTTAAATGTATATAATTTGTATAATTCAAAACAATATTTAGTTTAATTCAATTTAAAATTTAGCAAACAATATATATTTTTTTTATCTTGTTAATTGTATATCTAATAGAATGTCCTTCGCAGATTCGAAAACATCCAACTTGGTGCTGGGTATCATCCTGAGTGCTGTGGCAAACGTGAGATCTGATTTCGATCCGGAACTCATCTGCACTCTGGTCGTGGATGGCACCAAAATGAACGATCCTCGGGCGTGTAATGCTTGGATAGAGTGTGTCGATGGTAAGCCCGTTGGCGGCAGCTGCGACGATGGATTCTCATATGACAGGCAGAGTAAGAGCTGTCTGCCATCCGACGAGGTCAAGTGCCTCTCCAGTGATCCCTGTGCCGGAGTTGAGACAGGCTTTGCCGCCGATCCGTACTCCTGCAACGGCTATTACTATTGCAAGAGCTCGAAGGGAACTCGCGGCGAGTGCAAGGAGGGATACAACTTTAACCCCGGCACTGATTCATGCCTACGGGGCTTTCCCTGTAAGATAGGAATGGATCCAGATAGCATATGCAACATACTGCCCGACGGCGTCTTTATCAAAGATCACACCAATTGTAACGGCTGGCAAATGTGCTGGAAGGGCAGCGTTATCATTGACAGCTGCTCCGACACCTTCTACTTCGACGCCGTCCACGCCAAGTGCGACTATCCCCAGAATGTCGAGTGCGTCCACACTGATCCGCCGCCCCTGAAGGCTGAACCTGAAACCTGCCCCCAGTCGGGGGTTTTTGTGTCCGATAAAAAGTCATGCCATGGCTATTTCTACTGTCGCGAGAATGCCGATGGCGAAATGGTTCTAATGCCGGGCACTTGCAAGGACAATCGATTCTTTAGTACCGCAAATCAGGGTTCATGTGTAGCTCAAGAAAAGATTCGCTGCTCCTACGATCGCTGTGTCCACTTGGGATTCACACACGTTGAGCTGGCCAACTTGTCGGATGATGGATGTCGCGGCTATGCCATTTGCCAAGATGGCAGAAAGATCGGCACTGGAACATGTCCCGACGGGGAATACTTTGATGAAGTCTCCCAGCGCTGCACCGACGAGGTCATCGCATATGCAGCATGTGCCAAGTCTAAAGATGATGACGAAAATCTCTAAGTTATCGAATTTAAAATTAAATTATTATTGTTGTGATTAATTTAGTATTTTTGTTTTATATTAATATGCTCCAGCAATGTGAGCAATGATCGTACAAATCAGTCGAACTGATAACTCACAGTTATTAAGTGTCAAGTACGAGTTTCTATCGCTATGGGTGTCAAGTCAAGGTACGAGTTGCTGTCATCGACAAACAAAACAACTGCCAAAAATATCTGAATGTAAATGCCGATGTTCGAATGTTATCGACTCCCGCTTATCTGATGAACACATTTCCATTAAATTTTAAAAGCAATACAATTGCAATTTCCACAATCAAGAAATTACGAGTGGGTTTTGGGAGTTCGACTAGCAAAATACCCTATTTAATAAAAATATTTAATAAGAATATATTGATTATAAATATACAAAAAATATTTGTAAATATTTTCATTTTTTCTTCTATATCAAAATATATAATATAATATTAAGAGAGCGAAATTAAGTAAATAAATAATAATATATAAATAAAAGTATTTATTTTAATTACAGTTCAAAAAGTTTCCTACCTTTGCTTCTCTTTTATGTATACAGTATATGATCAAAGATGCCTTCTATGTATTGTCTTCTATGCATTTTACTTGGGTGCAGGGTATCAGTACTTTTAATACCTTATAGCATTGAACAGAATATGTTAAGAGAACAGTTAAAAATACCTGTTAAAAGTTATGCAACTCGAAATGATAATTGATAAAAATAGTATATGTTGTACATAGATAATATTAAGAAAAATTCTCCTTGCTTCTCTGAGATGTTCATTTTGAGCTACTTGATACATATTTACAAATTTGAATTGAAGTAAATATTCACGATTGTATACACGTAAAAGTATGGTAGCTTTAAAAACATAATTTATTAAAATTATTATCGTTTTTTTTTTCAATTATAATTTGTTTTGTTTTGGAAACTTAGGTAATCTATCTAATATTCAATTCATTTTTCAACATTGATAATATTATTCTCAAATTGAACTCAATTGAAGATTGTTCTCTTTCTTTTTAAAGCAAATAGGAATTTTGTAAGCATGGCAAAAACAAAGAAACAAAACTAAAAATAAATCTTGAGGATTCCAAAATAAAGATTAATCAAAATTCAGAATCATTCAAAGTTCAAAGATTTGGAAAATTCTATTCCCATACGTCGATCAAAGCTTAGAAAAGAAACAACCCAAATACGAAATATCTGTCAACCGTTAAAGAAATGGAAATGTTTTGTCTATGTGTCATTTAAATTATTTTTTTATATGTATAATCTATACAAATTTTATGTTTCATACGAATTCTAAGAGAAACTCCAAAATTTTTTATACTTTTTCATGAAATAAGTGCAGAAATATTATTGATATTTCTATGAAGGGTATCTCTGAGCTGTTAATAAATTGAAACAATTGAGCAATGCGTTCAATGACTTCCACCATATTGGATGCAGATTTAATTAATTCAATTTCAATTCAATGATGTAACTTTAAATGTTTACTTTGTATTACTTTAACGTTGATTGGTTGGTTGGTTTTTAAGCGGCGCATGCGACGTAGTTGTGATTGACGGGAGTGCAGCCCTGGCTGCGCTCATCGAAGTAGTAGTCGTTGGGGCAGCGTCCCGATCCGACTGTGGCGCCACCAGAGCAGCGGGCATAGGCCTGACAGTCGCCAAGGACATTCACATACGTGAGGCTGGTGGCGGCACAGCGGTCGAGGGTGCAGCGGACATTGAGGCGTTCGCGACAGGAGAGTTTCTCGTAGTCGAAGTAGAGGCCCTGTGTGCACTCCAGATGCTGGGGATTCTTGTCGTGCTTGCCGTTGACGGGAGCGCCACAGATGTAGTAGTGGCTGCAGGACTCCTCATCCGCAAAGTAACCCGAGCGAGCGGTTCCATTGGACAGACAGAATGTGTTCTCCGGTGGTGGCAATTTGGCGGTGCTGTAGCAGGTGGCATTCAGGGCGGGCACACAGCGACCCAGGACCACATCGTAGGCCATTTGCTCGGCACACTCGCGCTCGTGGAGAATGTCATTGGTGCAGATGTAGTACTTATGGCAGTGATCGTCGTTGGCCAGCCGCGTGTTGTTCGGCAGGGAGAGGCAGGCCGGGGACTTGGTCTGTTTGCCGTTGGAGGGACAGCTGTATTGGTTGGAGTAGACGCAGGAGCGGGATGACGGATTGAAGAGCAGCTCGTTGGGGCAGTTGGCCTTGATCTCGCGACGACCCTTGCACAAAATGTAGCCCTTGCAGTTGCTGCTGGTGCTGTCGGCCAAGAAAGTGCCGTCCGTCTCATTGGCGCACTTGTTGACATAGACGATGGCGTTGCTCGCGTCCTCGGCATAGGGGCAAACCACATTGGCAGCCATGGTGCAGCGTCCCAGATCCTTGTTGTAGTTCAAGCCGGCGGCACAGGTGCCCTCCTCCAAGCTGGTGTTATTTGCCGGACAGCGCACCCAATAGTTGCAGGTATGCGGACGCAGGAAACTCGTATCCGATGGCATCAGCGAGCACATCTCGCCAACCGACAGATTCGGAAAGTCAGATATCATGCCGCCACCGCTGACGATGTTGGCGCCGCCGAACAGCGTTAGGGCAAACAGTGCCAGGACTCCTCGAACTGCAATTCACATCAACATCAGGATTACTATCAATGATCAATGATCGGAGAATGACTTGTATTTACCTGCTTGCATGCCTGTAATGCGATAGATAATTGATATACAGATATATAGATCCTTAGATTGCGATTGTGCGATTGTTACAGCTGCACGAGCTTGACTGATGAGCTGCCACCGTGTGGCGCCGTCTTAAATATGCAAAGATTCCATTGCCGAAAAAACAAATGAAAGAATTCAATTTTGAAAATGCACAGCGCCAAGGAAGAGCTTGTATCTATCATATTATGTATCTCATTGAGTATCTCGCGATATCGATATCAATGCGAGCGATATCAATTCTCATTAGATAGCGAAGAGCATGTAAATTACACGACAATAACATGTTCGGTGGTCGGGCAGATTCACATCTACGCATGATAGGGAAATTGGCCATGTCGAGAGGTTGGTGGCATTGACTGGAGTCGTTCTCTGAATTGAACATTCAACTGAGCAGGCAAAATCATTGATTTATTTCATTTCTGGTTAAACCAAACTACTCACCCTCTATTTGCTCGTAATACACGACGTATGCTTAACATTTCTCAAACAGCTGCAAAAGAACAACTTTCTCCATACTTCTAGCGATATTCTCAAAGGAATAATTCTTATTAAAATACTAGTCTTATAATTCTTATAATTATACTAGTCAAATATAAATAGTTTTTTTTTGCTAGATTGATAGCTTTTATTAAATGCATACGATTTTAGGCAACATTATAAGAATCTGCATATACTTATGGGGTGGGTTCAACGGCAGTTTTAGTACAAATAGCATAATTGGGGTTCTCGGGGACACATTTTTGGTACATCTCATCAAAGTAGGGGAAGCCAGATGGGCATGTTCCTAAGGAACCATTCGGGCAGTAGACATATTGCTTGCACTGTGTATTTTTTGCGGCCGCATATGTCATATTGGTGTTTTGGCATCGATTCCACCAGCAGGGATAAGAGTTGGGTGACACACACCTGTTCGCAGTGGGATTATATATCGTTCCATATGGACATGCGCCCCAAGATCCCTTAGTCTTTTCAGCGCAACTGTAGAATCCGTAACATGTTGTCTTGTCCGAAATAAACGTAGTGCCAGCTGCAACACCGTTGCAAGCTGTTGTACTCGGGGAAAGGGTAACAATATTCAAGTCGCCATCATTAGGGTTATTTACATTTCCGTTGCAAATATTCGTCACTTGACAGCTTCCAGTGGCCGGATTGAAGAACAAATAAGGTGATTCGGAGCATTTGCCGGGAATTCCGTAGCCATTGATGCACTGCAGATAGGCACCACAATTGTTTGGATCGCCGACATAGATGTTGTTGGGCATGAATTGGCAAATGGAGCTCTGTGGACAGGTGGGACCCCAAACGCAGGTGTTATTGTTGGAGGCATAAACTTGGCCAGCTGGGCACGATTGGATCTGGGACTTGCCATTGCCAAAGCAGTAGGCATACTTGTTGCAATTGGTCGGATCGGCCATATAGCTGGGATTCGCGATGGCGCTGCACGTTTGCGCCACACTCGTGGAGCATGGACACTTTGTGGCATATTGGCAGGTACCCGATGACGACTCGAAAACTTGTCCCTTGGCGCAGGATCCAGTGGATATCACCTTATTGGCCTTGCAGTAGCCCCATTTGGTGCAATCTGTGGGATTGCCAATATATCCTTCGCCATTCCATTGGGTACACATGTTCTCCATCGTATACCCGTTTGCCTTCGATAGACAGACGAGCAGCAGACAGACGACCGCAGAAGCGGCGACCTTGGAGTTGATACCTGCAATGGAAATTGATATCTTGAGTTGAGTGTACTGATCTAAATCCAAATAATGAATCGAGAAAATTTAAATGTCCTTTTATTTTAAATAAAAATCGAGTTTAAGATTCCGCGAAAATCGAGCTATCGATTTTTTAATGTATTTTTACCTCACAAAAATAAAAATGATGGAAATCCAAATTATGAATCGAGTTTTAGGTCCAAAAAAAGTTATCGAGTTAAAGCTTCCGCGAAAATCGAGTTTTTGATTTTTCAATGTATTCTTACATCACAAAAATAAAACTTGCAACATAGTGATGTAAATCCAAATAATGGATCGATCTCTAAATCTTTAAAAGAAAAAATCGAGTTGTCTATACACCGTTTAGTAAAAAAAACTATAGAGTTAAAGTACTTGAAAATCGATTCCGCGAAAATAGAGTTGTTGATTTTTCGATGTATTTGTACATTGTTTGTTGAGTGTGTGTGAAAGTGATGAATTCGGGATGTGATATCCATTTAAGTGATCCTACCTGCCATAACGACTTCGAGGTTGATTGATTGATTCTAGTAGCTGGCGTTGATTGCTGTATGCTGTATGCTGTATGCAACTGGAGCATACGACTTGAGTACTAAGCCTACCAGTTTTAGGTAGTACCTTATATATGCAGGCTGGCAGCTACTCTAAGGTGCCAACTAAAGCCCTATCGTTGCGTTTAATTAAAACTGTGTGTAACCTTTGCAGATAAACCGAAACACATCGTGAATGCCATAATTAAAACTGATACTTTGGAGCGTGGTGCCTAATGAAACGCGGATCGGATCTCACCCAACATTCTTCTCGTTATTGTTGCCTCCGCCTTCTATTGTTTATTTCACTGATTAGTTCAATTACCGATGTTCAACAAAGAACTAAGACCATCGATGGGCTTACAAGCCATTTAACCACATTTTAGCCATAGCCTGACACAATGATAAGACCACAAACTCAGCTGATATTAAGCTATTTTTATTCATTGTCCAATAATACAGGCATTATCTGCTGTTCGCATTGAATGACCAAATCTATTTACCTGATATATACCTGACAGCTCTGATTTGAGCCTCTTGTAATTGGGTTTTAATTCAATGGCGTTCTTAGAATTGATCGCTCTCGCTATCTGCGCAATTATTCAACTAATCGTATCAAACTTGTCAGCGACAACATTTTTGAACCCCTCCATTTCCGGCGACACGTTTTTAGCCCCGTATCAATTAATGAAGGTTCCCGACAGACCAAAGTTGGCATGGAAATTGCTTGTATACTTTTAGGCGATCTGTATTTTCAATATACCAAGTCACTGCGACTCAAAATTTCAACTTAAGAAGCTTTTAAATCAAATGAAGCTCAAATTGGAAGTGAGTAAAAGGGATTTGGTAGAGAGTGTTCGACTCGAAGATACTGCGCATAAAGTAACATATGGGCATTTCCAGAAAAAGGTCCACCACGACAAAAAACGTAAAATTGATAAAAAAAAACTCACATCTTGTGAAATTTTCTTCCAAAAATGTATTCAAGTTATTTATTTAAGCAATATACGCTCGAAGAAATTCAATAGGACGAAGAATAAATTCACTTTTTCCATATATTTGCCCATTTTCTTAAAAATTGACTTCCAAAATGGACCGTTTGTATTTTAACGATTACACTTAGTAGGACAGTAAGATTGTAACATGAACCATTTTAATTCTTAGAAATATATTGAAAGTTTAATTTAAAACAAGTTTTAAAAGCTGTTTTCGATATATAGAATGAAATTTGATGAACAAACTCTTGGAAAAACTAGGTGGAAATCTTGTCACGTTCGCGATGTCACGTTACAAATTACTAAAAAAACTTGTAAAATAAATAAAATGATAGTAACTTATCAAAATTATTTCTAAAATCGAAAACTACATTATTTTATTATATTTTGAGAGTATTTTCTTCCAAATTAGACGCCACATTTCGTAGACTTTCGCATTTGTCAAGATGAAGTCAAACATGACTTCCATTTTTCGTCGCGTTCGCGATGCATTGTTTTCTATAAATAATTATTATAATTAAAAAACGAAAAGTCTTCAAAGCTTGTTTTTTATCATAAAAATAGTGTTGATAAAATGCATTAAACACGTGAGAAAACAGTTTTGAAAATGTCAGCTTTTACTATTTTTTTTTTTCATTTAAAGACGTACATATGTCGCGTTCTCAATCCTGGAAATACCCATATATTAATATATTAAACAATTTATTAGGACTTAAAATAATGAGATATTATTAACAAATTAATAAACACCAACTAAATGTTGAATAGTAAGTAATATAAAAAATGAGATAATATTAATACCCAATGCTAAGATTTTTCTTGTATCCAAGTTTTATTACTTCTAAACTGAAACTTATAAAACATTTTTTATAGATATTCATAGTTTTAATAAACAATTCATTTGTACATCGTATCCTTTACTATATTTATTTTAATCTTTCGCCATGCATATTTTTTAAACTATACGATGTAGAGAACACATTTAATACCCCTACATAAAATTGTATTACACTAAGTTCAGTGTTTAAACTTAAATGCATTATTAGCTTCAAGGCCATTCCATGACTAAAATGAAGCAATCTTATGAAGCTCTCGATTTTAACATTTTGATATTAAGCTCGATTCATTGTTTGGATTTACATCACTAGTATATGTATGTTCGATAGATATATCACATCGGTAAAACCAGTTTGGTATTTTAAAACGTGACATAATATAAGATAAGAATAGAAGCCAAAATCTGACAATCTAATGTAGGATGCTTATGAAATTTTTATTTAAGTTTCTGCTTCTACTAGATTATACTATTTAATGACATTGCAGATTTAGTTAACAAACTTCAAATCAGAAAAAATACTTAAGTTGTTACTTCAACTGATAATTAATAGCTTACTAATTGAAGGCTTTCTTATCACCGCCAAAATACTCGTACTTCAAGCAATAAGCAGTCATAAATAATTAGATAGATTCGTTAATTTTAAGCTACGAGTATTTGTGCCAATGTTAACTGAACCGTTTTGAACAAGAGAGTTAAATGCTTACACTCAGTTTATCAATTTTTAAGATTTATGAGTATTTCAATGTATGAATAAACATCAGCTGGTTGCAACTGATACGGGCAAGGGTAATAAATATATATTTCTTTATTTATTTAATTAACCATATACAAGTTATAGTACTATGACAAAGTCGTAATATGCGTCCCAATTTCAGGAATTGTCATTTTTCGTGCGTAAGTCAAATTTATCATGTGGTTTTCATTCCCACTGTAGGTTGCTCCATAAAATGATCTAGAAAAGTTTCCCAGACAATATGTTATATTAAAGAGAGTTTGGATTTCAGAGAGATGGTTTAAAATCAAATAACTCCTCTCTTTATGGCCTTAAAATCTGCTGGCTTTTTTCTTTAATTTTAGCAAAACGAAGATAAGATTTGAACCACCCAAAACATATACTCCCTAATTTGTCGCTAAATCAGTTAATCAGTATCAGCAACATTCCACCCTAAATATAAATGCTTCCCAAGCACGGGTCTCCATTTAGTTCAAGACAATCAACTTGAACAGCTACACTTAAATCTACAAATTTATTAAAAGCGAAAAAAAAGGAATTTCCCATTCAATTAAAAATGAAAGGTGAGTACAAAAAAAAGAAAAAGAAGCAGGAGCTATTATTATAACCAGGGTATCAAACCGAAACGAATTTCGGTATCGGTTACGGTTTGGTAATTGGTAATTCGGTTATTCTCAAAATCTTAGGATATCGGGTATTTGTTATTGTCGGTTTCGAAATACCGTTATGATATGGATTTACATAAAAAAAGATTTTAATTTTTACAAGAATTTGCTAATTTCAATAAAGAATTTTCTATTTATTTTGATTTCTGAAGTACAAAAATCTAAAATAAGTTTTATAAAATGACGATTTCAACAAAATTTAATTCAATTTTAATCAAGTAAACAAAAACTAAACCCTTACTAAACGGTTATTTCGGTTTTCTGTTTAGGTATAAAAAAAAGTTTTTTTTTCGGTTACGGGTATCTATTTCAATCGGTTAATACCGGTTAATCCCTGACTATAACTCTATTACGTACAAGTCTTAGAATCATTTATTTTCTTTAATTTATTGCAGCTCTCTCAAGATCTAGGATCGCAGTCTTCCTGCTGGCAGTATGTGTCTTCCAGCCGCTGGAAGCGTTGCGGGGACATGAGGATTTGTGCCGTCTGTTCAAGAGCGGAACTCTCATACGTAAGCCAGGTACTTGTGATCAGTATATTGAGTGCCTCAACAATGAGGGTACTTTGCGTAAGTGTGGCACTGACATGGTATTCGATCCCAGCACGAAGAAGTGCGTCAAGGCAACGGACACCAATAGTGTGCACTGTGGCAATCTCTGCGAGGGTCTGGATGACATCTTTGTCGCTGATCCGACAGATTGCCAATATTATTTTTATTGTGAGAAGGGTGAGTCCAAGCCTGGTCATTGCCCAGGATCGCAGCACTTTGAGGAAGCCACTCAGACCTGCCAGTATGGTGTCGATTCTCTCTGCGTGGACGTTGCGAACATTTGCGAATTATTGCCGGACAAGACCAAGTTCAAGCAGGAGACGGACTGCAACGAATACTTTGAGTGCAAGAGTGGCAAGCATTCGCTCAAATCATGCTCGAGTTCCCAATACTTTAACGTCGAGACGGGCACTTGCCTGGCCAAGAATAAAGTTCAGTGCGACGCGCATTCCAAGAAGAATGTCTGCTTGAAAACCACGGGTCTGGTTAGTAGCCCCATAACTGGCTACGTGTCTGACGGTGCCACCTGCCGTGGCTTCTTCTACTGCGCCAATAAGGGCAGCGTCCCTGACATTGATCCCGTGTGGAATCAGTGTCCGGAGCATCAATTTTACGACACTGTTCTCAAGAAGTGCGCGGAACCCACTTCGGTGGTGTGCACCAACAACCGCTGCGACGGACGCGGCACGATGCTCGTCACCAGCAGTAGCAACAACTGCCACAACTACATCAGATGCGAGAACGGCCTCGAAATGGGAGAGTCCACTTGCCATTGGGATTACTTCTTCGATGAGGCCACCCAGGGCTGCGTTAGCCATATCATCTACGATGGCTGCTGCGATGGCCGTGATTAGAGGTAATCTACCTATTCACAATAAAATATATTCTATTATTTGTTTTTCAAACAAACAAATGTTAAATTGAGTAATAAAATGCATGCGCCTATATTGAAACAAAATTTATTTACATTAAGCTAAAGCAGGCCATCCACAGTCGAATTTGTTTGACGAACGTGTTCGATTCGACGAAATATTCGTCGTTGGTGGTAGTGTTCGTGTCCAAATTTTGTGTTGTTTGTTTTGTTCGAGAAAAATAGAACTGTTTCTATTTTTTGTGTGTTCGATCACTAAGCAAATAACCTATAGAGAACCCATCCTATACAACTGAAATGTCACAGAAAAAATGCTTGCGTAGCGTCCACAGCGAAGTGTTACCGATCTGGCAATATTGTTCTAGTGGAATTCATAAGAGAAGCGATTTTATTTTTGAGGCCGATGCTTGCGAAACTAAGACATGTGAAATATGAAATACCCTCTACCCTTAAAACTTTTAATCCACATTATTTTATTCAAAACAACACCCTACATTTTTATAAATTCCACTCGAACAATATTGCCAGATCGGTAACACTTCGCTGTGGACGCTTCGCAAGCATTTTTTCTGTGACATTTCAGTTGTATAGGATGGGTTCTCTATAGGTTATCTGCTTAGTGGTTCGATTCAACAATTCGATAATGGATGGCAATGTTGGCACAAACATCATTTGTCAAAAGTTTTCGTAGCGTAAACATGTCTTTCATGTGCGCTTATTGCTGCTCTCATTACAGTGTCCTGACGATGAATTTCTGGAGCTACCAAATTTAGTAGTGCTTCATAAGTTTCAGTGTCCATTCTAAGAAAGTTTTTAAAATCCGCACGAGAAGTTTCTTTAAGCTCCTTTAAAAGATTGGTATGTGTGAATTTTTGGCGCTTTGCGTACCACTCCTTCATCCACATACTGTGCTTCCTTTTTTGCGCTTGATCCCTTTTCTTTTTTTTCTTTGAATAAATATAAATGGCCATCAAGGCAATGACTGTATTGTTCTCAGATGACATGTTTACTCTGTGAAAATTTTCAACAAATGATGTTCGCAAGCAATGTTTGAAATAGTTAGTGGGCAAATGTAATTCTTGTTCGACGAACAGTTCGTCCAACAAATTCGACTGTGGATGGCCTGCTTAACAAAAAAAGGATATACAAAATAAGTAGCGTCCTTTTTCTGTGACGCCACCTGGTGTCTGTTTTGCTAAACGTAAAGGTCACCGCGCCTAAAATGGCAGCACTGGCACATACATACTACAAATGTGATGTCAACTTTTTATGGTGGTCATTCATTTGGTTACAACATTTGTATTTACAACAAATATATATTTTCCATTTTTCTTCCATTTTAATGTTTGTTGTGTTTATGTACCTCTGTAAATTTTGTTCTTTATTTTTTGCCCTTTTAGAAAAAAAGTAGCCAGATCTAGTTAGAGACTAGCTGCGCTGGCAACACTGAAACTAAAAGGCCAGGCATCAATGGTTTTTAGATCGTTCCATTCACTTTACTAATTACATATGTAGTTGAATTGAATTTGATCTGAAAGATACAGTTTCCTGATCTTACCACATGGAGCTCAATTTAAAAGTGAGTTTGTTTTAAGATAAGTTAGATAAAAGGAGATAATTTTAATGATTGTTGGTGTTCGTCGTTGGTGATCAAATTAATTCTAAATTAAAAACTAGAAATTCCACAAAAATATAACAAAAATGCTTGTGGAATTTTTAAAATCAAGCTTTCCTTGGCTTGGAAAAAAAAGGGCTGCCACACTGTTTGCAGTTCTTTAAAAGAACGAAAGAATCTGAACTATATGAACTGCCATGAGGGCTGTAGTTCGTTCGCTGAGTGAGTTAGTAGCTCAATCGAACTTTATCTGAACGATTCCGGTACAACTTTTATTTCGGTATTTGTTGGTATTGTTGGTATTTCAGAGTGCGGGTGTTTTTTAATACACTAAGTAGAATTCCCATTTATTTATTTTACAGACGCCACAGAAATTAAAAGCCACTGGCAGTGGTATGTTTGTTCAACAAATGAAAATAACGAAATGAGCCTAGAAGTACACAAAAAAAAACCCAGTCGGCTTTAGAATTGATCTTTGAAATTGCCATTAAATGAAGTGATCAAAGTGGTTAGCATTAACTCAGTAACTCAGTAACCTCTCTGACAATGAAGCCTACTCAGCCCAGTGGCAGCAATAACAGTGCCGGCTGTAATGCCGGCAAGGTAGGAGAGCCCATCGAGTATGTGACCCTAATTAGCGACGACTCCGACGGGGAACCTTCGCCCAAACGCAGTGTCTCGGGCGGCGGTGGCCAAGCCAAGTCCAAGTTCGACGATGACTCCAACGACACGCCGGCCACGAGTGACGAGCGACGCACTAGCCGTCGCAACAGGCCCAAGGTGGATTACACAAATAAGACAGCAGCTGGCAGTGCAGACAACAACGCGTTGTGCGATAAATCGAGCTCAGTTTCGTCGGGAAGCAGCGCAGGATTGGCGGAGAAGCGCAATAGTTTGCCTTCGTCGGAGCATCGATCACGCAAGTCGGAGAGAGAGAGCGCCGTGCAGCAGCCCGCGAGCAGTGGCTCTCGCAGTGCTCCACCGAAGGATGCTGCGAATGGAGCCAGTGGAGAGTCCCGGGATGCCGGCACTCCGACAGTGCTCTCAGGACAGGAAGGCGCCGTCTTTCAGTCGCGATTGCCTTTCAGCAAAATGACGCCCAACGAGGAGGCCTGCTTTCCAGATATAAGTCGCTCTGGCATCCTGGGGCACCGAGTATTCCTCAACATACGCAACAGTCTGCTCCATATGTGGGTGGACAATCCCAAGATGCAGCTGACCTTTGAGAATGCTCTCAAGTGTCTGCCGCCGCCGTTCGACAGTGAGCCAAATCTGGTTAGGCGTGTGCACTCATTTCTGGAGCGACACGGCTTCATTAACTTTGGCATATTTAAGCGACTAATCCCGATACCCAGCAAGAAGCTGGGCAAGGTAATCGTTATCGGTGCGGGCATTTCCGGTCTAGCTGCGGGACAACAGCTGCAACAATTTGGCATGGATGTCATTGTGCTGGAGGCACGCGATCGCGTTGGCGGACGCATTGCAACATTTCGCAAAAATAGCTATATAGCCGACTTGGGCGCCATGGTTGTCACTGGCGTCTACGGCAATCCCATGACCATTCTTAGCAAACAGATTGGCATGGACCTGGTGCCCATTCAACAGACGTGTCCATTATATGGCCCCGATGGCAAGCCGGTGCCAAAGGAAAAGGATGATGTCATTGAGCGCGAGTTCAATCGTCTGCTCGAATCGGCCAGTTATATTTCGCATCGTCTGGACTTCAACTATGCTGGCAACAATCCAGTATCGCTGGGCGATGCTCTCGAATGGATCATCAACATGCAGGACAAGGCTGTCCAAGAAAAGCGCGCCGCGCATATGCACGAGATTATCGCGGCCCAGACAAAGATCATCGAGCATCGCAAGCGACTCAAGAGCGTTGTACAAACCATTGCCAAGCTCAAGGCAGACCATCAAGCTCTGGTCAAGCAACGGTTGCCCAAGAGCGCCCACAACGAGACCAGTTATGCGCAGCAGGAATACACAATTCGCATCAATCAAATCAAGCTGGAGGACAGCATGAAGGCCGAAGAAGAGTTGCGGAGCCAGGGACAAAAGCTCGAGGTTCATCTACAGGAGATTGAACAAAATGCACCCAGGCTAGTATACCTAATTATTAATAAAAAACTTATAAACTAATTAATTTACATTTAATTGTTTTAGCCAAGTTTATCTGTCCTCTCGGGATCGTCTCATACTGGACTGGCACTTTGCCAACCTGGAGTTTGCCAATGCCACTCGTTTAAACAATCTGTCGTTAAAGCACTGGGATCAGGATGATGACTTTGAGTTCATTGGCCACCACACGACAGTGCGTAATGGCTACTCTTGTGTTCCGGTGGCATTAACCGAAAACATTGACATACGCCTCAACAGTGCCGTCAAAGAAATCAAGTACAACAGCAAGGGAGTCGAGATTGTGGCTGAGAATCTGAAGACATCCAATTCCCAAGTGACATACAAAGCGGACTTGGTTGTCTGTACGCTCACACTGGGAGTGCTAAAGGTTGCCGTTGCGGATGCGGATGAGGAATCCCACCATGCAAACACCGTGAAGTTCGAGCCACCACTGCCGGACTGGAAGCAGCAGGCCATACGCCGCTTAGGATTTGGTAATCTCAACAAAGTTGTACTCTGCTTCGACCGTATATTCTGGGATCCAAATGCAAATCTCTTTGGTCATGTTGGTAGCACCACTGCCAGTCGTGGTGAGTAGCTCCATTGCTCAATATATCTTTAAGCTTTTAAAACCATCCTAAATTATATTTTGAAGGTGAAATGTTTCTGTTCTGGAGCATCAGCTCTACGCCCGTTTTGTTGGCCCTCGTCGCTGGCATGGCCGCCAACATCGTGGAGAGCGTCACGGATGACATCATAATCGGGCGTTGTATGTCCGTTTTGAAGAACATCTTTGGCAACACATCTGTGCCACAGCCCAAGGAGACAGTTGTCACTCGCTGGCGCAGCGATCAATGGGCACGCGGCTCGTACAGCTATGTCTCCGTGGGCTCATCTGGCAGTGACTACGATCTTCTGGCAGCACCAGTCATACCTACCAAAGGCCAAGAGCCACACTCCAGTAAGGAGGCCGAAGAACTACCGCGACTCTTCTTTGCCGGCGAGCATACCATACGCAACTATCCGGCCACCGTTCATGGCGCATACTTGAGCGGACTGCGTGAGGCTGGCCGCATTGCCGATTACTATTTGGGCTATCCGGAAGGCACGCCCGGAGATATTGGCTACTCGATAAGTGAAGCTGCCAATTCGGTGTCTGTTGGCAACGTTGTCAAGCTACGTGACCTTTCACCTCGTCTTAGTGACTCGCCGTTGCCAAAGAAGTCGGAGGAGAATCCAACCGATTCAACAGAATTGCAGTAAAATCTGTATTTTTTTTCAATCTAAAATAAAAATAAGCTTAATATTATATTCAAAATATTCCTTTTCTAAATGTCGATCTTTTTATTAATTTACCTACATATATTAAGATACATTTATTAAATTAAGTAACACCACATGAAACACATTGTAAAATTCATGTTTTTAGTTCAATGGACTTTGTCAAGTTGCCACGTCATGCTTAATCCCAGTAAATGCTGTAGCCTCTAGAGAATAGCGTCAAAGTCAATTACAATCTGTCGTTTACTAGGAACATGTTGCTTGTAGATAATGCCAACTGCATTGAGCATGCGCTTGGACGCCTTGTAAATGGGTTTATCGGCATACTTATCGGATATGTAGAATATTTCTTTGATACCCGATTGAATGATTAGTTTTGTGCATTCATTGCAGGGAAAGAGAGTCGTGTAGAGTCGAGTACCATCTAGACTGGTGCAGTTGCTATTGAGGATTGCGTTCGCTTCGGCGTGCACAACATATAATCTTTTGCAGTCCAAGGGATCGCTATCACTATTTTTCCCCCACGGGAATATATCATCGCTACAGTTTCGCGGAAATCCATTGTAGCCAATAGCTACGATACGGTTCTGTTTGTCCACAATGCATGCTCCAACCTGTGTGACGGGATCTTTGCTTCGCTTCGCTGAAAGTATGGCGGTGGCCATAAAGTAATCATCCCACAACAAGTAATCCTGCCGCTTATGGATATGTAGCGAACTTAAACTCTCAGTCGCCAATGCCAAGTCCCCTTCTTCCTTTATCTGTTCCTCGGACATTATACTGAAAAAGTCGTCGAATTCAAAAAAGCAATTAGTGCTTATGTCAAAGGAAAATGTGATATAAAAGTTGTGAATTCAGCAGAAATATTAAAAATCAAAGTGTGTGCTTGTTTGTGAATGTTTCTTTAATATTCATGAAATAATATATGGTAGAATCATAAACAACATTATCAAATAACTGTTTAGCAGCAATATACTAGAGTTAATACATATGTAATATAATTGGAATTTATAGCAATTGTATTTATCAGAATTTCATTATGCAAATCAATTTGTTTTATTAGGTGTGAGCCCAATTCACAGTTGCCAGCGGTTGTCTTTACGTTTTAGGAGCTCTTCTGCAGTTGAATGGGATTCTGCTTCAAGTGCAGATATATGGAGCGCATACGTGAGACATCTTTGCCCGATTTGTTGACCTTGGGATTAAAGTCGCAGAGCTTGGCAATATGCTCCCACTCGGTGCCGGGCTCGATAGCACCGTTTTCCAATGATGCGGCTTGAATTTCGGCATTTCGCGACGATAGCTTTGTTTTTGAGATCGATTCTTCAATCTGTCGAAGCCAGTCGTCCAGTTCCTTTTTGGACTGTTGACGCAATTCCTCCTTTTTACGTTCTTCTTCCAGATCCTTCTCCTCAAGACGCAGCTTCTGTTCTTCACGCCACTTTTTAATTTTCTCGGGCTCTTCACGGGATGGTGGTGGTCCTGAGATACCAACAGGTTCGTTTGACTCGCTGCCAATTACTTCAAAGCTCCCGGTCGATGATTCGAGACCTCCTCCAATGGTAGCAGATAGTTCACTGCCCAGTTCGGCACCGCCGCCCACTAAGCCACCGAGGAGTCCATCGTCCGTTGCAAGAGCAGCAGCTGCATTTGTGGCAGAGCCTCCCGTTATTTCCGCCTCAAGGTCTCCGAGAACGGACTGCTCGCGGGCCAAAAAGTCTGCTGCTGGATCAACTTCCTCCTTCGTTGCAAAATCGTCAGCGAAATCCATTTTGTACTCTAGAAATTGACATACACACATACATATTGTAGTTACAGTTAATGGGCGTATTTGTCATTACACGTATGAATGTGTAAAATCAAAGGAAATGAAATCTACACATATCATACAATATAGGGAAACATACATACCTCTTGCTTTGCTTGGTTACACAACGTAAATTTCTTTAGATTTGATTTCAGATAGATATTTACAAATAAATTAAATTGTTTTCTTCGTATTAATTTAACTCTTTTTTTTTCGTATTGTGTCGTTTCACTCAGAACAAGTTCGATTGAACGGTCATTGAATTGAAGTACACAACTTGTTCAGTGATTTGTATGCGATACCGTTCATTTGTTCGGTTGAGCATGAACGGTTCATCTGTCTCAGTTTTTTTTTGTATAAACAAGCCAGATCCAAATATCTGTCTGCAAGTGTACGTTTTGTACAAATGCACACATGTACATATTTTATGAAAACAAGAATGGTAGTTCATGAAAATAATTATTTGTGAATTTAGTCATAGTTATCTTGCGACTACAACAGTATATACTGAACGCAGTTTGCAATACTGAATTTGTAAAGTACGGCAACTCTATGAAAGTTTTCTGAATAATTAAATGAAGAATTTTTCGAAAGGCAAAATTAACATTTCGCAAATCAATGCTATTACCAAATATTAAATTGCCAACATTTCTAAATAATGCAAATCTATTTTTCTGTATTTGGGGATAATTTAAGCTTTTTATTTTATTTAAAATAAGATTCTAGTATTATTTTAGCTTGATGGCATCGCAGGGCTTTTTTCATCCATATCTAAAGTATTTAATTAATACTTTGCGTATTTACATCACATTTTACAATACTGGTGGATGATAGCTATGAATAATAAAATGTATGTTTGTATGTTGATATGTATGTTCGTATAAACATTAATATGTATCTATGAATGTACATTGTTGGGTACGAACAGGGACATATGTATATTTATAAGACCTAATATAATTCGTGAAACCCGATAGAACAACTCACCAAATAAATAATTGATTACAGAAAAAACACAATAGGAAATTACATTAATTAAGGAAAGGCACCTCAACACAAACAGACCAACATAAGCACACCGGTTTCAATGAACCGATTCACGTGTGCATTGTTTGTTCAAATGATTCACTAGTTCGTATGTACTTGAGCGGCCATTTTGGAGATTGTTTCACCCACAAAAAAGTTATGCAGCCAAATTATAGAAGTTTTCAAAATAAGTTTACTTAAAATTGCATGGTAAATTGACAAGTGCATACTCGAAGCTAAATATAAAGATGTTCCATCGCAGTGTGAATCTTATGAAGCAGTAAAACGCCCAAGTTGCTTGTTAGTGACTATCTTAAAACGTACGCACACATGTATGATTGTATGTACATGTATACATACGTATATATGTATGTATATGCATATTAAAAGTGTTTTCAAGAAAATATCAACTGATGTTAAAACATTCAAATGTATCTAAATGCATTAAAATAACGAATGTTTGATTAAAATTGGAAGCAGATACAAATAATAATGAACTTAACAGAATTATCTAAAGTATAACACAGGCTTTTTATGCAAATTGTGCGCGGCATAATTCACTTTTGTGTGTATGTATGTATGTGTATATACATACATGTATTCAGGTGCATACATACCAATGTACATACATATCCGCGAAACATGCACTTGGCGCAAGGGCTGCACACTTTTATTAAAAATTAACTTGGCTGCAGACACATTTATTTGGTTGCGCCTTTTTGGTTAGTGTACAGAAAATTGTAAGCAAAGACAAGTGTATGTGTGTGTGTGTGTGTAAATATGTATTATTTCACATAGTAGAGATAGATAGAGAGCATGCTTCTTTTAACCAATGCAATATTACTGATATAAACAAACCTGTTTTCAGTTTAAACACGCCTCATGGATCCCAACTCCAGTCCCTGGTCATACGCTTACAACCGCATTGTGCCCGGTTCAGCCGGTAGCACGGGAGGCACAGCGGAGGAATTTCAGCACCCGCACTTAGCCACCATAACAGCAGCTAGCCTAGCGAGCTTCAATGCAGCTGCAGCAAGTGGCGGCAGTTTTGTACCGCCATCGCCGATCGGCAGCTATAATCCAGTATTCCAGCAGATATATCATCATGCAGCCGCTGCCAGTGTACAGCCGAAGCCGGCGCATTATGCCTCAACGACGGTCAACACACCGCACCGGCAACTGCAGCAACTACAGTTGCCCACCACTTTGGACAAGCAGCTGAGCACCTTTCAAAACCAGGCAGCCGTCGCGGCTGTTTCATCAGCAGCCGCTGCTGCCGCCGCTGCAAATAATGTTGCATCGAACTATTACGGTGAGAACTCATCGTCCAGCGGTGCCTCACCTTCGCCTACCACAGTGGCTCTGACCTCGACATCGCTGACGTGGAATACACCGAATATGCTATCAAACACGTTCCTTGCCATGCAACAGCAGCAGCAAGCCCAACAACAACAGCAGCAACAACAACAGGCGCAACAGCAACAACTAAATCTAGTGGCCGACAAAGTGGTGAGTATATTGAGTAATATGTCATTATCGCAACAAAGAGTTGCATATGGCCATGTCCGGGGACCTGAAGGGGCTCAGTTTGTGTTGGCATCCTTTTTAAAACATAGCAAATGTCAATAACATTTGATTTGGTGGTATTTTCGGTACCAAGTGCTTTGGGTAGGCGCTTAACTCTAGACTAGAAATAGGCCTAAACATTTTTTTGGAAAATACTAACACTGGTAATTGAACTGAATTGAATTAATTTTACAAGAACTCCTTGCAAGACTTTTGCTTAATTTTAAAGATGTCACCGACTGCTCCATTAAACGTATATTAATTATATTGATATAATATTTGCTGGGCCCCTTTTGACGATCCCTAGATAAATTTGCCTCACCCCCTTATGCTCTTTGCCTCAACTTATACCTAACTGTCTATGTATATGTATATACTCTATTATTGAATCAAAAACCGAAACAACAACAAAAACCATTTCCGTTTCCATCAAATTTATGTACAATACAAAAATTTACCTGACAACCTTCCACGGCTGCTTCAACGAATCTGTAGCAAATCAAACAAGAAAAGACGCAAATCGAAGCGTACAACGAAATAATTTACTTGACCCAATTGCAACAACAACAACAACAGCAACAACAGCAGCAACAACAACAACAGCAGCAGCAGCAACAACAACAGCAGCAGCAGCAATTGCAACAAACTATTGGGGAGACGGAAACCTACTACACAATAGATGGACAGAAACTGAAGTTGTCTCGCAAGGATCCGCAATCGATACACATCGAACAGCAAAGTGTTAGTCCCGCCTATGCGGCACAGTACGCAAGTCCCGCATTGAGCTCAGCGGACGGATCACCAATAACGAATTTAAACACTGTCGATGTGACTGGAGCGCCACATGTTATTGTATACAAGACGACGCCGGCGACGGCAGCAGCGACGGCGGCATCTTCATCTGGTTCGCCAGTGTCGCGACGTAGTGTAATGAATGTGGCAGGCGCTGGTTCGTCTGCAGCTCCCACAACGGTTGCCTACTCATCTGTGATACAGAGCACACTGCAGCAACAGCAGCAACTTCAGGTGCAACAGCATTGCTGGACAAAGCCAGAGGATGGGCAGGAGGATATTAAGAGTGTGCTGCAGCTGCATGTTAAGCAAGAGCATCGCCAGCTCGACTATGGCAACGATGCGGCTGCTGGCAGTGCAGATACCAGTGAGAATCTCGTGTTTAACCTGCCGCCAGGTCTTGAGATAAAACAAACGTTTTATCAGCCAAGTGCCGTTGATGTTGAGTCGAAACAGGCACAGGCACAAGCTCAGGTGCAGGTGCAGGCTGTGGCGCAGGAGCATCTGCTGCCCCAAGGCCGTCGACAACATGTGGTGGCCAATATGATAATGTCACCCGGGACATCGAGCAGCTTAGCGTCACAGATTCAAACAGTGCCAAAGGTTTGTATTTTATTTGTATGTATTCATTTTCGTTTACTCTTTTTCGTTTTTTCGTTTCGTTTTGTTTTGTTCTGTTTACGTTTTTTATGTTTGTTTCCTTCTGCTTCTGTTTAAATTCTTTATTAAAAATTAGCGTTTTGCTTTGTTTCTTATTATTTGAATCTGTCCATCAATAAAATGGCAATAGATAGTTCGGTTATAGCCACATGAATGAAAACCTAATCAATTCAATTATGTGAATATGCTAATTAAACAGCTTTTAGTTTTATATGTTGCAAAAGTAAGTACAACTACTTATTTCGTCTAATCTTTTCTGTATTATACTTTTTTATGTTTAATTTTTGTGTATTTTTTGGAGGCGGCTTTTGTTTTTATTTCATCTATAATTTCATAATGTTGTAATAATTGTTTGACAAGATCTTGTGGTCAATTTGAAACTGTGACGTGACGTTGAAAGTGTCAAGTGTGTGAAGTGTGTGTCTTGTTGAGGTTGAACTTTAATAAATGGTATTTCCTAATGTCGAATGTCCCAACAGTGTCATTTAAATCAAATTTTCAGATTTCGAAATGTATTATTTCTAATGTTAATTGATGAATTTCTTTTTATTGCTCTGTTGCAGGAGGATGTTAAGCCACCGCCTAAGCCGGCGAAGACGCCAAGGAAACGTCAGCCGAAGAAAACGTTGATTGCGAGCAGCGAATATACTACAGTTCGAAGTCCACAGGAATCGCAGCACCATCAGCTGCAACAGCAGCAGCACAATCAGCAGCAGCAACAGCAGCAGCAAAATACGTATTATGATTTCAATAGCAAGTGGAATACGCCGCTGAAAACGGAGAACAATGCGGCGTCGGTGTCGGTGTCTGTGTCGCCAGCGACAACAATAAACATACCCACATATCCGCAGCATAGTCAGCCGCAGCAGCAGTCCTCACAGCAGCAGCAGCAACAGCAGCATCTGCCGCAGCCCGCACACTTGCAATCATCGCAGGCGCAGTCGCATCTCACACAGCTAGCACAGTACTATCCAGCATTTCCGCAGCCAATTGCATCGCAGTACACGGCGTGTATGCAACAGCAGCAGCAGCAGCAACAACAACAGCAGCAACAGCAGCAGCAACAACAACAGCAACAGCAGCAGGTGTACACTCAACAACAGCAGCAGCAACAACAGGTGTACGCACAACAACTGCAGCATCAACAACATCAACAGCAGCAGCAGCAGCAGCAACAACAACAGCAACATCAACAGGACAAAATTGAGTCGGTGCAGCAGCAAGATGAGGAAGGATCGAGTTCAGCAGATGCTGCTGCTGCCGATGCGATCAATAAAGTGATTGTGCCAAACATTGAAGAGGAACTCGACTTTTTGGCAGATGCAAGTAGTGCGCCGAAGCAGGGATATGCCAACTCGTTGACCACTAATGGACGCGGCACAAACTCATCGACAAACAACACAAACTTTGGCATACGTAATCCCAACAAAACGCCTTCACCGGAGCCGCCTTCTTCCATAGCGCACGAGTGCAGCAACAATGGGTTAACGCCGGTGTCGACCACAACCCATTGCACATCCAGTGGAGCATCCAGCTCTTACAATCCGACTGCACCGAAACCAGTCAGCGTGGGCACATCGATTGGCGAAAAGAAGACACAATTTATGGACAGCTATCTCAAGTTTCTGCAAGGCGAACGCGACGATGATCCGCCGCCAGTTGTGAAGCCATCACGCAAGCTCAACTATCCACGTGCTCCGTACAAACGCAAAGGGAAAAGCGGATCCGGCGATGATGCATCCACATCGCAGGCAACAACAGCAGGTGCCGCAACGACGGACAACCAGATAGTGCACAATCTGGCCGGTCTGGTTGGTGACGATGGCCATCGAATTAAAATACTCTCACAGACTCAAATACTGCCGAAAAAGAGGCCGCATGCACAAATGGTGGCAGCGGCGGCTGCTGCGGCGGCTGCCGCTGAATCAACAACTACCTCTGTCATCCAGCATCCTGCCGCTGATCAGACGACATCCTCGTTTCGGCCATACGCTCAGCAGCAGGAGCCGTCTGGTTTGGGCACGGCTCAGCATTTTGTGCAACAACATTGTGCGCAATTGGGAGGAGGCGGGACAGGGACTGGTACGGGGGCAGGGAGCGGGAGCGGCAGTCAAGGTATGTTACTTGACCAACAGCATAATTCCAATAAGCACTCTGCTATCGCAACTACTGCTGCGCCATGCAACAACAATTACAACAACAACAACAACCACCATCACACAACCGCCGAGGCGCCGCCAACGGCGACGGCATTGGCATCGGCATCCACCATCAACACGGCAGCGGTTAGCGCCAATCCTCATCACTTTATTAATCTGCTTTGGCCATGGCAGCACTAGCCGCGTTTTAATCGCCTCCATACATTATACACATATAATGACAACACACTCTACAGACGATACAGATAACGAACCTGAGACCGGGACCGAGGACAAGGACATGGACATGGACTAGGACTAGGATTAGAACAACCACCCAATACATGGACATGGACATGGAAACTGTGCATATGTAAAAACCGAATACATAAACTTAACTTTTAAACAATTGTTATAAAGACGAAACGCATGAGCAAAAAACAAAAGTAAAAAAAGTATAAGTATTTTTGAGATGGAATAACGAGAACAAATATTATTAATTTAAAAATGAAAGAAAAATCATCATAAAAATAAAAATCAAAACGTGTATTTTTATTATTTACTTAATTGTGAGCCGATTGGATTATCGATGGCTGATCCGCGGCTCCTCGGTTTCTCCTCGGCAATGGCAATGGCAAATGGGTTAAAGTTGATGGTTGATGTTGATGTAGTTGTTGTTCGGCGCTACGTTTGTTCCTTGCGACGGTTTCGCACCACCTGCAGACCACCACATTGATGCTTGTTGTTAACCACTTTTGTGCAATCCACAGACCCATTGAATATGCCGCCACGTCGGGAGCAATGCTCCCGCAAGGCCAAGGAGAGCAGCATGCACGCGCTGCTTTTGAATACGTCTACTATTGGGGAGGGTGGTGCGGTGGGTGAGCCGGAGGAGTTCACTGACTCTGACACAGATCCCGTTTGGACGCCGCAGGAGGAAGACGTAAGTGTTTCTAGCGCCATGCTCGCCCTCGATCGTTCCTCTTGTTAGTAATTCATTCCATCCACTATCGCACTATCAAACAGAGCGATGACGGTAAGGGATATGGCAAGCGAAAAGCGGCACGGCGCATTAAGGGCACACCACGCAAGAACAACTATTGCCAGCAGTCCATGCAATTACAGCATCAACTGCAGGGCTCACAGCAGCAGCAGCAACAGCATCTTCATCAGCAGCAGCAGCAACAATTACATGAAGCTCCCGATGCCTACAATTCGCAGCAGGATCTGCAAGGTGGGGCTGATGTCAGCTATGGCAATGCAACAACAAGCGCCCCAGCAACAGCCGAGAACTTTAAAGTAGGTGTACTATCTACTGAATTTTAAATACACTATTTAACAATTACGTTTCACTCTACCCAAAGCGAGTTTTTTTGATACATTGAGTCCCAAGATGAGAAAAAACACTACACTTTACACTGAGCATATTTTATTTATTTTTTGATTATTACTTTGTTTTTTTACAAGCTGTTATAATTCACTTTTTTCTTGTCCACTGCACAGACCGGAGACTTTATCGTTTTACGCGCGGATTTGGTTAACGACTGGCCAACAATTTGGCAGGTGGACTCCAAATGTATATTGCAAAAGTACGAGCCATTTCGACAGAACGGCAAGACCTTCTACCGTAACATGTCCAAGGTGAATAAATGTGATTCTCAAACTCCTTTGAAATTATTAATTTATAATTATTTATTATTTTTTAAGTATGCTTCGTGGAATCTAGAAACGAAAAAACTCTACCTCAAAGCTCCCGTGCGCATCCAGCTGCAATCTCACACTGAAACAATTGTTGAGTTCATGCGCTCTGAGCTATTGGCTGATGATACCGAGCAGTTTATTGAAAAGATAATGGAGGACTATCTGTCTTATCGGGATAATTTTGAAATTTATATACAAACAATGATATCGCAGGCGCTAGATCCAAGCTTTTTCTCTGAGATAACCCGCGAGAAGGGTAAGTTACAACGTTGTTATATAAATACAAGTTTATGAATAGAAAACAAAAGAGTCTCCTTCGACCTGTCGATAATATCAAGACTGAAACCAAGCCAAAGTCATCTTATAAGATTCCATACAAAAAAAATAGTTTTTTTTATATAATTATTTTAACTTTTCTTGGCGTATGCAAGATGATTACTTTTTGGGTAGCGTGCGTGTCGTAGACAACATCATGGACAACTGCAAACGGAAACTGTTGGCAATCACCCCGTGGACCCGAAGCATTATCTCTTCCATTGAGACTTGGCCCAAGTGTCACGTCTTTTCTGAATGGGTGCAGAACAATTTGACCCAGAAAAATTGTGCTGGCTGCCACCAACCGGGAATCGCCGTCCGTTTCCTGCTTTTTGGAGAACCGTATAATCCAAACACGATGCAGACCATAACTCCAGATGCGCGGATTATATACGAAAAAGTAATTATGATTTTTTACTGAATAATCAATCAATTGCTTACATTTGCTTTTTTTTACCTTCAGGATATTGTGTTGTGTCGTATCTGTGCTGCACGTGCGGATCTCTTCCATAAGATTGCGCATGAGAAGTTCAATCTTTTCATCAATTGCTCACAGCGTGTAACTGAGCAACAACAACAGTTTCCGGATAAGACCTCAACCGAAATACTGAACGATCTGTTGGCCGAACACAACTGGATAGATGAGGCAAGTAACTGGTTTTTTTTTGTTTCTAATTTGATATTATTAAACAATATAATAATTTCATCTAATTTTAGTTGTTTCGAAACATGCGCAATTGCTGGGCTGAGGTTGAGAGCTTGGAGCGACAGAAACGCTTTCGCGAAGTCATGCAGTAGTTATCATCTAGGACAGTAATAAACACTATGATTTGGAGTTGAACCTGCTGGAAAATGTATTATTGTATACAACAATGCTGCAATAAACTCAATGAGTTGTTAATTTTTAACGATAACCATAATCTTAAGTTGCTATGTTACAGTAAGAAAATTTCTCGTATTGCATATTGCATTTTTCTGTCTGCAATCCAACCATCGAGCCATAGGTTATGCACATTGCATATATATATATATATATATATCTTCAGTCTCAGTTGTGGTCATTATGCTTCAACTTCTTGTAGTATGATAAGCGTATACTAGTTTAATCCAAATACAAATTCAAATGTAATTCAGTTAATTTTTAATATTTTCCTAAAATCAAAATGTCCCAAACATTGAAATGTTAAAAGCGCATCTCTAAATATTGAATAACTTTTTTGTCTTTATATTATGCTGACATAAAATAATTGTATTCTTCAGATAAAGACACAGAGTAGAATTTTTAGGTTACTTCCCTTTAATTTTGATGATTTTACACGAGTTTTTATTTTATTAAGCATTTATTTTAAGTTACATACTAAATGTATAATTCTTTCGCTCTTAACTTCATTGAATGAATGAAATAAATTGCTTGTAAATATACAAATAAACTTAAATCTACAAATGATAATTTTATATATTATCACGTTATTTAAATATATATATATAGAGAGATTTAAGAGAACTCTTAACTTTACCAAGAACTTGGTAATATAATTTACTTGGGACGTCCAGTTTTAGACTGCTAAAATGTATATGTTATCTACTTACATTATTATTTTCTTCCTTCACAGCATCTTGCCATACTTCAACCCGTCTGAACACTTTCCGAATCCACCCAATCACATTACTTTAACACACTAACATTGACATACAAAATGCCGAAAAAGGCACTTTCCTCATTTTCATGCAATGAATTTTCAAAAAATTATAAAAATATTGGAGTTTCTATTTAAATTGTTTAAAGAAACTTTCTGCATCAAAACATTTTTTTTTTTAAATCGAGGAAAAAAATTGAGAAAGTTGACGTTTACAAATATTCGAAAAATTTCAATGGGTACCTAATGGGTTAAGGCAAGTATTGCATCATTCGAAAGGAATTCAAAAGACCTTTCCATTGATACCAAACTTTACATGAAGTAAGTTCAAAATTTGGGTAGAACTAACTTTAAAGGGTGCCAAAATACTTTTGGCCTCCGCTGTTCTTGCATTTAGCTTGCTAGCTTCAGACATCTACGAAACGACTCCATAATTCTCTTCTCTTTCTGATTAGCGACATTTTGAATTTGTAAAATATGTATTCAGCTTGGGCGCTAATCCAAGAATCGTGTATTTTCAAAATACCCTAAGAGCACAGAGAAGAGAGCATAGTGGCAAACTAGAACCACAGCGAAAAAGAACAAGTGAGCAATAATGAACAATTTGGAGGGAGCAACTCTTTTTTGTTCACTCACTCATGAGCAACCCAACACTATTTATCTAGGGCTGTTGATTTTTGAAAAGTATCTATATTTTTAATATTTCGATATGAAAACAATATAATTTTTTTGATATTTTTTACAAACAAAATATCGATAGTATCGTTGAGATAAATATATGGGCGCGATCTTAAATAAACCGTTTTTCGACCCTAATTTAGTCATGCTCCCACTAATCTATACTATTTTTATGCAATATTGGCACTTAGATGTAGTGTCGTTATTATATCCGAATAAATTTTAGCCTCCTCATTTCGTGAAGAGAAAAAAGTGACGGCATTAGATAAAAAAACTGGTACACGATAGTATCGCACAATTATATCGATATTGATATTTTCGTTTTAAAAAAATATCTATTAAAAATATATCATCGCCAAAAAATATCTATCGTTATATCGATACATCAATATTATTATATTAGCAACCCTAAATTTATCAGTTTGATTTCAGTAAAATCGCGTTCAAAATCAGTTCAAATCGCGAAAATGTTAGACATGCTCAATGAAGACTGTTGGGCAGTAATATTACAGTATGTGGGATTAAAGGATCAATTGTCATTAATGCAAGTTTCGGAGGAAATGAGCAGCCATTGTTCAAAACAACTGGAGGTACATTAAGGAGGCTCACATAGATAAGGATATACTTACAGATTTCAACAAGGAACCAAATAAAATGCACAATTTCCTAAAGTCTGCTTGTGGATCTCTGCAAAGATTGTTATTATGTGGGCCATTCCTTGAGGTACTGTTACCATCTTGGAAGTCATACGACTTCCCTAAGCTTCGCAGCCTCGAATGCCGCACAAAGCTCTCAGTTAAGAATGACGAAAATGTGACGCTGCTCCTCACAGAGTTCTTTCCAAAGCTCACCAAGCTTAAACTTCAAAGCACAAACCATGGTCTTCATCTATGGAACTTCAGTCAACTTCAGGAACTGTACTTAGGCTCTTCGTCGTTAGATACCCCAACACTTGATCGGATCTTCGGCTCGTTACCCTTGCGAAAACTGTCGCTTTTTCCGTCCCATTATTCTGAGGTTGGGGACCTTGCAACGGTCCACAAATGCGGCACCCTAGAAGAGCTGGTGATTGAGGACTATAATATGAATTCCCTTACGCTGAGCCATCTGCTGAAATTACCAAGGTTCCACCGTTTGTCGATTATCATCCATGGGGACTATAATGATTATATGAGTGCTTTGAAAGAATTGCATCAAGAACACAGGGTGACATCGCTGTTATTCAACTGTTCCTATGCTTTCTGTGATATGGGCTCGCGTATTGCGCGTTTTTCAAATCTATGTCGTTTGGTAATACATAATGATAACATAGATAGTGAAGACCTCTATTTCATTTGCTCCAATCTGAAACACTTGGAGGAGCTGCATTTAATAGAAAAGCCACATTTTCCATTTACCACGGACCTATGGAACATGGTCAGCGCCTGTAAAACTTTGAAGGTGTTCAACATATCCAATAACAACTTGAACGAGTTATTTTTGGAAGAGAGTAGCAGATGTCTAAGTCGGGTACTCCAAGGACGTGATGTAGATTCCCCAGTCACTCTTCATGTCCACAAAACCAGACTGGCCAACGATCGCCAAAAGGTAAGAAGATTCAAATTAACTTAAACTGAACAGAATAATAACTAATTGAATTGCCATTTCAGACAATCGATGCACTCAATCATCCGTGTTTAAGAATCTCATTTGATCCAGTGCCCATGTGTCTACAATGTAAATTTACGGATATGAATTCAATATTTATAGCAACGGAATTTGGACCGCTTTAAAAGAACTTATTCGACTGGAAACATGGACGTTGCTAAAATTACTAATTTGTGAATTTGTACACAGAAATCTATATAATTTTAATTTATCACAGTTTTACTTAAAGGCTACAACTGCCCATGAATACCAGGAATTTACTTCAGTCATTTGAAATCAAAAGAAATCTATAATTACAATTAATTTTATATTGAATCAAGATGAATTAAAATTGATGTATATAAACTCAGCAGTCTTTACTTGAAAATAAGCTTCTTTTTGCGAACATTTTTTCGATCACATGCTATGTACTAGTAATTAGAAGAAATATAAGAATCTCTTTATCCCTTATTTTTGGCAGCTACTCGTTAAGTTATCACCATTGAAGCTCTACGAATTTCAGGATTATAATAGTAATATATAAGGCTGCGATACTTTCTAAGTATTCAAATCTCTGTTATGTGTCTCCAGGTGAATAATGGGAAATTAGCAACAATCGGAGTTGATCCTTCAGTCTTTCGTTTTGTGGGTTTTCTTGATTTTGTTGTAAATTATCTAAATTCCGTTTCAATAAAGGCTCTATTCGAGTTGGCCAACGTGTCTATATGGACTGGATCAAAAGAGATTTTCAAATTCGGATGATTGAGTGCATCGATTGTCTGAAATGACAATTCAATTAGTTATTAGGCTGTTCAGTTTAAGTTAATTTGGATCTTCTTACCTTTTGGCGATCGTTGGCCAGTCTGGTTTTGTGGACGTAAAGAGTGACAGTATCACGTCTCCTGAGTACTCTATTTAGACATGTGCTACTTTCGTCCAAAAAGAGGTCGTCCAACTCGTTATTGGATATGTTGAGCACCTTCAAAGTTCTGCATGCGCCCACCATGTTCCACATGTCCGTGGCGAACGGAAATTCGCGAATATCTATTAAATGCAGCTCCTCCAAGTGTTTCAGTTTGGAGCAAATGATATAGAGCTGTTTTCTATCTATATCATCGTCCTGTATTACCAATCGACATAGATTTGAAAAGCGAGCAATAACCAAGCCCAGATCTTGGAAATACCAGGAACAAGAGTTAAACAGCAGCGACCGCACCCTGAACTCCTGTTTCAAGCATCCCAAATCACTCATATAATTGTAAGGGAAGTCACGCGCGTAAAAGGACAAACGTTTAAGCCTTGGCAATCTCAAAAGACTTGCCAACACATCGAAAGTCACTCTAAAATCATCAACCAAAAGCTCCTCAAGGGTGGAGCACATCCAGACCTGATTAAGGCCTACAACGCGAAAAGAGGGATATGGGAAAAGCGACAGTTTTCGCAAAGGTAACGAGCCGAAGATTCTACGAAGTGTTAAAGTGTCCAACGAGCAGCAGCTTAAATGCAGTTCCTGAAGTTGGCTGAAGTTCCACAGATGAAGACCATGGTTTAAGTTTTGAAGCCTCAGCTTAGTGAGCTGTGGAAAAAGCTCCGAGAGGAGCAGCGTCATACTGTTGTCCTGCTCAGCTGCGGACCATGTCGTACAGTCGAGGCTGCGAAGCATGGGAAACTCGTATGACTTCCAAGATGGCAACAGTACCTCAAGGAATGGCCCATATAATAACAATCTTTGCAGAGATCCACAGGCGAGCTTCAGAAAATTGTGCATTTTACTTGGTTCATCTTTGAATGCTCTAATTATATCCTCATCTATGTGAGCCTCCTTAATGTATTTCCAGTTGTTTTGAACAGTGGCATTCATTTCCTCCGAAACTTGCATTAATGACAATTGATCCTTTAATCTCACATACTGTAATATTACTGCCCAACTGTCTTCATTGAGCATGTCCATCATTTTGCGATTTGCGTAAAAGTTTAACAAAAACAAACGGAGCTTAAATATGAGAATTTAGTCAGCTGGTTGAACTGCTTGCTAGCTTGTCAAATATTCTGTGCACTGCTTCATTGCGCCATAGGGTGATTCCCTTAAAATCTGCCAACGATGCTCACATGATGCTGTTAATTTTTATTAATTTATTTATTAAACTACGATTTATTAAATATATTTATTATTAAACGACTATGAATTAAATATGCACATGGCTTAAATTAAAAACTGAAAAGATGAACAGAAGTTAAGTCGCACAACTTGTGCCAAATCGGGAACCAAATTAAGAGTATTTACACTAAGCAAATAACCTATAGAGAACCCATCCTATACAACTGAAATGTCACAGAAAAAATGCTTGCGAAGCGTCCACAGCGAAGTGTTACCGATCTGGCAATATTGTTCTAGTGGAATTCATAAGAGAAGCGATTTTATTTTTGAGGCAGATGTTTGCGAAACTAAGACATGTGAAATATGAAATACCCTCTACCCTTAAAACTTTTAATCCACATAATTTTATTCAAAACAACACCCTACATTTTTATAAATTCTACTCGAACAATATTGCCAGATCGGTAACACTTCGCTGTGGACGCTTCGCAAGCATTTTTTCTGTGACATTTCAGTTGTATAGGATGGGTTCTCTATAGGTTATTTGCTTAGTGGTATTTGTTAGTGGTCTAATGCTGAAATGACTGAAATGTTCATGTAAGTATTGCTCATTGGTGAAATATTTTGAGAACGGCAGACTTGTGCTCTTAGTAATATTAGAAGTCAGGGATTCTTTCAAAATTATATTTGACCATTTAATTTGATCATTTGAATAAAGAAAAAAAAACAATTGATATTTAAATCTATAGTCGCTTCATAATTTAAGTTACATTTCCGTTGTCGGCGAAAATATAAGAGTGCCAAAAGAGTATAACAGATATATAACAGAATGTAAGGTTAAGAATATCACCCTATGGCGTAAGCAAGCAGTCAGTCAACCACTTGATGAGCTAGCAAGCAGTGTAAGCAGCTGACTGCACTCTCAGAAACATAAGGTACTTTTGTTTTTGTTTGTTTTTAATTTATTTTAAATCAAGTCGTGATAATGTTTGAGAATATCAATGAAGACTGTTGGGCAGTAATTTTACAGTATGTGGGATTAAAAGATCAATTGTCATTAATGCAAGTTTCGGAGGAAATGAGCACCATTGTTCAAAACAACTGGAGATACATTAAGGAGGCTCACATAGATAAGGATATACTTACAGACTTTAACAAGAAACCAAATAAAATGCACAATTTCCTTAAGTCTGCTTGTGGATCTCTGCAAAGATTGTTATTATGTGGGCCATTCCTTGAGGTACTGTTACCATCTTGGAAGTCATACGAGTTTCCCATGCTTCGCAGCCTCGACTGTAAAACATGGTTTTCATATGAGCAGGACGACAATAAGACGCTGCTCCTCACAGAGCTGTTTCCACAGCTCACTAAGCTAAAACTGAATAACTGTAACCAAGGTCTTCATCTGTGGAACTTCAGCCAACTGCAGGAACTGTATCTAAGCTCCAGTTCTTTAGACACTCCAACACTTGATCAAATCTTCGGCTCGTTACCATTGCGGAAACTGTCGCTTTTTCCGTTCTGTACTTCTAAGGTTGGGGACGTTTCTCTGATCTATAAATGCGTCACCTTGGAGGAGCTGCTGATTGACGATTATAACTTAAGGTTCGCTGTGTTGGAAAATTTGCTTAAGTTACCAAGGTTTCGCCGTTTGTCGTTCCACGCTGTAAGGGACTATGACGATTATATGAGTAATTTGAAAGAATTGCATCACGAACTCAGAGTGAGATCGCTGATATTCAACCAGTGTTTCTATTATGACGATGATATGGGCTCGAATATTGCTCGTTTTTCAAATCTGTGGCGTTTGGTGTTAAGGTGTGGTGATATACAGAGGAAACAACTCTACATAATTTGCTCTAAACTAAAACATTTGGAGGAGTTGCATTTAATAGATATAGGCGAATTTCCGTTCGCCACGGACATGTGGAACATGGTCGGCGCATGCAGAACTTTGAAGGTGCTCAACATATCCAAAAACGAGTTGGACGAGTTCTTTTTGGACGAGAGTAGCACATGTCTGAATAGAGTACTCAGGAGACGTGATGCAGATTCGCCTGTCACTCTTCACGTCCACAAAACCAGACTGGCCAATGATCGCCAAAAGGTAAAAAGATCCAAATTAACTTAAACTGAACAGTCTAATAAATTGAATCGTCATTTCAGACGATCGATGCACTCAATCATCCCTGTTTGAGAATCTCATTTGATCCAGTGCATATAGACACACATTAACACATTAAAAATTTGCAGTCTTTACCGCAAGTAAAAATATTAAAGTGAGCTTTTCCCAAAAGCAAAGCAAAAAATTTCCTTAGAATAAAGCTCAAGAAAAAGTTGATATTTGTATCTTTTTTTTCATTATTACTTGTAGTCTTTTTAATACATACACATAAAAATAATACATATGTCAAAAATTATAAAAAATCAAAAATAAATATACATATATAGTAAATATGCTTTATCGGTATAGTTGCCAAATGCTCTTTCTTAAAAACTGAACGATTGTAGATGCGTCGAAAGGCGTACCAACAAACATGCTTATATATATACATATATATGTTTGTCGTTTAACCGATTATAATATAGCTTGTGGCATGGTTGCACCTGTATATCGATTTAAAAGATGCAACGACTAAGTTACTTATAATAATTACAATCCAGTACAGTTAGAAATTAGTTATTGCTGCGTATGTTTCTCATATTTGCTGATGTTCTTGTTAAAAGTTAATGGTTTAAATATGCTGGCAACTTTTACGTATGTAAATGTATGTATATAAAGTATAATATAAATGTTTATATTTGTTACGGGCTAAAATGTATATAGTTAATTTTTGCTAAACGATCACAATGAACAGGCACTCACTCAGGCACTCACATAGCCACTCAAACATTCACTCATTCACTCGCATTCATTCACTTATATCTTACAAATTTCGCACTTAGACTTAGGGCGCTGAACTTAATAGCTAAATGGGGGCGTATTCGTTACGTATTCCTTTCATCCGACAGCTTTTGCTCAACGGACTCAAATAGAATCAATTAAAATGATCTGTGCTATAATTGATGCGATTTGAATTTGTGTTGGCCTTAAAACTGTCATTAACTGATTGCTTTTTTCATTGCGTTGACAAAAGTTTTTATAAAATTTTGGACTTGCATTTCGTATATATGTAAGAAGTTCTAATAACATTTTTGTTTCATGGATGAATGACTGAGAGGTGTGGGCGTGCAGCGGACGGGGCGTGGCGGGGACGGGATATGTTCCACCTCGCATCGCACTCAGCTGCACTTGTTCGCTAGCTCGCTCCGTTTATCGTTGTGGGCAGCGTTCGAATAATCACAGCAAATCGGCGCAGACGCCACCGAACCACGCCATATAAAGTGGCAGCAAGTAGACGATCAGAGCACGTCGGAGCGTCATCTTTTCCGGTGCACTGGAGGTCCTTGTGGCGCCATCAGTCGACGAGTTATGGCCACTGTCATCGTCCTCGTCATTATCATCATTATCGTCATCGTCAGCATTATGTGGCTCATCGAGATCATTATGATCGTGGGTCACATGCGTGGTATGCACCAGCGGATTCTTGTCATCCACATTGGGTCGCGACGTATGTGTGGTAACTGACGGATGCGTATCCTCGTCATCATCATTCTCGGCATCAACGCGCACCGACGGATGCTCCACGTCTGGCTTGTGACTGGGATCGAACGGACCCAGGCCGGAGCCCTCCTCATCGTCCTCGTCGTCCTCAGAGCCCGAGCCGGAGCCTGCGCCGCTGCCCATATAGGGTTCCTCTGCAAGGCAAAAATATATAAGTGTTAATTATTTAAATGAAACATCCAAGATATTTATTTTTTAGTATGAACGTTACAAATATAATTTTTAAAATTTTGTTGAATTTTTTTTAAAAAAAAAGCTTAAAAAAGGTTTTTTTAAGTTTAGTAAAATATATTTTATATAAAATCTTTTATAAAACTTAAACACAAAAAAGGAATATCTGAGACTTTGCCATTCATCCAGATAATCATTTTTAGGTTTGATTTTCTAAACTCTTAAGTCTGATTGGCGATCCCTGATTCGATCCTTACCTTGCTCGCTCCAGTCAACATCCTGGCCGTTGTAGGCGTTGCGCAGATGATTGATCGCATTCTTCAGATGGAACAGCTGCGTGGACATCTGCGCCGTTTGACGAGTGCTCGCTGGATTGCCATTGAACTCTGGATTCGAACCGTGCTCCGTAGTCACTGAGTGCATATATCTGTGGAGGAAACAATGTCAATGTCAGTGTGTTCTTGTGTTGTAATCCAATCCAAGACTTACCTGTCTATGGTGTGTCCGTTCCAGCACATGCCATCCACATCGGAGGATGCAGCTATGTCCTCATTGCTGCATATCGAGTGTGGCAGATTCGACCAGAATTTCTTGTAGTCCTTGATACGCTGACGTATATCTCGCACAATCTTGTCCAGAATTGGCTCTCGGCTGCCACCCATATTATCGCCATCGTCATCATCGTTGTTATCATTGCGATTGTTTTGTTGCTGTTGTTTCCGTTTCTGTTGCTGCTGCTTGCGTCGTTGCTGTTGCCGTCTGTTGCCACCTCCTCCACCATTTCCACCACCGCCACCACCTCCACCTCCACCTGCATTGCCGGACATTGTCACGCCCTGCTCCTGGGATTGCTGCGACGATGACTCCTGTGAGCCGGGCTCCGCCGCACGGCGCTCGCGCAGCACAATCGCCTCATCCAAGGTGGCATCAATGTCCAATGTGTCCGCCTCGGGAGTGTTCTCTCCGCGCAGTTCCTGGACAGCCAGCATAAGTTTGGGATTAGGAGAGCGCTTGGCACGTCGCAAAGTGGGTCGACCACAGCCCTGGAACACACGATTGGTAATGTCCTGGCCAGAGTCCTGAAAAAACAAAAGTAAATACGTTAAATGACGAATCAAAAGAATAGTACAATTGTAGTAATTAGGAGATTTGTTGTTACTAAAAAATGTTTTAGTTTTTTTAAGTTTTATAATTTTTTCGATTCAAAATACATATTGAAAAAAAAACTTTCCTATCTGTATATATTTTAAATAAATGTTGATAATTTTCTACCGATTCAAAAATAATATAAAATTACATTCAACTTCACAAAATATAAAAAAAATTGGAATTTTTTTTTTATTTTTTTTGTTTCAAATCATTATTTTAAGAAAGGCGGTTTGGATTTGAGAAGAAAATCATTTTAATGGTTGGATTCAAAAGGTGTTTTCAGCGTTATCTATCATTTTTATGTTTATCTTTTATTCTGGAATATTTCAATGTAACTTTTGTCTCTAAATAATATAAATAAAACTCAATAATATGCTTGGTCAACACTAATACCCAAGTTGATTTATTTAATTCCGTCTGTTTTTTTGTAAAACTATAAGAAACTATATTAAATGCACAGCTCGTTAATATTTAGAGTGAAATTTTAGACTTAGGTAGAAAAAGAGACTGCAATTATATAAACTGCATTGCGTTTATTTAAATGCAGTCTTTTTTTTAACCCAAGTCTAAAATTTCACTCTCAATATTAACGATTTTGTTGAAATCAAAAAGTTGTTAATCTGTAATTAAATACACTAAGTGCATTGTCCGATTGAATTATAAAAGCTATACAGCAGCTTTTAATAGCATTGAATATATATAGAATAAACAAAAACAAGATAAAGCAACTTTAGCTGATCGGCCTGATACCTCTCGATAAATTGTTGGTCTGTCTGGTCTGGATGGGTTTTTATCAGTAACTCTTTATCTGCAGAAGCTTAGCTGTTGACACGAGCTGTTCCGACTACTGCTATTTACAGTTGAGGGTCGGCTCGGGGCAGAGTTTGGATCGGTGTGGTGTTGTTTGGGTTTCTTCAAAGCGACCGCTTGACACGGTTTCTTTTTTTTTTTTTTGGGCCTATCCCAATGTATTTGGCCTGTAACTGTAACTAACTGTAATGACTAAACTTGGAGCGCTCTCTGCAATCTCAGATATGATAAAACTAAACTGCCAAAAGTCAAGAAACTAATAAGAATAAAATTAAAAACTGTTTTGCTTTCGGTCTTTAGCCTTTTATGAGGCCGCTAGCCAAATGCAAAAACAACAAAACAAAATAAACGCGCAAATAAACACATTAAAAACCAAATGCCGCACTATAACAACAACAATAACAGCAACAACAACATAACTACACACACACACACAACAAAGTAGAAATGTATAAATTTTAAATGGAAATATAAATTAAATTCATATGGGAACCAAATGTTGTGCAAATAAATCGTTAAAATGGCAAACAAAACACAAAAAATTATAAAAAGAAACAATGAAACGTTTAGGTAAACAATAAACAAGTTGAACAGGGGGAAGAATCAAAGGGAATGCGAGGGGAATTCTTTAAAATATTATTGTAATCAAAATTCAATAAGCTAGGTGAATTATTCATGTGTAAATATTTGCAGCTTCTATTTTGTGTACAATATTTGTGTGGCAAATTACAAAATAAAACTCAATATTATTAATCAAATTTATAGTTCTCTGCTTGGGCCGACTAAGCTAGAGAAGACGAAGAGTTTCAAATAATATTCTATTACGTCTAAACCTAATCGAATACAAAAACTTGCCCCGAAGTGCCACGCTTATACGGTTTTCCCCTATATGTTTGGCGATCGGGTTAGTCAGCTATTCAAATGAGAATGGGCATGATTATGCTTATGAGTATAAGCATAAATAAGTCCCGTCCCGCTGACAGTTTTATGAGATAATTTATAACCCAAAGGCATAAACTAAAATCAATAGTTTGGCGAAAACAAAAAAGCAAAAAGGCCAAAACAAATAGCAGTTAACTAGACAAATTAGTTTGATTTTAGCAAGCCAAAATATATAACTTTGTTGCAACTTATCTGATTATTACGAAAATAAATATTATATCTAAATAAGTAGCTGAATAAATAATACAAATTTAAATATAATTTAGAATTTTCAAATGATATTTAACCTATGTTAATTTGACAAAATACACACTAAGAATTAGTAATTCAGCAGCTGTTTGTCAAACGAGTTAAGCTATAGATTCTATGTGAATTATGTTAAATTCTCAAACACACACCTGGAAATTCATAATGGCCTCGGAGATTTTGATATTGATGGGCTCCACAACCATCACAATGTTGAAAGAGCCGAGCATGCGTTCCGCCACCTTGTCCATGGCCAGGGAGAAGTTCTCCCACTCGGCGTCGAACTCGTGCAGATAGTGAAGACATCCCTTGATCACATTCACGCAATAATTGGTGCACGGTTTCTCCGTGTAGCCTTTGCAGGCGCCACAATGTTGCATCTTGGTCAGTGCACCCGTGCAATCCGGATTAAGACGAATCTGTTAAGGATAATGGATTGGAATTATATTCTGGCATATTTGAGTTTACTTAGTTGGCATCACTTACCGTTAAAATACGCTTAGAGACCTCGGCGGCGGTGGCCAGAGCTTGGCCATAAGTGCGTGTGGCAACAAAGGAGCGTTTGATTTGCACGGATAGTTTGTCGGGCACATCGCCGAATGGCTTCAGTTCCTTCATATGCTGGCTGACGCACTGCATGTATCTGAAAGATGCGCAAAGTTGCGAAAATTACCAAATTAGTTACCAAGTCTATTGTACATATTTCACATTGGTGTGGGCCGGAAATCGTTGCTTGTTTGTGAAGGCAAAAGCTGAACGATTCGCGGTTCACAGATTCTTATGTGGAAAAATAATAAAAATAGTTGGCTGACTGCTCGCATGCCATGTGCTGCTGCATGTTGCACGTTGCACGTTGCAAGTTGCACCTACTGGCCATGCGAGATGACAGCTGCTGGTGCTGCTGCTGCACTTGTGAGGCTGCTCCTCAACCAGTTGGTCAGCAGGCCAGGGAGACAGAGACAGAGCCAAGAGACAGAGTCGCCTCTTTTGTGGCAACTTAGTTGAAACTATTTTGAAATTACTCTGCACCGTTGGAGCGCCAAAAGGCAGCTGCCTAGCTGAGGATGATGGTCTGTTAAGAGGGTCACCTCAAGAGTTACACAATGGATTAGATTCGACAGTTGCTCTGAGTTGAACAAAAGCGACATCTCTGATCAGCGTGGATAACTCAGCAGAATGAAAAGATAATGTTGAGAGAGTGCCCGTCTTTAAGAACACGTAGATCTAAATAAGTATTAGAACAAGAGTAATTAAATTTGGCTCACAGACTCCACCGAGGCCCACGTATATCAAGTTTGTTATCATGACAGCTACCGCAATTAAAAAAACATGCATCTTAGCGATTATAAAAGCTAGAGACTCCAAATTATTATAATCAATCATCTTTTGTGGTAAATCAAGATGGTACAAATTGAACCTCAGTTATGGTTGTTTTTTCATTTCTTAACAACACGAGCGCCTAAGGGTATGCAATACTTTTTATGCCGCTGGAGCTTCATGCATATTTAAATTGAGTAAAGTGCATCTTATAGTCGTAGACTCGACTTTAGAGCTCTTACTTCATTAAACTGTTGTCTGCGTAAACAATTGTGCAGATGATTTGGCTTTAGCACTCGATGAGTTCACAGGGCTTGTTGTGTGAACTGTTGAAGCAGCCCCTTCATTAAGTGCAGCACACTCCGCTTCTGGCGACCCCTCGATCAGACGACCAACCGCATACAGCAAACAGCGAACAGAAAACAACAAACAGCAAATAACAGGCGGCAAGTGGCAGCAATTACGCGACGCCATCGCCATCGCCATCGTCAACGTTGTGGGAAGGCAATAAACGGACAACGTGCCAAAGCACGTACGACAAAACTAAAACGATGACAATAAAAACGAATTGCAGGCAGCGATTGGAAAGCGCGTGGGTAACACGAGCCTCGCCGAGGATGGAACTCGGAGTCGGAATTGGAGTCAGAGTCAGTCGGACTGGAACTCAGATTGGAGTACTGCCAATGCCGCCAAAGCAAGGCAAAAGCAAATGCTGAAACTGATGTTGAAGCCAAAGTGCCATTTGGCCAGACGCGCGTAACAATTCAAGCAAGTTGAGACCAGGAATGGGTCCAGGGCAATGAGCCAAGTGGGCGCAATTTTGGTATTGCAGGAAATGTGAGCAGCTGCCACAGGAACTGGCGCAAAGTGGGTTTCACAATATACTACATGATGTTTGGTCAGAGCATATGCATAATTTCATGAGGTAGGTAACCATCATGAGATTTATTTTGTTTTGTTTTTATAAAAATTAACTAACAGTGTTTGTTTCTTGTTTGCTCGCCGACGAAGAAAAAGCCGACATGCAGCCGCCAAATGGTCAAAATAACATTGTGAGCTCGGTAAGTGAACTAATACTGTACGTGTTCACCTTCTAGATAAATTATTGAGCTAAATAGAGATATGTTTTCTTTAATTTTATTATCTAAATTGAGAAGGGAAGTTTACAGAAGGAAATTATGTTGAGAATTCTTATTATTTCACATAATTATATTTCCCTTTCCCAAAAACCTTTAAAATCCTATATATACATATCTATCTTTTTACTCGATTTAATTTCATTCTTCTAATTTTCCTGCTTTAAGTGTTATTACATGCTTTTTAATACTTTTTTCTATTAAACTGCCGCATAATTAAGAATAGAATTCTTCAACTGCGTTTCAACTATCAAAGCTTTTTAGAGCATTGAAACTTCGTCGTTTTATTTAGCTAATTTCCCCATTTTCCTGTTAAGCGTTTCAACCGCAGGCAACATACAAACAAACAAAAAACCATAAACAAAAGGGCATTTCAGCCTATGCGGAGTGTAACTGCCAACTGAAATTGCAAACCAGAGACTCAGCCAGAGAGAAAGATAGGGGGAGAGAGGAAGGGAGAGAGAACCGTAGAGTCAACGTCAAAGTTTCATCAAAGCTTTGCCCCTTTTGAGTAAGTCGAGTAAGTCAAAGAGTCAGTCAGTTCGTCAGTCAACCGTTGACGCTCGACACTTTGCGGTTTCACACGTCTGTAGCTCCAAATCAAATCTGTCAAGCGGGCCATGAATATGGCTTAGAAAGGGTTTCGATTACCCATTATACACATACTCGTACTCAAATACTAAGCAGAGGAGTTGTGAGTACTCACTTTTCGTCAAAGTCGTACTGTGCATTTAGAACCGTGAACATCTTTTGATAGAGCGTGTTGAAGAACTTGTCCATCACCTCCAGGAGATCGACACGTCCGCGGGCATAGTAGTTCTCCAGTTCGTTGAACAGATCCGAAAATACATATGAATTCTGTTGATAGATGACGCCATATGTCCGCATAAACATCGTATGAAATTGTCCCTTCGATTCCAGCAGCAATTTGCGGAAAATATCTGCAAAGACGAGACGAGATTGAGAAAATGTGAGATGAGAGGCAAGGGGAACAAATTGAGGAGAAATGTTTTATTGAAATGGCGCACATCCGGCGGCTAAATGTTTAGAGAGAATATTTGTGGCAACTGTCGCTGTTGCATCCGCTGCACAAAATATATATAAATCTCAGCATCCGCATTGTCGCCTGCCACTTGACATTGTGTCTATGTAACCCGAAGCCCGCATGATCATCTCGAGAAACAAAAACGAGATCGTGATCGGGAACGGGAACGAGAACCACTTGACACCCGCAAATAGTTAACAAATCTGTTGTAATCTGTAATCTGTGGGCTGTCTACATATAATTAGAATTGGATTCATCTTTCTGCGCTGCTGGTTTTGTTGGTAGCGCCTGTTGTCAGCCTCAAGTGGCTGTTGAGGGATGTTTCTGGTTGGATTACTTCGCAACTTACCATTAAATTTGGCTGCTTTACCGCCCAGCAGGCCAGACATTTTAGTTATCTGCTCCTTCGTGTGCCACTCGAGCTGCTGGCGCGATTGTCCCGCCATCCGTGTCTCCATGTTGTAGGTGCAGCAGGTGCCCACGGAGGGCGATTCACAGTAGCGTAGCACGCGTTCTGTAATTACAGAAAACAAAGATAATGGAATGAGTAAATTAGTGGTAAATCAACTAGATCATTTTAAAATTAAGAATTAAAATTAACTCCTTTTTTATTTTTAATTTTATATGAGATCTCATCATGAATTTAATTCGTTTAGACGTAATACTTTAAGAGATCAAATTCTCTCTGTAATCAATTTGATTGAACATCAGTATTAACGATCAGTTCAAAAATGGTGAATTATAAAGATCGCCCACACTATGAATAAGTAAATTATCGTTTTACTGATGAGTAGGTAATATTTAAATTATTTAGGAAGGAACAGATCGCGATCGAAATAATTATAAAAGTCTAAATTAATACAATTTAAAAATGTTTAACTAATGACAAAATCCGAACTTATCTGATCACCTGATGAAATCATTTGATTATTTACTTGTAATTAGAGAGATCTAATGTGTTAAATATTAAATGAGCGATCACTTTCAAATTATATTGAATCTGTGATTGTTACATATAAGAAAGAATATGAAACTTAAGTGATCTCTCTACTAGTGTAGAATAATTATTCGATTACTGACCAACAGAGAAGCTTAATAGATAATAATGAGAAAAGAGATAATGGAGTCCAAGAAATCATTTAAGATCACTTATGGATAAAAGAATAAATCTGTTAATACTGATTAACACAAATATTGTATTATAATCTGAGGAATTCAAAAATATGTAAATGAAAGTATATTGATAGAGATCAACAACATGCTGATTATGTAATCTAATATCATTTAACATATAAGGACCACCATAGAGTGTCTCTGCAGTCTGTTTGTTGATTGGTGCCCGCATCAATAGTCACGAATTCCGATCTGTTGAATTGCAAAGTTATGTTTGTTTCGAACATTAGAGAGCCACTGTTCATTGGATGCGTTTCATTGGTTTGCTGGTCAGTAAACTAACCAGAAGGTACTACAACAAATAGCAGTTGACGAACATTCCTAGAACTGGAACTTGCCACTGCCAGTGGCACTTTGAATGCCACTGCCACGGCGACTGCCACTTGACATGGTAACCAAAAACCCGAAACCAAAGGCTGGCCAACTAAAAAAAAAACCAGCTAACCGCGTACCAGTCTAGGGCCAGGCACATTTCTCCTGTTTATTTTCTATTTTCTATATTTTTTTTTCACAAGAAAACAAACGAAGCGTTTGCTACCGACATAATGGCATAACGAGTAACCGTAACCTGAACCTGAACCCGAACTCTCGGATACGGGCGCGGCATTCTCTCTCTCTCTTTCTCTGCATTGGAGAACTTTACTTGAGATTCTCAAATGTTTTCCGGGCATATTTACGCAAACATTTAACACGTTTACTTCTTTTTTTATAGGTGATCACAGCGTTCAGGTAGTTGAGAAGAAAACGGAAAACTATTTAAAAACCGAGAAAAATTATGCATTAGTTCCATGCAACGATATAATCATGGTGTATTGGCCCCCATTCCCCTATCTCCACTCTCCACCCCTCCCCAAAACTGCCCCACTCCCACTATAGACTGCGTCTGGCATTTCTTTTGGGTGTTTTATGGCCAGCATTTTTGTTTATTTAGACAATTCTCATGAATGGCCAGACGAGCGCTGCATACAATCGAAAAGTTCCAACACTAATTGAAAGCAAACAAGATTGAAGAATTCTGAAGAATGACCGAAGTTAGAAATACTCTTTTTTTTACATTTTGTGATTACTGAACTGAACTGAAATTGGCAACGATCAACGATGAAATTGGCATAGATATAACATATTAAGTCTTAGAGAAAGGGAAAATACGGAGCTTGGTTAATAAATGTTTCAAGATCTTTCAGAGAATGTTTTACACGCCAAATAATTATTTAAGATATATATATATAATAGCTTAATAATTAAGATATCTTCAGTTCAATCAAAAATCACAACTCACAGATACACATCATAAAGTTTCATACATCTCTCTTGAACTAAGTATACAGTGTAATTTCTAAAAGTGTAAATGGAGTTGTAGTTGAATATATTTTATACTTCTTCGAGATATTCGATTTTGTATTCGGTATCTCTAGCTATAGTTGTATCTGTATCTCTAGCTGCCTACTTGATTTGTCTGTGCTCATAAATTTGCTGCCCAGTTAAATGCATCATATACAGTGCATAGACGACTGTATTTTCAGTCTGCCAGCGTGTAATTGTGTATTTTGTTTATTTCTAATATAAATTTAGCTACTTTAGTGCACATTTCTGTAAACAGAAAGTTGCCTGGCAACAAATGATGATATTCGTTCACCCGTTGTTTTATTTTTTGGAGGGTGTTGGCTGTTGGTTTTATGGTGTGTACTAATTGTTATGTTGCACAAGATATGAACTAAGTGTGGTACGAACAACAATGGTGGCAACTCGAAGCCTTTTGCTTATCTAAATTGCCTCGTTACCAACGGCAACGATTGCGGCAACTCCGCTTTCATTAATTGCCACTGTCTCAGTGTGTGACTGGCATGGTTAATGTGGTTTTAGCAAACAGATTTGATAGCCAAGTTAATTGAAATCGAGTTGAGAATTGATAAAGTGCTTAAGAGTAAATACAAAGGATGCTCCAGCATAGTTACTGTAACTAAGGACATTTAAAAGGATTTATTACACATTAAATGTCCACACAAAATGTTAGAATCGATATAGCGTTGCTAAAATCTATGTTATAATAACATTAGGGGTTCTGCCATTTTTATGAATTGCTGCATAATTTCTCCACAGACAACAATAGAAGGGAAAGGGGGAGGGAGAAGGGGAAGGGGATACGCATAACGAATGTTGCCAGGCGGCGAAGGAAGGAAGGTGTCATGAACATAATAAATGACCTTAACTTACCGATATGCCACTCGTTTTTTTTTCTTGGTTGCTTTTTTAGCTGAGTCTACGCAAAAAGCACCCTGTTGTCTAATAGAAAATTCCGGCTTGGGCCTGGGTTTTGGGCTTTGATAAAAGCAAAGGCAATTTCTCTAACACCACCCAGGAACTAAAGTGCCACCCACCCCTGGGCTCACATGTTGTTGCCTGTCTCGACACACGCTATTTACTTAGTTGCCCCGTTGCCCATTTAAGCCAGGAGGGGTGAAAGCAGTCGACTGAAATTCATTTCAAATGATTTACTGTAACGATCAACAAACGACTCCTGCGGCGACCATAGAACACCGAGCAACGAACACCGAAACACGGAGCAACCACCCCAAAGGCAACAGACAACAAATGCTTAAAAGGGTGCGAAAGTTTAGCAACGCTTCTTAAAACAGATAACAGAGCACAAGTTCTCGTTTAGCGGGGGAGAGTGTCTGATGGGCAGCCAGAGTGGCTAGCAGGTGTCTGCTCTTAGTTGCCAAGTTAGGCCTTAAGTTTGCCATTTGCCATGTTGGCCCTGAGAAATGATAAGTTTGTGTTACGCTGTGATGCACAAACCCTTGAAAATCTGAAGCAGCCCTTAGCCTAACGCTCAACAGGGTGCTTGACACTAAAATGCAACCAACAAAAATTTGCTACGTTGCCATGGAAAATAAAGAGCAAGGCACCTACAATGGGGCAGAGTGTAAAGTTTGTGGTTACAGTTTGACAAATTTCATTACTATCAATTTATTTACTTTTTAATGTTATTTAAAAAGATGGACCATAAATAACAAGAATAATTATTATATTTCATGCCCAATGATTGAACTTGTTTGTAGCAATTAAAGAGTAGTAATTAAGATACTTCATATTTAATTTAATTGGTAAAATGTCGAATGACAATTGATTGATTTAAAACAACGTGATTGCAATCAAGTGATTTTCATATAAATTTCTACGCTTTTTGATGTAAATAAAATATGCTAATTATAATGATTCAAAATATTTAATTTGCGTCATCTTAAGGTGAACTAACAAGTTACTTGATTTAACAATATAATTCATTTACATTAATATGTTATACCCATAAATTTAGAAGTTGACAATTTAAAAAGTTTTGCTTTATAATTTAATAAGTTATCGTTAGCAGAACATGTTACCGATAATTATTAAAGCCACTCTTCTAAAAGTTTTGTTGCATAAAAGTTTCAACAAATTAATTTACTCAACTGTTCCATTTCCAGAGCATGTCAAGAGTTTTCCCATTGAAACTTCTCAAATTTCCCAACTCACTCTTGCTCTCCCACTCTCACTCTCTCTCCTCCCTCTCTCTCTCTCTTATCTGTCTATCTTTCTATGCACTCCCCGCGGAGATAAAAGCCAAAATTTTGAAACAGTTTGCGAGTGAAAAGCCAAAGCAAAACAACAATAATAATAACAACAACAACAAGAGTAAAACAAAATCAGCAACTACAACAACAACAACAACAGTGCAGCGAGACAAAAGCAGACGCCAGGACTAAAAGGGCAACACAACAAAAGTTTCCTTTTTACTCCTTCCTGCTTCCCCCTCGGTTCATCCTTGCTCAAAGTGCGGCAAACTTTACTTTTGAGTCGAGTTTCAATGGCCACCACAACGCAGAGCGAGACAGCAACATGAATGGAGCGAGCGAGAGCGGGCAAAGAGAGAGAGAGTGTAGCGAAATTTCACTCATCGCTTCGTCCTTTTTGGCTTGGCACAAAAATGCGACGCGGCAGCTTTAACAGGCGCCCAGCAACGAACAGAAAGCGGCAACATGTTGCACACGTGGCCAAAAAGTTGTTGTCGGTGCAAAAGGGAAATGAATAGCCAGACAGCCGGCAAGACACAGACTGAGAGAGGGAAAGACAGAGAGAGGAGAGTCAGAGAGTGAGAGCGAGCGCATGTTATGCCGAGAGAGAGAGAGAGAGAGAGCGCGACTAAAGGGGTCGTTGCACGCGCTTTCACTTTCAATTGGGGTTGCAACTATGCCACAACGAGGGGGGAAGGCGGGTCTGGGGTGGGGGTTAGTGCGGCATTGCAAACAAAATGGTTGACACAACAACAACAACAAAAATCTTGAACAACTCCCAACAACACGTTGTTGCCGTCTGGCAAGGAAATTGCATTAAGTTAACTTTCGCCAAGCCAAGAAGCCTCCGGAAAAGCTTAAACAGCCTGTGAGCTTGTCTATGAATTTTCCTCATTTTATTTGACTTAAATTTCCGTTTTGCATTTCTTGTTTTTTTTTGTTCATTTGCCATTTATTTTTGTTGCTGCCTGCTAAAAAGTTCCTTGCTCAACTTTATGCTTATGGTAATGAGTTTTAATTAGGCGCACAGCAAAGCCGACAGCCCGACAACCCGCCCAGTCCCAGTCCCAGTCCGAGTCGAAACGAAGTCTCAACCCCCCCAACCCCTCGACCAAGCAACCACCCGGACTCGAATAGTTACCAGGCAGTGGGATAGGGGGAGGGCTTGGGCTTTTTTGGGTTCGCAAATTACCCACAGGCTTTTATAAAGTGTAAAAAAACAAGCAGTGCTTTTAATTCGCCCGTAAATCTGTAAATTGAAAACTCTTAATGCATGGCAACAGCTGAGGCAACAATTAAGCGCTCTTAAATTGGGTCAACATCTTTAGCTCCCTTATTATAGAGTACAGAATTCAGCAACTGTATTATTCTGATAATTTAATTTCAATTGTTTTGTTTAAGTTTTTCATTTTGGGGCAAGCAGGAATTTAACAAAAGAAATGCAGAACATTTTTTGGGACTGCATGTGGATTCCAATTTCAACACATAATTCAATTGCCACCCGTCGTCAACCTGTGTGCAACAGCAACAGCAGCAGCAGCCACAACAAACAACAACCACAACAAACAACATTTGCCCAAGATAAAGCTACAACTATTTGGCGGCATTTGCATCGCACTTAATTAATTTTACAGATCTAGACCTCCCGCCTGCCAGGGCAGAATCAAAAGCGGAAACCTTGCCCAATATCCACTGAGAGAGTACTAAGTACTACTATTGGTTTAGATTCAAACTAATTGATACTTAAAATAACAACGTGCACAGGAAACACGCGCAAAATGCAAAGCAAACAAAAACAACAATGTCTGAAAAAAAAAAAACACTCATCATGCTCAAAAAGTGGGAGTATTAGGGTTAAATACATTCTTGCAATGAAATCTATAAATATAATACGAGGTAAAATCTTGCTAAATATCACTATATGCACTTTTATTTTGAAAATATTTTATATTCAAAGATTATTGAGCTATTTTTCCAGAAATTCCTTTATACCGAAAGTATTTAAACATTTTATTAAAATAATTAAAATAACGATCTTAATTTACATATATTTATAAGAATAATTAATAAATTAAATAAATTTAAATATTATTAATTCCCAGTAAATGAATTCTTAATGATAACTTTGGCAATCAGAATGTATGCGCGAATGACAAAGCATTTCATTCATTCCATCACAATAATAAAGACCAATGAAATCAGCATTAAAAGCATTCAAATGATATAAACATGAATATATGTTTTGACTGTGAATATTACTTGTTTCAACAGTCATTTTAATGGAATGTAATGGAATGTCTATATTATAGATGCCCCATTTCGACTAACAAGAAGAATTTGCCCAATAAAATAAATTAATGTTGTTTGCCTGCAAGTTTCAGTTCAAGTACAACTGTAAACATTTTTAAAACAAATCTATGCAAAATTATTGCATGTTGAATGCCCAGCTGAACAAACAAAATGATCTGGATCTAAACTGATACTATTCTATTATTGTTATTATTATTTGTTTAAGAGTTAGTTCTTGATGCGAGGTAAATCATTCATTCAATCAGGTAATGTTCTATGGTAGGGAATTTGCCATTTCGACATGCATTCCAGGAGGAGGCTGGCAACTGCAGCTGAACAAACTTGAGTTGTGGCAAGGCGTTCGCTGTTAATGTGCTTCGGGTGCATGCAACATTTAGCATGCTCCACCTTCTGTCCAGCCTGTACCCCCATTCGTTGCCCTCCTACTACAGTGCTGTGTGTAATTACGTGTCGTGGCAGGTCGTTGCATAAATGCCAAATGCAGAGGGAGGCACTGTCGAGAGTTTGCTTTTCTTTCTTTCTTTCTTGCTTCTTACTTTTATTATTTTCCTTTGCTTTCCACACGTACAGGCGGCTCTTTTAGGCGTAATTAAAATTACTCGACTGCAAAAAGAGGCAGTGGCGGGGAAGGGGAAGGGGCAAGAGGAGAAACAAATGTTTATGCTGCCAACACGTTTCATGTAAACACACAGTTCGGAGTTGATGTTCGAGTTGTTGTTGCTGCTGTTGGTTGAGAGTTGGTTTTGGCTTCTTCCTGGTTGTGCTCCCGGGGTCGAGGCTTTTTCCCTGATGAAGTGACGAATGTTGCAAACTTTGGCGTTGCTCCATTCACATTTGTTTCATTTGTTGTTGCAGTTGCCAAGCTGTCTGCGACTCTCCCTTCTCCCCCCTCTGAGATGCTACTTTCTACATGCATAAATCTGGCAATCAGCGCATTTTCCTTACCGTCACTTTTCACAAAATGACAATTTCAATGCGCAAATGTGCGAAAAATCATCCAGACAGACAGAGAGAGAATGATTACAAAAATAGCACAGCAGGCGGCAAATATTCTTGTTGCCATGTGTTGTTGTCGCTGTACTGATATATACATATATTTATGAGGCGTAATTAGTTGGAAAACTGCAGCTGAGTTTTTCTTTTTCTTTTTTTTTGTATCTGCTCCTTTTGGCACTGAAATGTTCCAATTGATGAGGTAAGTCGACATGTGGCCACAGCGACAAATCCCGAAAAATGTCAGAAACATCTGCTATGTTTACAACTAACCCAATCTACAATCTATCTATTTATGCATATCTGTATAGTATCTATAACACAATATTTTGCATTATAAAAGCCATTACCTTTGAGATAAATTTGAGCTACAAAACAGCTGGCGTTATAATTGAAATTTATTATATACTATTATTAATTTGTTTAAATAATTAATATAATTAACTAAACGTAACTCAACCTACAATCTTTATACGCATATCTGTATCTATGACACAACATTTTGCATTACAAAAGCAATAATTAATGGAATATGAAATACAGTATACAACAAATTTAATTAATATTTAATTAATTAATTCTTTGTTTAAAATGATTTATTTTACGCAATTTGTTTACTTTCCTGCAATGACAGTCAACCCAAGACAGTTAATTAAATCCTATACACATCTGGAACAATTCGTGGCCATGACAAATCATCGGCACCCAATGAACTATGATTTATGAATAAATTGCACATAAATAACAGCCCAAAAATAATATAATTGTCAAGTGAAGAAATGAGCACATATAATGCGGTTCGATTCCTTTGATATCGTTTCGAATCTAATGCCATTTTGAGGCTATTTTTGGCGATTTGTTTGTTTTGCTTGTTGGCCGTTGGCAGCTCCCTCTGATCCGCTCCAGCAAAAGCTCTGCGCTCGGCATTCATTCAAGCGAAATTAATTAAACAATAAAATTTGATTAATGGCATTTGGCGGGTGTTTGAGGAAAAAGGAAACGCGGGGAGTGGGATTGGGCAAACAGAACGTGTCCAATCGCCTAGTCGTCAGTTTGGCTAACCTGTTTGCTGTTTACATTCGCGACTTTGTTTTGTTTATGCCAGACACACACATACAACAATTGGGCAACGTTTCGTATGCTTAATGTAAGCCATGTAATGTGTATAAAAGGTTTCAATGTCTTGGTCAGAATTGACGTTGTTATTGTTATTGTTGTTTATTGGAACAGTTGCCGATTGGTAAAGTCTTGTCTACAAATGGGTCAAAATTGATTGAGCTCGTAACTAATTGAATTAATCTGAAAGTTAAACATGTTATGTTAACTAAAAGTAAATACCTGAAATTCAAATATTTATATTTAAATTATGCATTAAATATAATTTGATTACTCTCAGATACTTCTCAAGTTCTTGGCAAATATCTAAAGAATTACTTAGAGAACAATACTCTTTGTACTTTGTAGCGAGCAGGAACTTAAAAAAAAAAATGAATTCTTCAGCTTAACAACTTTGGCTTAACAACTTTATTCTCTTTGTATAATTTAAAAAATAAAAAAAGGAAGCATCCCTTTGCCATCTGTTTAGAAACGAGATGCTCAAGCAAATGGAATGTGCAATCTGGCATTTTCACTTGAATATTCTATTAATGTTTCCACAGGAGTTCATAAAATACCAGCAACCTTTTTATAAATGCAATGAGAAATCAAATGAGCATTTTTGCAGCTCATAAAACTTGTAGTTGAACAAAAATGTTCACGCCACCAAACAAATCAAACTGAAAGACAGACGAAGAAGAGCGGAATAAAAAGGAGAAGAGGTGGGCAATCAAAAGCGCCGCTTAGTCAGATCGAAAGCCATCGAAACAAGTTGTGTCTGTTGGCGGCTTGGATTTAAATTCGATTTTGGACGCGAGATAAAACGCGCGACAGAGATTTACAGCGGCGAATGGCGAAAAAAAATCACAGTCGAGTTATTCAAAGCACGTTCCCGTGTTATGGACTTATTTTTGCCAGACTATGATGACGATGGAAGGAAGGAAGAGCGAGAGAGAGAGAGATACGGAGACTGACTGGTGACGGGGAGGACGACGACGTGTTTCTGTCAACTCTCTGGTCAGTCAGCATGCAACACGAGCAGCATTTTTTATTTAATTTTGTGGCCCAATTAAGTTGACAACGTCGATGACAATTGAAAAATGTGCTTGTACTTGGCCATAAAAAGCATTTAGGCCATTTAGAGTGGTGTGTGTGTCTCATCAGCTCTCACCCAGCCACAGAGAAGTAAACGAAACCCTTTTTCAACCGCATTGAAAACCGCAAAAGCCATAAAAGCTGAGATTTCCACAATTTGCCGCTTCTCCCAAATTGCTGCCAACCGCAAAACAATTTTGTAACAAAAGAGAAAATACAAATTATGAATGAAAAAGCCAGAAAATTCATCACCGGCAACACAGGAAAATTGTCTGCCTTAAATGAATTAATTTCATAAATTTACGAGCATTTTTTGCACGAGCTTCTCTGTGGCTCTGAAATTAATCGTCTGTAAAATGAAGAAAAAGCAACAAAAAAATATGAGAAAATCGAAGCCAAATGACAAGTAAACGGCGAAAATTGCAATCAATATGGCTAAAAAAAATATAAACGAGAGGAACAAAAGCCACATAAAAAAGGTTTGAATAATGTGGCCTAACAAAGGCAGCGTCTGCCTGCGGTTACCAGACGGTCGTTCCTCTCTCTCTCTCTTCGTCTCCCTCTCTCTCTCTCTAACCACACTCTTAGCGGACACAGCTGCAATTGACATTGTGTGTTAGATAGATACTGTATCTTTTTGCAACTCATAGTTCAGTGTATCTTTTGAGTCTGGGAGGCAACGCTTGACTGAATTTTCGGTAGCTTGTTAACCCCGTATTAATGGCTCTATAAATGGAAAGCAGCTATTCACAGCGAATATAGAACGACATGTTTTTGACAAACTGAAATATATCTGTAATAATATTATCAATCTAGATAAAAAAGTGGGAACAGTATATACATATGTTTTATTTATATGCTGATGTGCTTTCACAAAGATAACTAAATTTTATATTAAACCAAAATTCGAAGTTGAAATAATTGTTTCTGAACTATTTTATAGAATTAAATCTTATACGGAATATAAATACATGTACTATATATATTATTTAAAAAACGAATGTTATTATCAAAGTACAAACTTGATTAATAACTTCTGACACTTGTAAATATTTAGCTGAATTGCGTTTGGTTGTGCACGCCACACACATGTTGAACAATTAATTTATTTAGTTTCATTTTCATGCTGATGAAGATTCTAATGACATCATATTTTTGATAAGCGTAGTCATTAATTTATATATTTTATTATATGCAAACTCTTTGCCCTTTTGATTCTATGAAATATCAAAATCAGTCAAGGAACATTAAAGTTTCCCCAAATCAGCAGAACAGCTGGGAATTTGACATTTTGAAGAATTGGACTTTAGCTAATGACTCATTCAACCCCAATTCGGGGGATCATCTGCACATCTGCAGAGGCCATAAACCACAATAGATTAATGCAGCTGACAGACCCAATCCCAATCCCAATCCCAGTCCCAGCACCACATTCAGTCTGCCCCACTTGTGGTTGTCTTACAAATTTCATCTGTCAACTTACAGTGCCCCACAGCTCTCTAGCACCACCTCTGCCACCTCTCATTCCTGTATGCCATAAATCGTTTAAGCTTTCAACGCCCACTTGTTGAATGCAAGAAATTATGTTATTAAGTCGACAACAATTTATTTAGTTTAGTGCACTTGTCATTAAATATAATTTATAAATTATGAGGCTAGACTATGACACCATCTATATAATCATATTTATGCTTCGAGTCGAGTCGAAACTCTGACGCGTGGGCGACGTTGAAAAGGTCTAAGATCTGTGTAAAAATAATTGAGCAGCTCGTGAATGTCATCATATTGCTGGGGGAGCTGTTGCAACTCTATAAAGAATATTATGGCTTTTTAAGTGCTATAAAAAACACAGCACACAAATTGTGTCGAACTTGCTCTGACTTTTGACACGCTAGAAAAAGAATATCAATTCCAAACTTTTAATATGCCATTCAATGACCATAAAATGTCAAATAAAGGCCATTAAGAGACGCAGCTCCAATGCCGTCTCTGCTGTTAATTTGCCTAAATAAACCTCATTAAATATGCTGACCAGCAAATGGCCAATGGCCAATGATCAGAGACGTAAACCTTTTCAACGCCAACAACAACTCATATATGATTAATAATCATCATTATTGGCGAGCCAATCCCACAAATTATGTTGTCACATGCAAAAGTTGCGCATACGCCACGTTTACCCACTCCATTCGCTGTTATTATTATTTTTATGAGTTTTTATTTCTTCTCTTTTGCATTTTTCATCATTTTCGGGCTTCTCATTCACGCGTCTCTAACAGGATTATGTCGCACGCAACATTAGCGACGATTCCACTAACCAAAATCCTGTCCTGTCTACCTGCCTGCCTACCTTCCTACACTCTCAGTGTCCAGTCCTTTTGCTCTTTTCTCAAGCGTTGCCTAATTTGTCGTCTCTCCCTCTCCTCGGCTATCTACAATTTCTACCTGTTTTTGAGCAGCGTTTTTCACAGCGTGTGTTAATTTTGTTGGAATTTTCGCTTGATTATGTCCACATGCATTAGAAATACGTTGTTGTTATTGTTGTGTCTCTGCTCTTAACCCGCTGCTCCCTTTTGTTGTGCTCGGCTACGATCGATTATTGATTTAATTAATTATCAACGCTCTGTGTGTGTTTTATTATACTATACATTCACTGGCCGTTGTGTCGTAGATACTTTCGTAGTAAAAATATTAATAAATTCAATGTATCCAATACAAATACGAATGTGTCTCTGCGAATGGCTTCATTGCATTTTGTAGCGACCCCCAGCCGTGTTAACCCCAAGAAATATAAAAAGATTCTTTCGATTATGGTACCAACAGCTGTTCTAATAACTGAGTCGAATTCTGGGCTAATAGACTGTATAGTAACTTTTTTGTATAATATTGTAATAAATCTATAATTTTAAATATTTTTCATTTTAGCTTTTAAGTAGTTAAAATACTATGTCTATAGATTGTTATTACTAAAAAAATTAAGTCCCATAAAATAAAATTACTATTCGAGTTTTGAAAAGAATTAGTTAAAAAATTTCTTAGATAAATTAGGTCGTCAGCTTACTAATTAAAGGTAAAATATAAGAACAAAAACGTATTTAATTTTATATTTTAGTTTAAAAACTGCAACTAGTCATATCCTAGCTAATATGCAGTTTCAGTATCTTTCAAAATTCTTTCTAACACTTAAGAACTTTACATAATAATAGTTATAAATGATCAGTATAATTAGGATCATTGTAGTTGTTGTTGCCCAAGTAAATTTGAATTTGTTTGAACGTGTTGACAACTTGTAAATGAAGAGAAATGCTTTAACAATTGTCGGAGACGCCTCTTCATAAAGCGCAAGCTGAAGCTTCCCCTTTGAGCATGTGCCCAAGTTATTTATTTAAATTAAAATGCAGTTCGCGAGTCAAAGATACTTGTAGCAGACAAAGAGGACAACTACAATACCAATTGCAATTTTTTTGCTGCCGTTGCCCACTCACCACTTGCCACTTGCCACTTTACAAGCCAGCTCTTTGTTGTTGTCCCCGTTGTTCGTGCGTTACATTCATAAAGCATTGCCTCTGTGTACACGCAAATTTATTGCTGATAAATTGTTAGCTTGTTTGACTAAAGGGGCCGACGGGGGCCGGGCTTTCTTATAGCGCATTATTATGGAATTGCCAGTGTTTAGGCGCAAATTGCACTTGCTTTAATTAGCAGCTAGAGAGTCATAAAGAGTCATGGAGTCATTGAGTCAGTCGGGCCAGCTGCATCGCTCGATTGTCGATTTCAATCAAAACCAATTGATTTCAATTGAATCGTGCACACCAACGTGGAGCATGAAAAATTGAAGAGATTGCACTCGGCTACCATTAACCGAAATTTAGATGTTTGGCTTTTATTTCACAACATTTAGTAGTACAAGTGGAAATCTAATCAAGCCGACAGCAGCTGAGTTAAAAGAGGTCAGCGATTGCAATAGATTTGGTTTCATATAGTGAAAGTCATACAAATAATGTAATTAGAATTTTTATGATAATATTTATAGAAACAGAGTTAAAAGAGGTTGGCAATTAATAAGAAGAATTTAAGTTGTCTTCAATAAAAATGTACAAAGATATGCATAAAGATAAAAGACATATTATTTGAATTGAATTAACTGAGATATATGGAATTCTAGTAGTTATAATTATCATCTCTCACTTTTATCAATTATAAAAACTTATTTCTTATTAAATAAATCTTAATTAAGGTAAACTTCATTTTGAATGACGTCAACGAAACAAAGAAATCAATGTTCAACAAATTGTGTCAAATTAATTTGTATAAATGAATCAAAATAAAAAAAAAACACCAAAAATTATTAAAAATTCATTAGGCAGCGTATAAACAATTAATAAGCCAGAGATTTGAGATGAAACGTAGAAAATCGATGGAAATGAAATCAATGAACGCGTTCCGGACATTAGGTTAAAAGTGGGCGTAGAGGGCGTGCCCAAAAAGTGAGGGGCCAACATTAATTTATCATTTTACGGAAGGCAAATCGAGAAATGCGCCAAATGCGAGACGCAGATCCAAAACAGACGGCCCACTTGATGGGAACGTTGAAAATGCTTCACTGTAGAGATTCCTCTACTTATCTGCCATTCGTTTCTGGCCAAACCAAATAAACAAGTCGATGGTGGATGAGGAAGAACAAAGAATTGGAGACCAGCCCCTTACCACTAATTGAGTGCGCAAATAAAAAAGATTACTCTAGGAGTGGGCACTTGTGGTTCTAGCACTTTGATTAAATTCCCCCTCTTCTCATTCTGGTTCTGGTTGACATCCTTCTCATTCTGATGATGATGGTATTCAACCAATTAACGGCATATTGAGTCTAGAGACGATCTTCAGTTAAGAGATAGATAGTGGAGTGAGTGAGTGTATACACAAGAGAGCCAGAGAGTGCCTCATTTGCTTGGAGTGCTGTGCTGTGCCGTGGCCAGAACTTGACCACAGGAAGCAGCCATTAAAATATTTGCAATAATGATGGAGGCTCCTACGGGGGAAAGACGGGACAGGCTCGTTCTAGGCCAAAAATAACTTGGGATGAAAAGGCAGAGAGCCAACACAGAGCCACATTCCTTGGCCCAACAACGTGCAACCAGCAACGTGAATTTATGAATCGTTCAGCCTGAATGAATCTTTTGCTTGGGTGTCTGCCTTCTCCTCCAACTCAGTTTCAGTCTCAGTCTCAGTCTCAGACTTGAACTGTAGCTCGATCTTCGTCTACGTCTACGTCTCTGTCTTCTGTCTCTTCTCTCTTGTGTGTGTGTGTGTCTTGTATTTGTTGCCAGGCGACGATCTGTGCTTTTGGCTTTTGGGGCGTTTACAACGCTTTGGTATCTTGTATTTATTTAATTGACGTTTGAACGTGTTGGTATTATAAAATAGCCACAGATCGAAAGCCCACAACCACAGCAACATCCACATCTACATCAGTGCTGGTCCAAGTCCAGGTCCAGTCTCTGGATGCGCTCTGGGGGCAATTATGACTGCATCTGGGCGTTGCTGGACATGCATGTGGGGGCAATAGATCGACATCGTCCATTGACGTGTTTTCTGTTTGGATTGCCGTACGTGCTGGCAGTCTAATTAGGCCCTGGTACTAGGCGTTGCCAATGGATTGCCTGGGTGTTAGTTTATTAAGCCTGCAGTCCGCTCTTAATAGGCTGAAATATGCGAAAGATGTGCTAGGGCAATACCTATTTCAGAACTATGTGGAGGTTCCATGTCTACCAACAACATTTACTATGAATCTCTAGGAAAATGACTTGCTAAAATATTTGTCATACGTATTTAAGTTCATAAAAAAAATGGATGAAACTTAAGTTCTTGATAACTTATTTCTAATTAATAAAATATCTTTGTGGACTCCCACATATAACACTATATAGCATTCTCCAAGCTCTCCCAGTTCTATTTTACTAATTTAAACTCTTTTTTTTTCACAAACAGATTTCTATGTTTGTGATTATATCTAATCTTTTATTAATAACCATCCCTGCTTGTTCCAAAATATTTCCAGCAAATATTTTCTTCGTTTCTGTCAAATTCATTTAGGAATCTCACAAGTATTTACCCATGTAATCCTCAGTTTACACTTATTTTGCAAGCTCATCGAGCTGATCAATAAAAAAATGTATATTTCAATTCTCTCACGATAAAAATGTCACAGAAATCTATTTCCAAAAAAGACAAATACTGAAAACGCAGGCAATAAATAAACAAGTTTATGGCCCAATTGAAAAGCCATTAAAAACGAGTCTAATTTGCAGGCTACCAACGGTAGACAAAGGTAGAACTGGAAACAAATACCGGACGTGATTGGATGATAGACAACTATTTTGTAGCACAATCAATGGGCTATTCAGAGTGGAATTCACACAGCCAGCTCCCACAGAGTGGACCAAAAATTAAGTTGTAGCTCTAACAAAAAGAGCAGCCCAACCGGCTATCCCAGAGACCAGACCCAGACCCAGTTCAAAGCAGTCTCCACTCCGGGTCTACTGATAAGATCATCGCAGCCGCTCTAATAACAGCCAATGACGACGACGATGCTTTAGGATATGACTTGGCAAATTTGTGTGTTATGAACAGAACATTGCCGAGCCCGAACCCGAGAGATCTTTAAGATCCGATTAAAACCATTAACACTTTTTGAAGCCGCTTGATAGAAATAAATTTTGTCGACAATTATAAAATCAAATAAAATGTTTTCGTTGTTTTTGTTGCTTTTAAAGATGAGATAAGTAAACAGATTTTTGTTGTTTACTATTTGTTTTTTTACTTTGACTCACCAACAAATCGACAGAAATTATTGTGCGTATTTCTTAACAATTTATTGCCTATAGACAGGTAATTAATTCATTAACACTTTGTACTGTGTACTATAAACAGGGAAATCTATTTCTTTCTCTCTTCTGGCCACAGCTGTGTTGTGGGTGTTGATTTACGAGTAAGGTAATTCCGAATTATGCTATGACTCAAGAGATTTCGCTTTAAATTATATAAATACATAAATATAGCAAATTGGACTCAAGTAAAGTCTCACCTAAAATGTAAATACTTGAAGGCAACAAAATCTTTCAACGATCAATTCCCACAAATGTTCAGATTCTAGCGACCTTCACTTGTTAGTGCGATCTTCTCACCGAAGCTGTCATCACACTTTGCTGATTTTTGCATTTTAGCGATCATGTGTATTTTAGAATAAAAATAGAAAATAATCAAACTCTGGTCAAACTTATAAGTACACATCGATGATCTTTAAACAGCTGATCTCTAGAAATTAGCGATCTGTGATATTCACAGCTAGATAACAATTGAACTTTTAAGCTTTTTGCTGTCTGTTTCTATTAGAAAACACATACGAAAATTTGTAAAATGATACATAATATCTATCCATCTATAGATTCACTTTTACTTATATACCTTAAGCCAATTTTCGAACTTACATTAAACCACATTTGGGTTACACTTAAAGCCACTCCATTATGCTATTCTTTCCTATCTAGCCCGCATTAATCAAATGCCTATCATATCGCAATACATTGCCATTAAAAGCATTTTTCCATATTTATTTCGTTTCCGTTGCGACCCAAAAAGCGAAAAAACGCCTCCATTCAAACTGGGGTAAGAAAAAAGGGAAAGGGCAACAAAAACTAATCCTGAACCATTAACAAGCGCACACTCAATGGACTGTTCAGATTATTATTAGTCCTAATCATGCAATATGCTGATGAAAAGGTGGCCCTCAGGGCAGCTGGGAAAAGGTGTGCGCTAATCATAAAAATCTGTAACAAAAAAAAAGAAAAATATTGTAGTAGAAAAAGGTAGTCGGGTTACCAGGAAGAGGCGTTGCTAAAACCATAACAATGGCCTCAAAGGATAATGCGTAACGCATAATGAGAGAGTATTGAGAGTTCACAAAGATGTGAAGCGTGTGGCGGCAGATACTTATTTGGGAATTTTCGGTGCGATGCCGCAACTAATGGGCACCGATAAATGAAAAATGCGGCGCAACGAATCGAGTCAAGAGCTGCGCCCAATGCGACAGTTTTCCAAAGGTATCTGATTGACAGTCGGGGCCAGAAAGACAACAGAAAATGTGTCAATTTGCAGTAATCTAATCTGTGTGCGGTCTGCTCGAAACGCCTGGACATGTATAATTCTTGAATGGAGAAGGAAAAAACACACAGACGTGGAAATTCCAATGAATAACAAGCCCTATGTCATACTGAATTTAATCAATTATATATATTATATTGTTATCTCTCCTGCCTGTGTGACGTTTTGTTTGTACATATCGATCACAGAATTGTCGAATGTTGCCCCGAAATAAATGGGAAAGTGGCACAGAGATTAACTTGAAATATCCCCAATTAGCTGTACACATAAATCATTCAATAGTTTGTAAGTTATTCTACGGAAGCTTCAACAACTTGCCCTGATTTGGGTTAAAGATTTGTTGTCATCGATAGCCGAGTTCGAATTCGTGCTGATAAACGAGTTGTCAAAGTGAGTTAAAGGGAAAGTACTTGAGATATTTTGGCTTAAAGGCGCCTGTTGTATTAGGAGATACAAAGATACACAAGTATCTATGCCCAAACAAAAACAACAAAAAATACAAAGATACAAATCTATCTATGCTGAAATAGACACATCAGGGAAAATGCTTGAGATACAAATATATCTACACTTATTAAATAAGATTTATTTCTGATTTGCTTCTGGTCAAACTTGGCCAAAGTTTAGTTGTTAAAGTTGCATATCTTGCTGCAAAAAGAGGAGAACTGCATATGTATCTATAAGATAGAAATTCCGGAGGCTTTCTTTGTCTGTGCAGTGTAGGCAAGTGCTTAAAAAGACATAAATTAAACACTCGGCTACCTGTCATCATCATCTCTCCATAACCATAATCATCATCATCATCAAACTGAACATCATCATCATCATCATCTTGGTCATACCCAACGTTGTCGTGTCGGCATCAAAGCTTTGATTTCAACAGGGCTCCTCTCTTGTTGTTCTTGTGTTAAGAGTGTGTTGTGGTTATTGTTGTTGCTGTTATGTATCCTACAGCTAACAATTAAGTCTAAAGTGTAGCTACACACACGTAGCAAGCAGACGACAAGAAAACTTTGTAACAAATTTCACAATAATTACGCATAGAAAGAAAAATGCGAACATTGTAGCATATGTTGCATATATTTATGTACATATGTATATGTGTATATATTGTGTATATCCCAACTTTGCTGTGCAGTGTACTACACTTGGTGTGTGGTGCCATTGTCAAAGCCAAAGGCTCCCATTGCCGGCATCGTAGTATAAAATAAAATGCGTTTTTAATTTGCAGATGCGCGTAAAGCAAAAAAAAAAAAAGCGAACATATAAAAAACTTGGCATGTTTCTCGTTTTTATTGTCGCCGCGATGGTATGGAAATTATTTGCGAGTGGCAAAAGCTATGCCAGCTCAGGGGAAAAGGGGGGAAAACACTGCACCGTGACCACCTGCCTCAGTCTGACTACAACACATACAACATCTACTCATAGGTAGACAGCTGCAGATACCACAAATGTTGCTAGCTTCCTTCCTTCCGCATAGTCGAAGCATTAATACACTACACGAGAATCGCAGGGAAAGGCTGTATGCACTGAGAATGGCAGAGAAAGGCCTGATTTTATAATATCTTGATTGATATTGAACTAATTCATTTGGTCTATGATATTTGCATGATAATTTTCTATAGATTACGAAATTTCCAGTGCTGTGAATTAGAATTTCATTTAAGTAACTTAAAAAAGTATTTAGTTAGTATTTATATTATTATTTAGTTTTAAGTAAAAAAATAGAGAAGTGTTTTAAAAATGATATTAAAAATGATATTAAGAGTGATATTTCTTTTAAACTATAAATACTTAAAGCCAGTTTTTGGAATTAAAATCGTTTATTGCAAAAGAGTTAAGAAAAACTGTGGAGTAATGTTTCTAAAATGATAATAGGTATTGACAGTCAACTTTTTTTAATTATAAATATTAAAAGTTTTTTTCTTGATCCAAAATCTTTTATCACCAAAAATTACGATCACTTATTTCTCCATTAAAATTTTGAATAGAAAACATAAAAGATCAAATAAATTATATTTTTCCAGTTAAATTGGAATAGTTGAATTTATATTGCTTAAAGTTTAATTCAATAATCTAAAAATAATAGTTTTATTTATGAGTTAACATACAAATTAAACATAGGTTCAAGTATTTATAGTACAGCTTAGTAATCTGAAGAGTGGGCTATTGATCTAGTGGGTATTTACAAGCCATGTAACTCGCTATCAGTGCTATCAAATCCTACACAGTTCCAATCCAAAACTGACGACGAAACCTTTCTATCTTTATGGTCAAGGCAGATAACGTGGCCCAGAAGGACAGAGCGACAGTCAAAGAGTCGCGTCTAGAACGGTTGCTCAACGGGCATGCCTCAAATGCCAGCACAAAGGCGAATGAAAAAATGATAAAAAAGAAAAGAGAGATCCCAGTCCAAGTGCAAGTCGCAGTGTCTCAGTGTCAGGCGAATAAGCCGTGGGTAATGAAATATTGCCATGTGCCAGCGCCTGCGCCTGTTGACTGACTGCAACTGCTGACTCCTGTCGCCTCCTCCTCCTACTGCTTTTACCCACCACTTTCGCCCTGTCTCTCCCCCCGTCGACGCTTTGGGCAAATGTTTGCCGGCAACAGCTGCTGTCGAGGCTGCCGTTGTCGCTGCTGCTGTTGTTGGTGTAGGTTGACAAACAAACATGCCAGCGCATAAAACAAGAACAAGACCAAGAGCCCAGCAAGCAAGCCGTTGGCAAAGTCAAGCGAGGCGGCACTTGAATGCGGCATTGCTGCCTCCTTGGGTTGCACTTGAACGCAGCACAAGTTCCGCTGCCTCACCTGCCTAAACAGCAATCCCAAAACCCCTTTAGTCCCCCCTTCATTCCCTGCCTAAGGCAAACCATTGAGAATTGTATGTAGTAGACATGACCAAAGCCAACTCGAGCCATACGAAATTCGCATTCACGTTTTGGCTTTTTACCTTTGCGCCTATTTATCATCAAATGCAGCACGGAGTGGCAGCCTGAAAGCCAGGCGACAACGACGGCAACGCATCCGAGGCAGCTGCTTGAAAGGAAGCTAAAAGAAAGGAATGTGTTGCCATGCAAAGACGAAGCCTAAATACCCTAACAAATTCAAGTGCGAGATGAAAGCCGTGAGGACTGCAAATAATCTAATGTAAAACTTCTTTTTCCATCTCATTAATTTTAATGGACTCTCTAGCTTATGTGACTTCTGAGATTAACCTTAAGACTGGAAATAACTTGATATAAACTCAAAATCAAATATTTATTTATTTTTATAATTATTCATATTTATGATTTTTTTATTTTCGTATTTTAAAAAGTTTGTAGAATCAAGACATATACATATGTGCCTATATGTGCCCTAACAAATTAGAGTTAAGCAATTACTAAGTTAAGACTGTTTTTATAGATATTTATTGCATAAAGTCTCTGAGTATGTTAGCTGAATGGCCACGACTTTAAAGCATAAGCACTTTGTGGAGCTTAAAAGCTTTTTAAAATCAACATTATTATACTAGTTACTGAGCACCTGCAGGGTATATCTAAAGTCGGAGTAGTAGGATCAGCATCTAAAAATGAAGTTGCCATGGAAATGCACTCGAATAAGAACCCAACGACTCCATCGTCGACATGTGATACCATTTAGCCTGAACTGCGACTGCGACTGGGACTTGGACTGGAACAGGCCTTCTTTTGGACCAAAAAAAAAGCTGGTGCAATCAGGCAAAATTGTTGCCAACTGTGGCACCGACTGTGCTCTGTTGCACATTCCAGAGACGACTTCCCTCCCTCTCCCTTTCCCTCTGACTCTCTGACTCCTACTCTTCTTTAGCATAGCGTGAGAAAGCAAAATATTGATTCAGAGACGACGCTGGCGATATGCAAAGCGCGATTAAATTCCAGAATTCCATGCACCGAAAAACCGGCTTCCGATCAAGACTCGAAAGAGGTGCTAAATGAAGTTCTTAATTAAGTGCGAGTGGCAGATGTTGGAGTAAAAAAATAAAGAGTAAGTAATAAGGATTGCCTTGGAATTAAAATGGGATGAGTTTTGGATTTGGATTGGAGTTGGAGTTGAAAGAACGAGTTTTATTGGCAGATCGTTAGCCCGAGCTGCTGTTTGATTGCATTTATTGCATAATTTGTTAATGAATGGAAAGTCATGACACGCTCCAGGGCAGAAAATGACAAATTAGCAACATAATTGCTTGGGCTCCAAACATAAATACCTCAACTCGTAAAAGTTGTGGTACGTGGGAAAGGAATGTTGCTCGCCTTTTTTTTTCTTCAGATTTTTATAGCCAAAGAAATTGCTAAGAAGATAACAAAGTTAATGACTTGACATTTAATCTAATCAAAGTGTTATTTAATTTAAAAGATTGAATCACAAAGACAAGTAGATATGAGTGTACTTCAGTACGATTTGCTTTTGATTTGTAAAATATGACAATATATATAAACAAGTGAATCAAGATCTTTTTATATTTAATTAATAAACTAAATTTTAAATTGAATTTTAATTCGATACCCTCTGTCTGTACAGAAAATACCCAATTTCTAAAACCTTCTCTGACTCATTTGCTGAACTAACTTGTATATGTGAAGAAAAATTGTCTTCCTGGTTGTAATCTATAATTGTGTCACAACAAGTGAATCAATTCAGAGATCATTTAATATACAAAAATTCAAGTATTCTATATGTTTAACCTTCATCTATCATTTCTTAAGTTGCCCTCATTGTGGAAAGTTATGCTTCCCCTCATACGAAACCTTCCCTCACTCATTTGCTAAACTCACTTATCTGCAGTCTCATAAATTACAATTTAATTAACATTTTCCACATGCCACGCGAAAAAAGGAGCCCAGAAAAATAAAAAAAAACTATCAAGAGTGCTATAAATAATAAAAGAAAAAGAAACTGAAAAATGATTATGATTAGTACTCGTAGAACGAGAAGGAGGAGGTGGAAAAGTGGAAGAAGTTGCCTCGATCCTCATAATTAAGCGACATTTGCGGCATGACATGCAACAAGAGGCAGATTAACATAAATTTCAAGACGTCATTAGATGTTGAGTCCAAGGAAGAGACGAGGGGTAAGTAAGGCCAAGTTTTATGGGGCGCAACAAAGTCAAGTCGTTGGAGTGCCCAACACCTGTCCGAAATTCGACGAGTTATAAAAAAATATAAATTATTACGATTATTATACACTTGACAGACAGGCAGGAGACAAAACAAGGCACAAGAGAGTTGTGCCACTCAAAGATCGTGTGAATAGCGTTGGCGTACGATGATAATAATTGCTGATATCTATCTATAGACCAAAGACCTCAAGCCTTCAAGTCGCTTCTCTAATTATTAGCGCTAATTCTTTGTGAGCGAGAGACGAACAAATCTTTCGAGAGTTGTTATTGTTTTCAGTTTTCTGTTTTTTTTTTTTTGATTGAAAGATGTGCCTAATTGATAGTCGAGCACTCGCACGAGTCTTCAAGACCCCAAAGACAACTCCGGGACAACAACTCGAGACTCGAGACTCGACTCAGACCTCAAGTGCGTGTCATTGTGTAATTTGGCTTGATTATTATTAATTTGCAGACGCCGTCGACGTGGACGGTGCGGGTAATTGTTTTGAGGAGGTTTCTTTCAACCGCAGGCCAAAATATTTATTTGATTTGCTAATGGAAACACAGAGAGTCAGAGAGAAAGAGTACAGGAAATGGAAAACAATCAAAAGAACTTACATACGTTAAATGAGCACAATCTGGAGACTTACCTGTAAAGAGAGCAAAAGAAAATTGTTTTAAATTGAGGTTATAAAAGCAACATATCATATAAAAGATAAAGTGAGGAGCAGATCAGATACTTCTTTCAGTTTGTATTTTTTTGAATTTTGTTACCCTTTTCAGACTTTCTATTGTTCGCTTTTGATATGTTTTGGTCTTTGACTAAAGATCTTCGATAATCTGATGTGGTTTAAAGAGCTTTTTTGTTTGGGATTGTTGTTGGTTTTCTTTTTGTTTGACTGGAATGTTGGTAACTTATGACTTTTGCTGGATTCTTACTCAACTTATCTCATATTTAACTCACGTGTAGTTTTCATGGAACTCACACAATAATTTATACAAAACGCAGTTCAATTTGGACTTCCTTTATTAGCGAGCTCAGGTTTCTCCGCCTCCACCTAAGACTTCATCTTCCTCATTCTTTTTAGCGGCTTCTACAGACAGGAGCTGCACTTTGTGTGTGTGTGTGTGTGTGTGTAAACAGTAATGTAAATTTCACAGAGCCAGACTCGAGAGACAGAGAGTCGTACTTTAGCAAGATGATTGCATCAGGGCAACAGAGCCTGGCAGTCAATTGACGCTTTGTTTTATAACTTCCAAGCCATAAGATAATAAACAACAGTTTCGATAGCTCTATCTTTCTCTCTCTATCTCCCACTCATGTCGTTGCAGTTTTGGGCTGCTTAGGTAGTCTGTAGACCTTTGAACGATGACGACGACGTCGACGACGATGAGTCTTGTTGCAGGTTCAGAAGGCGCCGACAACAACGACAACAAGAACTGAAAACCACCAAAGGTGATGACTGCTGTAATTGTTGTTGTTTCTTGGTAAAAGGTGTTGTACACACACACACACACACAGATACAGCAAGCATATACACATGGGATTTACATTTCCTTACCACAACACCTTACCAAGTGCTCCTCCGACTCTTCTTTGGTTTGTCTGTGAATTTCGTTGAAGTTGCCTTTTGACTCTAGAGGTGCAAGAGGTTCAGGATAGGGTAAAGCTACCAGAAAAAGAGACAGATAGACATACAGACAGACATATTACCGGTTGGGTCTCCGGCTATGCACTTTGAAGTTGGATTTACGCTTAAGCTGAGTAGCAACAATTGCAAGGATTCTCGAACAGAAACAATGACAGAACTTGTTAACTTGCCTAAAGATTTGTCTAAACATAACCTTTAAGTAATTAAAGGAAATACCAGACTTTTCTTATTTATTTTGTAAATTACCACAGTTGTATTAGTTTTAATAAAATATATATTGTATAATGACTACTTTTAATAAAAAAAAAATAATTAACACCTATCGCATGGATATAAATTCTTATTGTTACATACATTTTTCAACTCTCATTCATTTGTAGAATCTTTATAGTATGATCTTCTGCTGCTTCTTTTCTATTGCTCTACTTACGTATAAATTCCATTTTTAGTTTCTAATAATTTCTTAAATATTAGCTCAAGTTTATAAATTCATCATTTATTGCAGTTTTTTGATTAGTTCCTAGCACCTTTATTTCTCTTCTTTACCTTACCACTTGTTTTGACATTTCACTCGCTTCATATTAAATTTATATTTTATATTATACAAGAATGACCCAATTTATTATCCTTTTTTCTTATTTTAATTTTCCCCTTCAACCCCTCTTCAGCTTTCCTATCAAAATTCCACTCTCTGATTTCACTGTTGCATCGAAAAATCTTACAAATCTCTGGCAATTTACTTCAAAAAGTGGAGCACAAATCGCCAGCATTTAGCATTGTCCAAGACGCCTTTCAACAGGCCACAAAAAAGGAATGAAAACAAAAAAAATGAAAGAAAAATCAGAAGAAAAAAAATGCTTAAACTGAAATCTGGAACAACATGCCATTCCACTCAACAAAGTTGAAGCCTTTTGCCTCGAACGATGCTCATTATTAAATTTTGGGCATTGTAATGTATTTCTCTCTCCACACTCTTCTGCTCTCCTCTGCAATTCTCAGCTTAATGGCTATAAAACACGCGTCGCATAACGGTTTTAATGAAACACATAAATTCGACTCGATTCCTCGTCGCCTCAATACAACTCCACTCAACTCAATTCGATTCCATTCCATGCGATGAGATGATATGAAATGAGATTCCACTTGGGTGAGCCATCAGCAGCCCCAAGTGCAGTTAAAAAGCGATTGGACGATCGGAACAATCTCTGTCGTTCAATCGATCGTGAGCGTGTGCAGTTTATTTTAAAATATTGTTTTTTGGGGAAATTGAATTTCTGAATTCACTATAAAGTTGTGATGTAAATCCAAAGTATGGGTCAAGTTTTATATCGAAATATTAAAACCGTCAAATAAAAATAGTCTAGTTAATGCATTTGAAAAACGTTTCCGTAAAAGTATTAAGTACAATCTTAAAGCGTTGCGCTGCTAAATAGTTTATTCTTTCTTCCTCTAAAACTTTGCATAGAATTTGCGTTAACTCAACGCATCCTTGCACAATTTACGGCCATGAATGAAATGAGTTACTACGCTGATGCCGACAAAAGATATGTACGTTTGCCGGGCCATAAAGAATCCAACGCAGCCGAACCGACCCCGAACCAAACCGACCCGTCTCGAGTTGAGCCGAGTCGAGTCGAGTCGAGCTGTGTTGAGGCCAGTTGAGTCCACTCAACTGTGAAACAGGTACAGGTACAGGTACAGAGAGCGAGACAGGATATGGACAAGCATAGACGTGCAGGGAGAGAGAAAGAAGAGAGGTAAAGGCAGGGCAAACAGTCGGCAAAAGTACAAAGCAGTGTTTGGGGTGAAAAGAGATTTCTCCTGACGGTTCCTGACGACGCGTCGCGTCGTTCCTTTTTGGTTCCTTTTCACTCGATTTCAATGAACTCGGCAAATGTTGCAAGTGCAAAGACAAAACAAATACAAACAGCTGATAAAAATGAACGATAGACAACGACGACAACAACATGTATCCATGAGATACATGCACAATCGTATGGGATTTGCTTCAGATAGACAGACATTAGATACTCCACACACACACACACACAGACAGTGATAGACAAATAGACAGACAAACTATCATTACATTTACTTTTCGGTTTCAGATTACGTGCGGATCTGAGCAAGGACAATTTTCCCTGACGTTGCTTTCAATTTTCCTTTTTCGATTACATATCCCTTTGCATTGTAATTGTTAACCATTTGTCAGCAACTTTTCTATTTGTATGGCTAATTTCCCTGCTTGGCTAAGACTGTCTCTCTCTCTTTCTCTCTCTGTGTGTACATAAAGGCAACATCCAAAAATGCCGGAAATGTCTTTATTTGCCAGCTGCGTCTCGAGTTCTGTCGTCTCAATGGTTATTTATGTGTGCGATTGCTTATTGGATTTGGCATAGACTCAATTGAAAGTTTATTAAAACGTATGGTAAGGGGGCGAAAAGGGACGCTGGAACAGCAGACAGATAAATGGCTGTGTTGTTGGCACAGCTCAAGTTGCTATTAAATTTCGAATGCAAAAATGGAGAAAGGTTAGCTCAAAACTAACTACTCTTTAATCTCAAGAAGTCTTGTTAATCTCGAGAAGAACTTGTTTAAACTTTCAGTGTAAGAAAATGTGCAAATTACGCAACCTTAAATTCAATTGGGGACATTTCATCCTGTAGAGGATATTATAGACAAATTATTGAGCTTAAAATATGAAAACTTCAGCAAAGAAATTTTAGATTTCAAAGAAAAATTATTGAGTTAATTTTTAATTTTACCAGAAAGATTTAATAGAACGATTATTCTATAAGCTTCATTTGACAAAAAGTATTGTCAATCTTAAAGAAATATTCACAATATTTTAAGTTTTTAAATCTATTTTTTAAATTTATAATCAACGATTCTATTGTTGTTTATATTTTAAAAATTCCTTTGAATTCAAAAAAGTGATAAATTCCATTTAAAATAATTATATTAATAGCTAAGCTGCAGTGCTTTGCCTATAGAAAAACTATTAGATGATCTTTAGACAGTTTCAAGTTATAAAGTTAAGGACTTTTTAATCTATGAGCTCATAAACGGTGAAACATACACATGAGCGAGCGCTCATCTGTTGTCAGGAAGCCTTTAAAGTCATCATTTGATTATAAGATTTAAATTTATGGACAGATTATGATTGGCGCTTCCCTGACGCCGCCATAAAAGCTTAACTGAGATCTCTCTGCCGCCTTCTCCGTTCTCTATGCCATTTCCAGTTCCAAATGCGTGGGCAGAAAAGTCCAAAATAAAAACTTGTTGTGGCATCGTTTGAGCTACCGACAACGACATGGAAGAAGACGAAGACACAACAGCATCCACATCAACATCCACATCCACATCTACATCAACATTAACATCCACATCATAGATATCCACATGGTTATGGTCTAAGCGCCTGCATCGTGTGGGTTGTTGTCTGTTAAATTTATCGCTCTTGACTTCTACGCATTTGATTTCATCTGCCTTTTTTTGTTATTCTCATTTTTTTTTTGTCTTTTGGTTATTTTATATGAAATTTACCTTGCCAGTCGCTTGTCAAAATTAGTTTTCATTTTATTATCCACACATCATCGTTTGGATTTGTCGACTAGCGACATTTTGAGCTCTTTCGGCCTTTGGGTCTCCGGTCTTTGGTTTCAGTTATTGGTTTTTTTGTTGGGTTTTGGGTCTTGGCTTTCCGGTAGCCTCTGGCCCATAAAACCCACAAATTTATGGCCAACTGACGCTTTGGCACTTGTGTTATTTGTATTTTCTTTTGTCTGCCTCTGTGTGGGCTTTTCAATTTTTCCTTATTTTTTTTTGTATTTCATTCACATAACATATTTTATAAAAATTAATTTTCATGTTGCTTTATTTTATGTATATTTAATGTGCTGCGAGACGGGGCTTGGCGATCATTAACGAAATTGTCACTAAAATTTAATGGCCTGTGGCTAGATTCATATTTAACACACTCAGAAGTGGTTTTATAGCTCAAGTATTTCGACTTGGGAAAGGTCAACAGTTCTCGCTGTGCTCAAACGATATCTAATAGCATATATCTTCAAGTATTTGCCAAATAGAAATAAATAGAGCTCAATTTGAGTGCACAAGCTGAGCGGCTTTTCCACTTGAGCTAATGCTTACAAAAACAAACAGCAGCTGCCCCGAAGAGCGAGAGAAAATGAAAATGAAACTGGACCGTAGCCAACTAATTGAAAACCATTATTTGCCAGATTAGGCCAAAACAAATGGCCAAGGTTAATCGCGAGATTTGCATGATGCTCGGCTTAAGGCTTAATGTCTCCTTAACGAACTGTAGGAAATTGAAACCCGAGTAAAGCAATTGCATTTTATTTTAACAGAGGCTTAGGCTCAAGACTCATTGCGAATTCCAAACCTAAACTGAAACCCAAGCCCGTATTCCAACCCAGACACTTGACTATGTCAAACGACCTTTGATGGGTGAGTTGGGATAAGAGTTTGCAGCGGCCTTTAATGAACTTTTAGATACGCACGTAACGCTCTCAGATATGCTATACATTAATTAAATGGCAGAGGAATCATGGAGGAAGACATTCCCTGGCGTGCTTATCAACAAACGCGCCATCAAAGTAGGTGGCGTAAATTAACAAATCTTTCATGTGACCTAATTAAATCAACGCGAGGTCGTTTCAATGATCCAGCAGTCTTCTCTCTTTTGTTTCTTACCTCTCTTCTATATCTCCGTTGTCTGAGGCGTTGCTGCAGTTACTGATTTGTTGCCCCAGCACTCCAGCAATTTAACATTCGTCATGCTCACGGCCAAGCAAAATAACCAAAAGGCAGACAAACTTGGCTTCAGTCTACAGTCTGCACATTGCAGCTTCAGCTTCATCTCATTTAAGTGGCCGATTGGTCAGCGGCATCTTGGGAAATCTGCTCAGCAGCAGCATCAAATTTGTTTGCTCTGGGGGCCAGGCAAAAAACTGGCAGGAGAGACTGTGTCTAAAGCTGAAGTTGCTGTGACCAAGTGGGGCAGCAACGAGACAACGAATCCGAAGAGGCATCTCCTAAGGAGGCATGTCTATAAAGTCAGGAGTGCCATCAGCAATGATGAGTAGTTCTTGGCAATAAGCAAAAGTGATCAGTTTGAATTGCATTAAAGAGCGAGACAAGTGATTCTTTGTAAGCTATTGAGAGCAACTCGTTTAATGCTGATCTTCATGGAATGATGATGATACTCAAAGCAATAAAGGAAACCTACAACTTCACTTTTTATTAAGTTTCAACAATTGAAGAAATATTCTGAAGAGAATTGAAGAAGTAGATCAACTATCTGTAGTGGAGCTCCTAAGGTGGACTTGATTGCTTAAATATTATTCATGGAGTTTTAAAAGAAAACCTCAATGATCTTTAGGCGATCTTCGAAGGGAAATCGCTACTAAAGATCAGTCATCCTCAGGAAACATTTTATATTAGTTATTAAGCTTTGACAATTAAATAAAGTTTCTAAGATCTATTTTGACGTACTTCTAATGGAACTCCCTTACTTTGCTAAAATATTTGAGAAGTTTTTTATGAGATTTGAAGGAGAAGATCTTCCAAGGGAGTTTTCTTTTTAAAGGAGAAGATCACGTGAAGATCAGAATTAAGTCTGAACAATTGACGAGAGTTTCTCAGGTTGCCGATTTTCCAGATATTAAGTTTGAATTATTGAGGGCAGTTTCTAATATGATTTGAAGAAATAGATCAATGAAATTTCGGCGATCGTTTTATTAATTCTTCAAGGGAGCTCTTGCCGATCGTTAGGTAAATATTTAAGTCAGTTAAAAAGTGATCATTTGTGAAACAGTTCAGATACAATTTTAGCTGGTTTTCTAGAACGTCTATGGCCACTCCCTGCGTTTATGATGATCCTCAACGTACCCCAGTAGCTGTGATTCATGCCTAATCATGTAGATCAGTTGCCAGATTGTCATAAATTGCCCAACCATTTTTGTTGTTGTCTACAATGTCAGAACTTGTCTCGGTTCACACCCTCAACTGTTAAATTTCGCAATATTATACAATTAGTAGATGACGCTGACAGATCTTTCTCTGTCTCGCTGGGCAAAGTATTTCTTAACCTTTTTGTAAAGAAGACACAAAAAAAATAAGGGAAAAAAAAACCGCGCGCGCTTTCAAAACAAAAGATGACAACAAAGCAGCCTTGTCAGCATCGTCAGCCAAGTTCTAAGAATGAATCATGCTGAGTAGACGCCATGCGAAAACTCGAGACGAGTCCAGAGAGAGAGAGAGGGAAGATCTCTCCTCGAGCTGGTTGAGCAACGACTTAATTGCCACAAACTCAACTCGACCCAGAGCACAAGTGTCGGAGCCCAAAAATAGTTACAAACCAAACGAATCAAGTTGAGAGGAGACTGAGATAGAGACAGAGACTGCAAATGAGATGCAGATAGAGATAGAAGCACAGAGCCAGACGATGACCATAAAGAACCTACACGGTCGGCATATTTTTCAAGGGCCTGTTGATGTGCCCAATGATTCCCAGTGTGAGAGCATCATCGAGAGAAGCAGCAGCAGCAAAAAGGTCAAACGTGGCCACTTTCGAGATACCAAAAATGATATATACAGGAGTTGCCCATTGTGTCCCAATGTCCAATGTCCAAGTTGGTGTGCCTGTGTGGTCTCACCGTCTGTCTGTTTTGTTGGGCATGAAATGTTAAAATTTCTGTAGCGTCAGCAGAAGTAGCAGCTCCTTAAACAAGTTCTCTTTCTAGAGCTGGAACTAAAGTTGAAACTGTTGATGTAGCTCAAGCTGAAGCTGGAACTGAAGCTGGCGCATTCCTTCATTCCGAACCAGGCAGCGTATTTTGCAGTGACTTTCATATATGGACTGTTGCGGGATGCCGGCGTTTTGCCGATTTGGGCAGCTGCCCAGATCCATCTCCATCTCCATTTTCCCCCTCTTTCGCCTGCTGTTTTGTGGTGGTTTCGTTTACCAGCATACCAATTTGGTCGCTGCCTTAACACCTCCGAAACATGCAAGGATCGAGACGCCAGAGACGGAGATGGAAAAGAGGCTGGGCGGTCGCATGGATTCCATGTCCATGTTTCATGTTTTATGCGCATAAAATGCATTTTAATTGTTGCATTTGAAAGAGCAGAGATCGCGAGAAAGAGTGCGTGACAGAGAGAGAGAGAGAGAGAACATCTGAGCATTTTCTCACGCTCTGCCAAAGAGATTATGTAGTCGTCTCGTCGTTTTTGGGCAATTTCATAATGTGCTCAAAAGCGTCCAGCGGTCCACAACATGGCAATTATCCACGCCCCAAACGGCAGCTCCAAATAACAATTACACTTTACATGTTTATTAATAAGCAAACGATATATTGAGAGCAAAGGGAAGGGTGGATAGAGAGGAGAGGGATGCCCAGAAGCGTCGGTCCAGGGAATGGAACATATACATAGATAATTAAGTAGTTAAGAGCTGAGACTAGACCATGAGCCCCCTCTGTTTCTCTCTCTGTCTCTATTTCTCTCTCTCTCTGTCTCTCTCTCTCTCTTCTCAACTCCATCTAGTGCCTTGTTAGGCATACTTGAAAGCATTTAAGCGCCGCAATACTTCAACTCTTCCTCTGACTGCTCCACCTTCGGCCTCTTGTGCCTCCAAATGGAACTTCAGGCAAATGAAGCATTAAATCGTGCAAACAAACAAGCGACAACAACAACTATACGTATATGTGTGTACAACAAAGTTGTATGCCGACTCTAGATAATAATAGTCCGAGAGTACGCAAAATACATAGATGGGGGAGCTAGGGAACTTGGCCATAGCATTTACATAATGAGCATGTCGGGGGTTAAGTTTTGAGTCTTGAGACTTGGCGAATGCCAAGAAAGCAAAACTTGCAACATGCGGCGATAGACGAGGAGACAGAGAGAGAGAGAGAGTTGGGCCAAGGGGGGTAACCACTCCCCAGTCTAGGCCCCACCATTGTTATGACATCTAAACAAAGGACGCGGTCTGGCCATCAACAAATGCAACAATGTAAAGGACACGAGGCGAGGGGAAACCCAAGAAGTTATGCCTCAAAATGTGAATGAAAAGAAACATGCAGAAAGTTATACAATGAGTAGTTGGAAAAATAAGATATGCTGAAAGTCTTTATCTAGTTTCATTTTCAAAATTGTTCCATTAGACATTTGAAAAGTTTTGAGCAAAAATAAAAAATTCAGAGATTTACAAAAACATAAATTAAGAAAATATAGCTTGAAAATGTATGTAATAATTTGAAAGGGTTTCAAAAACAACTTTAATTTAAACTAGAAATATATTTTTAATCTTTAAACTTAGATTATAAAAAGAAAACTTCATGATGAAAATTTTCTCATATAGAAAAATTAAATATTAAAAGTTATTATAATATATAACACAAAATGAATACTTTAAAATAAAGGAACTTCAGAATTTTAATAAAGAATCTTTCTTTAATTATAAGTAAAAACTATGGTCAGAATCTTAAATATCGTATGTATTAAAAGAACTATGTGGAAAAGCACAAAGTAACTAATCAAAAACCTAAGCTGATGTAATTTTTTAATAACTATCTTAAGTATAAGTTTCACTTATCTAAATGAAATGAAGCTTATTTCCTTCACCAAGCTGTGCATAGAATTTGTAATCTATGAACATCTCTGGCTAAGAAATTAAGTATCTATAATAGACTTATCCAACAATTGCAAAAATCTAATATGTTTAATGCAAAATTACTCAAGTCTATTAAAGATTTTTGTAGGAGTTCATAAAATGATTTAAGCTAAATTCCCTGGGAAGGCACAGCACAGGAAAAGGCTGAAAGGCAACACCACCAAAATTTCACAATGGTCAACAATGCAACAACTTTAGGAATTATTTCGCATAATGATGATATAGTGCCGCATAGGCTGTGGCCCCGTGCAACACAACTGAAGAATGCGGTCGCAAACGACAATGCAAAAAGGGCCCCAAAAACCCAACAGATAGAAGGAGACAGAGAGAGAGAGAGAGAGAGTGGTGAAGAGAGTGAAGACAGAGGAAGTGGCATGAAGTGAATGAGAGGGCCATTTAGTTTTGGTCGCTGGAAAATGATTAATAGTCGTGGCGGTTGCTCGCTTGGCCCTGGCAACAAACGACGGACAGCGGACGACGGATGCAGTTGCCGTCTAAGTGGAGCAGCAGCAACGAAAAATCAGCGGCGCTGTAAATTTCCTTTGGCAAAGGTAGCAGCAGTAGAAAGAGAGATGAAGAGAGAGAGAGATAGAGTGTCCATGGGGCAGGCAAGAGATGTTGCTGGCCTCAGTTCATGTTTGATTTTGTATCTCTGACTGTGAGAATGTTGTACGTGTGAGTAAAGATTTTATGTTGCCTGCTGCCGTTCTCTGCCACACTTGGCCCCTTCATTCTTCTGTTGCTCTCTCTCTCTCTCTCTCTATCTATCTCTGTCTTTTATTTTGAACGATTTAATGTTTTGTGAACTGCTTAAATTGTGCAAACAATTTGAACTAAGTGCCACAATGAGCTGAGGCAACAACAGCAACAGCAGCGGGAGTGGCAGCAGCAGAAAGGAGGAGGTTGCACAAAGCTTTTTGATGTTGTTCGGGGCACCGTCTCGTACCTTGGACCTCGGCGCACAGGAAGTGCAACTTTAATGAAGCGTTTAAGTGGCAGTTGTTGTTACTGTTACTGTGGTTGGTGCTGTTGTTGTTGTTGTTACTGTTGCTGCTGCTGATGATGCCAGCGATTTGGAAGGTGTTATGCAGCTGTTGTTGTTGCAGTTGCAGTTGCTGTTCAATGAGGCAGCTGTGGGAATGTCAAGTATGCCCTGGGAATCGAACCAAAGTGTTGGCCAAAATTAACTGCATATATTGTTGCAACTTAAACACCCGCTACCTCTTCTTTATTGACTTGTCTCATTCCCCAAATGTATTACAGTATTTAAACTAAACAGATACGCTTTCAGCTTCTTTGTGTGCCCTTAGCAAATGTGTAATTTAATAACTTGCCAAGAATCTCACGAGCAGACAAAGAAAACACCAAGTCCCCCCTCCCCCGACACATCTTCTCATTCAACATGATTCATGCCTGCAACTCCAACGCAAAACAACAACAACACTGCAAAGAAGGAAATAAAATTCCACGCAAAGATGAGCTATTTTTGAGTTGGCGAATATTGAATACCCTTGACAGAATGCTAATTCCAATGACAACAACATATGATAAAGTTATGACTTCCAACAAATTGGTGGTTAAACTTCAGTAAGGCTTAGATTTAAAAAATAATTTAATTACAATTTTTTATTGTTATTCAATTCTTTAAATCGGCAGTTTCTATGGTAAGATAAGAGCATAGAACACTTATGATTTAATTTGGTCATTAAAGTAAAAATATATGCATCTACTTCAATTTAGTTTTAGATATTCAAAACCTATTTTAATATGTACTAAACAAATTTTTATAATTATAATTTTAGAACTTTCATAGAATTAAATCTCGTTTTTTATTTTATACGACAGTTCAGATTTCATGACAGTTTAGATAAAAGTTATCGGACTTTTAATTGGTATCAATAATATATAATAAAAAATAATTTGGATTATTATTTTTATTTAAGTTTTATATTTTAAAGATACGAAGTTATTCGCATTAAAAAAGTTAATACAGATAATTGAATTTTCTTTTGAGTAGCAGTAGTTTGAAATTGTAAACTGATTTATCAGACATACAGTAAATCAAGTAATTGCTTTGAAAAATCCACTAATTTTGGTATTTTATTGATAAAAATATAATTACTCTTTTCTTAACTTGTTTTTACCTAAAGCAACTAAGTAGTTTTACAAAATGAAAAAAATGTACAAGATCAAGATAAGTATTTACTAAATATTATCGCTTCGTAACAAATGGCATATCAATGTCAAAATACCCTCAGCAAGGGCATCAAAATGCCAACTCTAAATAACTTTACAGCAGAGCTGGAACAGAGACAGAGACAGACGTTCTTCGCCTCTCGACTCTTCTTCCCCCTTGTTCCTCTTCATGTTCCTTTGGCAGTGCGCGTCGCTCGATGATTCTCCAGTGGAGATTCTCCACTGTCCAGTCAGCGAGTTTGGCGCATGCGTCGACTGCTCATCGATCGCTCTCTTTCTCCCTCTCTTTCTCTCTCTTTCCCTCTTCTTTGCTGTCTCCCATGGTTCACAAATAAAAGGGTACCAGTTTCAAGACCAGTCTCAGCAGAAGCCACAAACGAAAAGTCTCTCAAGAAATTCCTTTGGTACAACAACAACAACAAAAACAAAACACAAAATAAAATAAAAACAACAACAACAAAAAAAAATCAAAGAAATCTGTTTCAGAGCGCAGAAGGCAAAAAATGTTGTCACACCGCTTTTACACACTGACCAACAGCAGTTGTTGTTCTTGTTGTCGCTGTTGTTGTTGTTGTTGCTTGGGCCTAGGCCAAGTTGGATGTTGGTTAGTTGGGACGTGAGCTCCTTTTGTAGATTTTAGTTAATTTGTATAAAGCCTGAATTAATCACGGTTAATTGCAATAAGTTGGCCAGCCTCAGCACGCCTCTCTCTCTCTCTCTCTCTGTCTTTTGTGCTCTCTCAGTTGTTTAGCTCGCTTTGGTTTTTACGTTTATTTGATTTGTTTTCAGGTAAACTGTTGCAGCCTCTGCCTTTTGCTTGTCTTTCCTTTCCCCTCTCGCTCTCCCTTTGTCTTACCCCTACTCCAGCCACTGCTTGTACCCCCCCTCCACACTCTCTCGCTCTCTTTGCTCTTTACCTGCCTGCCGTTGTTTATTTTTGGTTTTCAACGTTGCTTGATTGGTTTTTTTTTGTCTCTCTTCTCTTCGATGCTCGAATGTTTCTTTATCTTTTGGTCAAATGCAACGCGTTGCGTTGCGTTTCGTTCATAATTTCATGGAAATGCAGCGTGAGAAAGAGATAGAGAAGGAGAGCGAGAGCGAGAGACGGAGAATCGAATCACAACAGGTATAGACTCCAGGGCAGTTGTTTCGGGCTTGATATTAATCAAGGTGTCATTGAAATCGTTTAAATTATGCACTCCAATCCAATGCAGTCCAGTTCAGGATTTGCCTTTTTTTTTGTTGTCGGCATTTGTGAACCTTTCTCTCTCTCTCTCTCTCTCCGTCTGTGTGTGTTTCATTTCTTTGTTTCTTGGTTAGATAAGTTAGCCAAATAAATAGTTGCTGCAGCCTCTTTTTGTTGGCCGAGTGTTGCGAGTGTGAGTCATAAATTTTATTGGTTCTTCTCTTCTTCTTCTGCCTTCGCCTGATAAGCGCCAGCGTTTAGATAAAGCTGAGAATTTCTTGCCTCGTGCAGAGACTTTTAATATCGACAACTGTTGCCCAACCAAATGCTATTTACCATGTATGGAACTAGGTTAGTTGTGAAGTTGTGAGGCTGTGTGTGAGGTATACATTGATAAGCCCCATTGATAAGCAAATTGACATAAAGCCGGCAATATTCCAGACCGACTGGTGCCCATATGCTGCGAATCAGTTAGGCCAAAAGAACTTAAATGATTTTTATTTAAAAAATGAGATTTTTACTTTTTAACGGGTATAAGAAACTTTAGAAGATCTATTGAATTTAAAAAAAAAGTATCAATGCAATATTATTGTTTTTTTTCTTTGTATAATCTATTAAAATATCGTATTGATACATTATTAAGGTTTGTATAGGCCTATCTTTTATTTAAAGTTAAGAAATGTTTTTAATATTATTTTCATAAACTTAATCGGTTGTATCTCTCTTATTTTAGTATTATTCAAATTGTATTATCGATATCGACAGAAAATTATGTTAAAGGGCTTAATTAATTGTTAAAGGGTAAATAGTCCATTCTCCCCAATTTTTAAACTTTTCTATTTATTTTTATTTTTTTATATTTTTACTTGGAAACATTTTTTGAATGGAGAAAAACGCAACTTGTGACCCATAGACTATGTTACATTTATTGAATGTATATTACTTTTCAATATACTAAAAAATGGTATAAAAATATAAAAGAAATTACATATTTTTGTATATTTATTTATTTGGAAATAAGCTCTAAAATCGCTTTGTTAAATTTGTGGCAGTTATTTCTACATACAACGAAGACAAACTATATTTTTTTAATTTTATAAACTAACTCAAATATAAAATTGATAACACAGAATTTTATATCTATCTTTCATCATTTGATTTTTAGATTGCGTAGAGGCTATTTATAGGTATTTAATCTGCCTTATTGTATCTGTAGATTATCTGTAGATTCTTATTGCAATTGGGATGCACTTACCATTGCTGGGCTTTTGCGGTATCTCGTTGGCGTCGATGCCACGCGCCTGGAAAATGTGCGTGACGGCGGTGCAGTTGGGACTGAATTGGTCGAGGATCGAGGAGCCGCCAGACGCGGAGGAGGGAGAACCTGGTCCTGGTAATGGACCTGGACCGGCAACTGGTCCTGGGGCTGCCAAAGCAGCAATGTGGGCGGCAGCTAGTGAAGCACCCTCTTGGGGTTGGGGTTGGGGATGTGCCTGTGTTACTGTTGACAACAACAAGAGCAACAGACTATTAAATATCACAAGTTGGGCGGCATTTGTTGTTGCTGTTGCTGTTGTTACTCTTCTTCTCCAGGGCAGACGTTGCTGTCGTTGTTGTTGTTGTGAACTTTGAACAAACATGTTGATATATGTTGTTGTTATGAATATTATTATTATTATTGTTGTTGCAAACGTTTGTCACAATCAAAACACACACACACACGCACGCACACACTCGCAGACAAAGGCGACGACGAAGAATACGATTTTTTATTGCCTTTACCGGCTTTTGCTTGCTGTTGTTGTTATTGTGATTGCTGTTGGTGATTCTCTTGCACTTTGCTTTGCGTGTTACGGTAAATAAATTTGGCCAAAGAGAGAGGGAGACAGACACGCACAGAACTCAAACAGAAAACTCTTTATGCATTACTTTGTTTTTGCCGGCATTGCACTTGCGTGCTGTTGTTGTTGTTGCTGCTGCTGCTGTTTTTAATGTGCATTTTATAAAGTGCGGGCAATAAGCTCTTTGGTTTCGTTTACAAAAAGTATTTAAAATCAACAACAATTAACGTAACGCTACGCATAAAAAACACGCAAATACATTCACATTCGCAGACGCGCAACACACACACGACGAAACCGAAGCGAAACGCAACGCAATATGAACGTGCGTGCGGATCGAGCGCGAAAATTTGACTGAAACCAGAAGAGAGTACCAAATTTAACACACTGTTACAAAACAGTCGGCTAACATAATGCAAACAACATATATCTATTAACAGAATGTAAACCGTGCATGTCTGCTAAGAGGATATTTCACCTTGTGACGTCACAACTGGGTATTTAACATCAAATCAGCAATTTAATACAAGCAAATGGTATATTTTTATTGCTTATAAATTAAAAATTGGTGCAAGTAGCTATAGTTTTATTTTGTGAAAGGGCTTATTATTAAAGGTTGGCAGTACTTTTTAGTCAGTGAACATTTCGCTCTCTAAAATAATTACATTAACGGCCAGTTAAGTTAACATGGCAGTCCGCTCAGCTGATGTTGGCGGGTAATTTGAAATGAATGACCGACAAAAGTTCAATAATCAAGGATTTTTCTATGCCATTAAGCAATTCTATTTTACAAGTTTATCTTTTTTCGTGGGTATGCATCTCTACTGCTATATTTTTGTAATTCTAAGCTGAAATATTGGTTTTCAGCTGATTTTGGCCGAAAGAGTTGGGCCAAGGCTGCCACATAGTTGTGCTAGAAGTGGATGTCAATTCTGCCACACAGTTGCAACTTTTTGTGTGTTTATTTTTTAGTTTTTTGTTAAAATGTTTAAAGAAATTTAAATAATTCAATAAAATTCAAATTTAAAGAACCAAACAAACCATAAAATTTCTTAAATAATGATGTTAATTATAAAGAAGAGAACAAAAATTCTTGTGAAAGTTTAAAAATTCTACCTGTAAAATTAATTTAAAATAAAAAAAAACATATTTAACAATTTTTCTGAAAAGAGTTAAATATTGTCATGGCTGCCACCGTTGCCAAAGTGCCACCTCCTTTTTTTTGCCAATGCAATCAGCTGATTAGTGCATTTATTCGATGCTTCGACGTTTGCTGAACACATACAATTTCTTGGACACGGCTGTAAATCTCATCTGTAAAATGGATTGTTATGAACATATTTCTCATAATATTTTGAAATTCTTTCTATTCAATATTTTAGAGTGTGATAATTGTCAGGAATGTTTATTTTTGTTGTAAATAATAACATTCGATAGTGGCCCACCAAACACCGAGGTTTCCGATGTTTTGCGAGCATCGATGACATCGATGTTTCTCCACTAGGGCTGTCGAATATTTTTAAAATATCGTATCAATGATATTTTCTGTTTTAAAAAAGTATCAAAATTATATTTAATATATCATTTTAAAACATCGATATATCGATATAATTGATTTTTTTTTTTTTACCTTTTTCAAAAAAAAAAAAGTAATATGCCCCACAATAAAAAGAGATAGTTTTATTAATCAAACATAACAATATATTTCATAAAATTACAGTTTTTTTCCATTACGTAATATATATATTTATCATTAATATATTAGGCAAACAAAAATGAGATTCAAGTTTTAATGTATTACATATTAAATATAAAAATATATAAAATATATAAATTTCAAAAAAAATATATCGCATATTTGATCGGCAAATCTAATATCGCTATATAAATATACCTTTTTTATAAAAAATATCGATATATTGATATTTTGATATATTTTCGACAACCCTACACTCGATGTTTCTCCACCTCTATTTTGGCGGCATTCTCCACGAAAAAAATACGCAACATTTTTTTTACTATTAGTTTTTATATTATGTGTTATTGTTAAGATTCCTTGGTGTCAACAGTCGTACAGATGATGGCGGACAAGAGTGCCATAAACGAGGCACTGGAAAAGCACTTTGGCCACAAGGACTTCAAATCCGAGCTGCAGGAGCAAGCCGTAAAATGTGCCGTGAAAAGTAAGCAAAACAAAATGCATTTAACCGGTTTGGATATTTCACAACAACGCTCAATTGACTTGCAGGAAAGCAGGATGTGTATGTCTCGATGCCCACAGGATCTGGCAAATCGCTGTGCTTCCAGCTGCCGGGATTAATGTGCGAGAATCAGTTGACAATTGTGTTCTCGCCGCTTTTGGCGCTGATTAAAGATCAGATCGATCACCTGGCCAAGCTGAAGGTGCAGGCGGACTCGCTGAACTCGAAGATGAGCAGCAAGGAGCGCGAGCGCGTCATTATGGATCTGCGCGCCATCAAGACGAACATCAAATTCCTGTACATCACGCCAGAGCAGGCGGCCACCAAGTTCTTCCAGGAGCTGCTGCACTCGCTGCACAGGCACAAGAAGCTGGCCTACTTTGCCGTCGATGAGGCGCATTGTGTCTCGCAATGGGGTCATGACTTTCGGCCGGACTATCTCAAGCTGGGCGAGCTGCGGGCCAAGTATCCGGACGTGGTTTGGCTGGCACTGACGGCCACGGCTTCCAAGGAGGTGCGTGAGGATATCTACAAGCAGCTGCGTCTTCGCCAGCCAGTGGCACAGTTCTGCACGCCCAGTTTTCGATCGAATCTCTACTATGACATCGTCTACAAGAACTCCATTGAGGATGACTTTCATCATTTGGCCGAGTTTGCCCAGCACTGTCTGGGCAATAAGGAGGAGTTCAAATCTGTGCCCAAGCCCCAACGTGGCTGTGGCATCATCTACTGTCGCACTCGCGATCAGGTGGAGCGCGTGGCGGTGGGCGTGTCCAAGCAGGGCGTGGCTGCAGTGGCCTACCATGCCGGCCTGAAGACCGCGGAGCGCACTGAGGTGCAGGAGGCATGGATGCGAGGGGATAAGCCCATCATCTGTGCCACCAACAGCTTCGGCATGGGCGTGGATAAGCCGAGTGTGCGCTTTGTCATACACTGGGATGTGCCCCAGAATGTGGCCGCTTACTACCAGGAATCTGGACGCGCTGGACGCGATGGGCTGCAGTCATATTGTCGTCTCTATTATGGCCGTGAGGATGTGCGCTCCATACGTTTCCTGCTCCAGCACGATGCTCAGCGTGCCCGCGGTCGTGCCGATCGTGAGCTGCTCACAGACCGGGCCCTGCGTCAGTTCGAGCGTATTGTGGAATTCTGTGAACAGACGCGCTGTCGCCACAAACTTTTTGCCGACTATTTCGGTGATCCTGCGCCCGCCTGTACTGCCCAGTGTGATGTCTGCAAGAGGCCCAAGCAGGCCCTGAAGGCGCTGGAGACATTCGAACGTCTGTGCATGGATGCCACCTTCAAGTCGCATATCTCGCTACAGGATTGCGCCGACCTCTATGAGGGTAAGTTGCCTGTTCAGTTGTCTGTCACATTTCCCGGTTTAATTCTCTCCTCTTGCCTTTCAGGTGGACGCGTGGGCAGCAAACGCGCTGCCCAAGATTATGGCGATGAGGATTCTGATGACGCTGGAGAGAGCCATGCGACGCAGTCCAAGCGTGCCAAGAAGGAAACGGAAGACTTCATACGCGAGCAGTTCAAGCTGCGCAAACAAATCAAAGCCGCCCGGCAACTGGAGCAGGATACGCACACACAGATTTCGCGTGTGCGTCAGGCCCAGTCCACGGAGACCAAAATAGCCGGACTACAGCTGACCCAGCGGGAGAAGTATCTGGATGCCATCATAGATGCGCTCAAGGCGAATGTTCAGAGCTGTGAGAAGGACACGGAGCAGCAAACACGCAGCGTCCTCAGGCACAACGACTACGAGGCTGTGGGCGTGGATCTGGAGTACGAGGTGTTTCAGAAGCAACGCGTGGTCAACATGTACCGCCATGCGCTAGCCAAACAGGTGGGTGTCCAGGTTTAACAATTCTATCTTTCACAATTAATCGTATTTATGTAAATCAATTGTCTGCACAGCTGGCCATCATTAAACAACAAACTGCCAAGGCGGCACTAATGCCGCTCTTAGCCGACTACGTGCCCCGGCCGGAGACGAGCGCCAAGGGAGTGTGGACAGGGGGAAGTGTTGCCTACTTTGAACGCAAGCTGAAGGACTTGGAGGAACAGAAGCCGCAGTCATTAAAGGAACCGCCAAAAGCATTGCGGGAGCGCAAGGGATTCAAACAGGAGCAGAGCAAGCAAACCTCCATTGCCAGTTTCTTCACGAAGGCTAAGCAGGAAGTAAAGGAGGAGAAGGAAGAGGCTGAAGCAGAAGACGCAGAGCCAAAAGAACAACAGCTGGAGGCTAAAACAGAAGCTACAGAAGAAGCTGAGGATGAGCCAATGACAATTAAAGAAGAGTCAAGTGAAATCCCAGAAGAATCGCCTTTGGAGGAGCCTAAAGAGGAAGGGGAATCAGAACTAACTGAAGAGGAGAAGCTACAGAAGGAGGCGCAACTTGAGCTGGACTTTGGAGACAGAAAATACAGACTAATGTCCAATGGCGATGGCAGCTACGACACACATCGCAAGTTACGCGTCTCCCACCTGGAGCAGGAGACGCAAAAGAAGCCAACGAAGCCCTCAGCCAGTAAATTTAATTTTGCGATACCAGAAACCGATAGAGAGCAGGAGGATGTGGAAATGAATACAGAAACAAGCATGGATTCAATAGGCTTCACAACTGCACGTCAAATGCTGGAGCAAAAAGAGAAGAAATTGAATGGAGCCAAGCAGGAGGATGAAAAGAAGCATGGAGATAAGAGGAAACAGGAGTTGGCGACAGTTTCTGGTGGTTTCATGACTGCACGCCAAATGCTGGAGAAGAAGCGGACAAGGGAGGAGCAGACTAAAGCAGACAAGGACAAAGAGAAGTCTCTGTCGGAGCACAGTAAAGGAAAGTCTTCATCGGAGGACAAGGACAAAGAGAAGTCTCTATCGGAACAGAGTAAAGGAAAACCTTCGTCAGAGCGCAGCAAGGAAAAGTCTCTATCGGAACATGGCAAGGAAAGGCCTTCATCTGAGCTTAGCAAAGAGAAGTCTTCACGAGATAACACCAAGGAAGAGTCTTCATCAAGACTCAGCAAAGAAAGGTCTGGGTCAGAGCACCGAAAGGAGAAGTCTTCCTCGGAACACAATAAAGAGAAATCCTCACAAGAGCACGGAAAGGATAAAACGAATGCCAATCAGCAGAAGAATGATGTGAGCAAATCTGTGGTGCAGTGGCTCAATCCCTACTACAAACGCAAAATAGCCACCAAGGAGTTGTTCAAGGCACTCGCCAAGCTCATCACACAACGCATCTGCGACGGCAGCCTGGGTAAATAAATAAACAAGACAACATTTGTTTTAAAAACTGAATAAATATGTATTTCCATTCACAGGAAACGGCGATGTTTGCAAATGCTACATTAAGGAGACGTTTCACAGCCTGAAAATGATTGAGAATGATCAGGATATTGAGAAATATTTTACAGTCGCCATCAAATGAGTGGGAATTGTTTATATAGAGTTGGACCACAACTCAATAATGTTATTAATTTATAAGATTATCCGTCAGCATGTGTAAATATCGTTTGAGTTTTTGAGTTATTTATATGCATTTTTTTTTTCAAACAAAATTATGATTGATCAATACAATAATCGTTATAAGATTAAGTTTCATCCACTTTGAACTGTTCAACACATTTGTTATTGATTTCTGATTTTAGAGAAATAGAAACAAATGAAACCCCCTTCAATTGTACCTGCTTTAAAAAGTGACTAAACAACGAAGAGAAATTATATTAAAAAATTGGCATACCAATAAAGTTTTTGACTGCATTCATGTAAATAACTGTTATTTTAGTGAAAATTTATTTCGTTCGTTACAAAAATATTCAGTGTAAAACTTATGTTAAGTGAATTAGAAAAAAACGATTATCGTGATTTGTATTATATTCTTAAACAAAATCGGGATTGTAAGCGACTCTTCAACATTTTCTTTGTCGTTTTTTAAAATTTCCTACAATTTGTTTTGTACATTTTCATTTCAATGATGGCAATTATGATGTTTTATGATACAGATATTTTTATATACTCGTATGTGCTTCTGAACAAGTTGTTACAATTAGCAGCGGGAACAGGGAAGATATCTTAAGACTATGCTCTCTGTAAATATTACAGTGACACACTAGGCAATCGCGTGGAACAGCCCTCGGCCATGTCATTCCAAATCTCCATGCACGCCGAAGCGAATGGTGAGTAGCACATCCAGCAAATAGACCAAGGCAGTAACCAGCGATATGGAAGCGGTGGCCATTACCAAATCCAGACGATGCATATTCGGGTGCCAGTAATTGCGATCCTTGGTGGTGCTCCAGTCGCGGAACAACAACGCCGTCACCGCAATATAAAGCACAAATCCCACCAGAGCCCACAGTGTCGCAGTGCGCCAGGGTGTCCTAAATTATTACACATTAATGTATTTGAATTTTGGATTTTTGAGTTTAATGGCACTCACATGTCTCCAAAGAGCGTCATGATCAGGTAGATCGCCGTGTAAATGGCCAATGCTCCGAAGGTCACATAGCACAAGGCCATCACCCGGGGCGTGATGAAGACGCGCAGATGCGAATTGGTAGCTGGCTCATCAATCAGACCCAGGCAACATATTAGCAGACACTGTAAAGAAGGTAAATTATTAAAGTGGAATTCTAATATATTTAAGGTAAGATTTAAATTTATTTTTTATTAATTACTTAATCTACAATTAGATTAACCCTAACGCACTAAACTCACAGATCTTATAAGATTATCTGCTCTGACTTTGATTATAAAATTAATTTTTTTTTAATTTATATTATATATATTTTTTTTAATTCCTACCATTATTGCTCTAAATTTGAATCATTATTTATTTTCTCTTCATCATTAATTTTTTTTTGATTTATTTCAATTATTTTGATTTTGAAACAAACCATGTAACTCTAATAAATCTTTAAAAATAATATTGCAGCAAAAAGAATGTATCTAATTTGTACTTAAAAGATCTGATTCTAACTTTCTTAGTAATTATATAATAATTTTTTTTATTCCTACCAATGATGTTTCCACTTTACTTCACCATCTTTAATATTTTTGGTGAATCTGTTGGTTTTTGTTTTAATTATATCTAATTGCCTTTTGATTTTGAATCAAACATATGTTCTTAAATTTTAAGATAAAAATAACGACAATAAAAATATTTTTAGCTAAAAGTATTGGATAAACAGTATTTTATATATTACAAAAATAAAGTAACGAAATTGGTGTAATTTCGAATGTTTTAATTTCAACTACTATTTTTACCAAATTTTCACTCTGATGACTTAAATTCTTTATGATGCACCGTAAAATATTGAATTTAAAATCATTAAAGAAGGTAGTGAATATTCCGATACTATGTATATAAGATATCTCTAACTTAAATTTAAGTTGAAGTTTATTTTTAATTATTCTCTAGGATATTACATTGCGTGTTTAACTCACCAACTCGACAATTTTGATGCAGATCAGGGTGTAAGTTGCCTTCTTGTTGCCATTGGTCGTGGCAAAGGAATTGTCATCCGCCGGCGACATTTCGACGCGTGAGATTTCTGTGTGAAATGATATGGATAAATCAATCAATTATCGAGTTAAGCAATTAAATAGAATAATTTGATCAGTCATTTCGAGAGGTAATCGTAAGTACCTATTGAGCGCAAGTAGCTCATAATGTTTGATCGTTTATCGTTTTTCGTTTATAAAGTATTCTCCTATTTTTGGGCAGCCTGTCAATATAAAACATTTGCGAGAATATTGTTCTTCAGTAATGTCTGTCTGGGGTTTATCGTATTTGCCATATTTGTCTCTCTTTTTCTGGGTTATTTGTTAGACTCATTAGTGCGCAGTGGAGCGTGTTGAATGCCACGCAATGTGCTAAAGAATTTGTGTCAATTGTTGCCTCCCACATAACTTTCAAATGGGCATCTAATTGATTGTCGAGACGGGTACGAGTACAAGTACGAATACTCGAATCTAAGGGTTCGATGATGTCACAAATTGGGTGTGGGTGCTAAACTACTCTGCCTGCCCCCAGCTGCATACAAATGAGCCTAGAAATGAATTGTTCAAATCTGTCAACAGCTGTTGCAATGTAGTTTTATCATCATCAGTTCATCAGTTCATCAACTCGATAACTCATTCATTTCTAATGGCATTCCATTTAGCGTGAAGGTAATTATGGGTCATTCCATCCAATCCATCCAATAATCACAAACAAGCTCCAACACTTTCATTGTTTTCATTCTTCCATAGAATATTCATAATACTCGGTACTTTGCGCTTTATGGTTCATTTATTCGAACACTCACGCATTCATTCATTCATTCATGCCTCATTCATTGATTAAGGCTAATTGCATTACAACAACGAAGCAGCCACAAAGCGAATAATACAAAATACATACCATAATACGTACATACATAGTTGACCCCCTTAACCTCCCCTCTGACTGCTCTCAGGCAATTAAAATGCAGACTGCAATCAAGAAATAAATCCCCAACTAAAAACTTTCCCTCAGTTGTAGGAGAACAGGAAAGAAAGAGACACAGAGAGGGCACGAGTGAGATGGCATGTGACGCCCTTTTGGTGTTAGCTTTAGTTCGAGCTACTACTTAATACACATTTTAGTGTCTGGGGTCTGAAACTCCGCACGGCGCTTAACTGTTGCGTGATTGTTATTAATGTGAACTAGAAAAATAAAACGTAATAAACTTGCGAAGCACTTGGGACAATATTTCTTGTACCGAAACAATGGGTGCTCTATATGGAAAGTATTTGAAATTTTTATATAAAAAAAAATAGCCAAAAAAAAGGGGTAACATTTAAAGTAAAGCCAATTTATCTAAAATAAAGAAAAGTTTAAAGAGGTAATTTACAAAGAAATTTTTCTCAACGGACAAGAGAAAATATTCATTATCAAATCATTAAAAACTACAAAAATTTGTTTTGAAAATATTGTTTTCTTTGAAATCTATACTTTAATGAGATAAGAACAGTTGAGCATCGCGTCAAACCCGATAGAATTAAAATCTAAACAAGATCTCAGTTAATAAACTGAAAGATATTTTAAAGTAAAGAAAAATACTGTAAATTAAAAAGCTGTTCTCTGTTAATATTTAACTCGCATATGAAAAAACTCGATTATAAGTCATTAAAAGGGTTTAAAAACTAGAGAAAAAGAAAATAAACACTACAAAGACAATCGATATGGATAAGTCTTATATAAAAATAATTGTTTTAAATGGGTCTAATGAGATATGTACAAATAAATTGTTTGTTCAGAGAAGTTTATTCCATTAGTATCTACCTTAAATAAGTATATTCAGTTCTCTGTTCCAAAGCTCCTAAACTTCCAAATACCTAACGTAATATCCCAACAATTTCGACTTCATGACAATGCGATAAAATCTAGAGAATTGTGGTTAAGTCATTTACTCAAAGCACTCATTATACTCGAAATAGAAACACTCAAAGTCTCGAACTGGGCACGACAACAGTTTTGATGTTGTTGCTAACAAATATTTCACGTATATTTTTTTTAGGCAAACCAAAACAATTTGGAAGAAAGCCAAAAAAAATAAATATGTGTGGCAAGAAAAAGAAACAACGGCTCAAACAAAACAACTACAAAAAAATGTAAACAAACCGCTTGACCAGTCGAACGGGTTTTGAGAACTGTGAGAAAAACAACTTTTGAGAGAGTGAGAGAGGGAGAGAGAGAGAACATGACAGCCACACCTGTTTTGCGCTCGCGCAGCCACAAAACTTGCGCTCTCTCTCTCTCTGTGGCGTTTTTATGAAGTCGGCACAATATTTTGGCCGACAGTGTGCTTTAACCTCGTTTCGCTTTCCGTGCTTCGGCAAGGGGCAGGAGTTTCTTAAAAGGGCTTGGCAAGGGGCAGCCCTACAACTGGTCTGGTTACTACCAACTGGTCGGAATGGGTCATCGACTTGCCAGTTATGTTGAGGTTGATTTTGATTTCGATGTTTTGTTTTGCTCTGCCATTCTTAAAGCCAAAAAGAAAAGAGTGGACTCCATTTGTTGTGTTTATTTCAGACACATGTGTATTTTCTCTCTCTGTCTCTCTTTCAATCTCTCGTTTAATTAGCTTATTTAAATTTCAATTAATTTCAACATTTCCTGTGGCAACAACAGCTGCATCATCTCTGGCATCTCAGCTCAACTCAACTCATTGAAAAACATAACAAAACTCGTTTTCTTGTTTACAACGCAATATTTGCTCTGCTCCCACTCCCCCGTCCTCCCTCCCCCCTTCGCCCTCATGCAGTTGCATTCATATGCACAACTGGTTAACTGGCTTTACGGGTAGACACACTTTCTGTTAAGGGGCGCCTACTGTACTTTGCTTTCGCCCGCTTAAGGGCAAACTGAATAAAATGTTGCGATTTTCCCGATTGTTCTTTTGTTGTTGTTGTTGTTTGTTGACCTCATTTGGACCCACTCCCCCAGATTGGCCAGGTAGTTCCACCACCTACACATGACACTCGGTCCGGTCATGCAATTTGATATAACAGGTGGGGTTGTTGTTGCCTAGGCAGCCCCCTTTCCCTGGACATGGGACATGGAATATGGGAGGGTTGGCCAATTCAATGAGAAAGCCCACAACTGAAGGTCAGTGTCAGTTAGGGAGTTAAATAAGGTCTACAACTAAATTAAAACATGTGCTCCTTCAAACATCAAGTATTTTAAACTAACGAAATACATTTTTAGTGACCAAGACAAGAAAAATACCAAAAACATACTCCATTATATTAAAACCTCTTTAGAAAAGTAATTTTCAGCATTTAACAAAATTATCAAGTTTTAAAATTTATTGGTAAGTAATTTTATAGAAATTTTTGCTATATTTTTGCTATATTTTTAAAAATGTAGTTACAAAGCGCTGCAAAAATACTAATATTTAGAAAATTTGCTTAAAATACCACTTTTAAGAATACCACGCTTTAGAATTTTCGGATTTTATTTTATTTTTAAAATTTGCTATATCGTTTAAATTCTTTTATGTATACATATTTTTAAATTTTCACACTTGCTCAATATAAATTCCACAAAAATACTAGATAATACCAACAACTAACAGCTCTCAATGCCGTTCAAAACAATAATTTTTAACTAATAAAAATACTATCAAATTTTCAACTTGTTTCTATTATTTGTCTACAATTTAAGTAATTTTTTAAAAATTTGTTTTAGTATTTTTGTTACTATATTTATTAAATTTAAATGCAAAGAAGAGCCAAAAACCTATTTTATTGAGAAATTTGTTTAAAATATATAATTTTTAAAAGTCAACAAATTTTTTAAATATGTATTTAGATTGTATTTGATTTTTTGTTCTTTTATACATATTTTATGTTTCCACACAGTCTGAATATAAATACCACAAAAATACTAGATAATACCAACAATTAACAGCTCTAATTGCCGTTCAAAATTACAATTTGCAACCATTAAAAAATTGTCACAGCTTGTTTCTATTATTTGTCAACAATTTTAGTAATTTTTTCAAATTATTTCTAGTATTTTTCTGAGTCTTTTGAGAGTATTTTTGGTACATAATTGGTTTCCCACAAGTGTTGCGAGTGAAATTGTTTGTGAATCACAAAAACAAATAAACAATATGTTAGTCAGTGTAAATTGTGCATAATTAGCAACAATATGTTACGCTCTTGTTGTTGTCGTTGCTATTGTTGTTTACTGTACTAGAATAACAATTATTTTCGGGTGGGGCTCCAGACGCTCTGAGAGAGAGAAATGATCTTAGAGAGCAAACGGAAATCTGTCGTTGACTCTGACTCTGAAGCTGGAAACTCATTCTACATAAAAGATGATGCATTTTGTGCAATGCTACAAATTAGTTACTATACTTAATTTTCTTAGATATTATTGTTGCTTCTTTATGCTGACTGGTTAAAAACAGGTTTTTAGTTTTGTGTTTTTATTACAACATGGTTTGCTTTTGCGTACTTGGCTAATACACATACTTATTAGAGGTGCAGAGAAGTGCAGCCAATTTGTGTTAGCTTTTAGTATTCTTCACACACACAAACAGAGACACAGACACAGATACAGCGAGGCACAGACACAGACACAGATACAGTCAGATTTTCAAGCGCGCAAATATCTTCTTTTTTTTGTATTTGATAGTTTTTTAATCGGAAAACTTTGAAACTGAAACCGACGAGACGCCAACGTCAACTGCTGTAACGTACTCAAAACCCAAATCGTTGAGGCCCAAGCCCGCCAACCAGCCCCAGACCAAAGCCCACAACTAAGAGAGCAACTGAGAGAGTGAGAACTCAGGGAGAGACTAAGACTGAGACTGAGAGAGCGCTTGAAACGTGTTTTAAAACCCACTAATAACTGCTAAATAAATAATTGAAATTTTTAACAAAAAGTGTCAACATCTAATTAACACCTTTATAAATTGCATATATCTATAAATGTAGCGCAAAATTATTATTTTTATTTTTTTGTATTTTATTTTGCTTTAATTCGAAATAACGCCGAGGGACAGCAGTGTAATTGAATACCTTAAGCTAAGACAGCAATCATTTAGTGAGACACCGTTATCAATGTGTGAAACGACACTGTATTGCTGCGTTGTGGTTGCAGACAAAACTAAATGGGAAATTCACCAAAATGTCAGAGCAACAAATTATCCAAGAAGCCAACCATTGTTCTGAGGGGAAATGGGAAGAGTTCGTATTTTCATAATGGAGTTTGATAATGGAAATTTTCTAAAATTAATTTAAAAAAGCTGAGAATTTATTTCAAAAAAACAACAAAATCCAAAATTAGGTAAAATAATTAACTTTATTTAGAATTGGTTTTGGTGGCAAAATTGAGAAAAAACCCCAAAAAAATTGAGAAATAACAGGAAATTTGAGAAACAAGAAATATCAATAATTCGAGAAAAATTCAACAAACTCTCTGACACTAATTTCAAAGCTCTAGCTCAAAAAACAAAAAACTTCACTTTTTTGGCTTTGTGAAGAATTTTACATGAATTTGCTGGAGAATTTATTCTGGTGTCCCAGGAGCCCAGAACCAGTCAAAACAGTAGCAAGTAGATACACAGAAAACGTTTTGCGTTTAGCGGGAGCGAGAGAGCGCGCTTTACAGCACACTGGAGTGACGGGTGCGACTAGCTTTTGCTTAATGGCGTGCTTGCCAAGCACAGCTGTTGGGTTTTGTGAAAATAGACTACACAAAACTGCCGCAAGGTGGCGTTATATACTGAACAATTAAATTTGTTTGTTTTGTGACAAAAAACATACAAATACCTAATTCTGAACTGATCAAAAAAGGAGCCAATCATGGAATAATATAAAACTTTAAATTAATAAATTAGAATTGTTTCAAGAATTTTTTTGCATCAAAATTTTTTTTTTTAAAAATAGAGGAAAAAAGTTTTGAAAACTGATTTTTACATAAATTTGAAATTTTCAAAGGGTACTTAATGGGTTAAGGAAAGTTTTATATCATTCAAACGGAATTCAAATGACCTTTCCATTGATGCCAATATGTTAACGATAAGGGGACAAAAAGCCCCCAAATCTCAAAATGTTTGCTGTGCCAATAATTATGTTCGCCAGTGTAGATACATAGAAATTTGTCCTGTTTGTATTTTATTTTAATTTTAGATAGATTACTCGCATTAAAGTCCCCAATAATTTTAAAATTAAATTAAATTAAAAAGTCTGTTTCGTGACAAAAAGTTTATTAAGCACCCAATTTCGTTTAATATTGTATTTTCAGCATTTATTTATAATTTTATTTTTAATTAGATCTGATCAGGCTATTGAAGCAAATTTTCCAATATCCTTGATATAATGAAACAATTACAAACACAGTTTAAAAGCATCGCTTTATTTTAATTATTTTTTTCTCTTTTGTTATGGTTTTTAACTCTCGTCTTTTTTTTTTTTTCATTTAACAAAAAATATACACAGATAATGATAATAAACTAAGAAATAAAAAACTTGAATAAATAATATATAGTTGTTAGCTGTACAGAGCATTAAGAATTAGATTGTATTATACAAATTAGATTAGATTTACATCGTTTAAACAACAAAACTTAAACACAGTCTTTCCGTTTACACGCACACAATTAATTGTCGCTACTTAAGATTAACAATAACTAATAATAATTACAACAACATAAAGAAACTGACATTTAAACAAATAAATGCATCATTTATCATATTAATTCTACACACTAAATATCTTTCATATATACAGTTTGATATTTTAGTTAATTAATTAATTAATCGGTTCTTCTTTTTTTATTACATATTACTTTACTCAAATACATAATAAACGCTCACAAATTACATTTAAACTAATAAACAAATGGTTAAATAATTGCAGAAATGACTTAAATTTTTTAAAGCATACTTTTCGGCTGAATTGACAAATGTGTGAAAGTTTAACTACTTTTATATCCTTGCAGAGAGTATTTAGTATATTTAGCTCAATTGTCTATCTTAAAGATATGAATTTAAGACTGGGCTTATAAGTATGTCGATATAATGAAAATTAAATAAAGCTGACAAATGAATGATTTTGCGAAAACTGATATTTTGTATGAAAGAGATACAGTCTTACGTCTTGGTCAACATTTTCTGACCAAGTTTCATATCAGAATTTTATAATTGTAATTGAAATTTTTGATTAACAAAAAGATAATCCTCAGCAATTTTATCTAATAAACGAGTTTTAATATAAAAGACTTTATTTTCCACCGATTTCTCAATTCAATAATTACCAGAAAATCGAATTTCAAGAATAAAACAATCTGCAAGGGTATCTTATCTTCGGCATGCCAAGGGTAGCTGACTCTTTGAAGTACACTAACAAATATGTTAGGCTTTTTTTGTGAGTTTATTTATAATAGTTTTCAAAAATTGAATTTGCGAGCGTCTTTTAATAAGTTCTACTATCTAGACCACCTTCTTGTATACACAGTTTAGTTTTGTTTACCTTTCTGGCCTTGTATTAGATACAAACATTCTAGAATTCGCGATCTCGCAGAACCAAACTCAAAGGCGTTTTGGGCGCCAGCAGAAACTCAAATTCCGTTTGCAGCGGCTCCACGAAGCTGACTTCGAATGCCAAAACAAGCTGTAAATAATAAAGATTCTCAATTTGATAATATATGACATTAAAAATTAAAAAAAACTCACTTTGGCTAAAAGCAGCACCACCTCCATTTCGACAAATCGTTTGCCGGGACAGGTACGTCGACCCACACCGAAGGGCACCACAATGTTGGCACTGTCCACGTTGACTGTAAAGTTGCCCGTGCCCGGATCGATCCAGCGTTCGGGACTAAACTGTTTGGCCTCTTGAAAGTTGCTGTCCTTGTGACAGGCGATCATGTTCTGGCACAGCACCACCGTCTGCAAATAGTATAACATACTATTAGAGACTATTCAAAAGGATTCTTTGACTCCATTTTGTACTTACGCCCGCATTCAGCGAATAACCGGAGAGTTCCATATCCTCTTCCAGTATTCGCGCCAGGCAAAAGGCCGTGGGCCTCAGTCTATACGATTCCTGAATGCAGGCCTTCGTGTAGGTGGCATTGGTCAGCGCATCCTGCAGGATGTTTGTGTCGCGATACTCGAGGAACTCGCTCAGAATTCGAGGCATACACGAAGGATCTCCCGTCACGGAGCTGAGCACAAAGAGCAGCGTATTGGCTAGCTAGAGAGAAATAGAGGGAGAGAGTTTAGTATATTAAACAGTTACGAATATGACACAAAGAGTAATGACAAAGCTTAAGGCTCTATTAAAAAGGACGAAGGAAAAACTGGTCCTTGTTCATCGACTCAATGTGGGGAAAAGAGGAATTGTATTTAACTCCGAGCTCACAATAAAACGTTTACGAAGAGCACACAAAGAGGAATAGAGGGTTACACCTTAAGATGTGCCTGTACTCGCCATTTCAATGCGAGTGTCATTGTGAGAAAGAAATCGAAAGCAGAGATTGAAAGAAAAAAGATAAAATCTTCAATATAAAACGTTCACGAATACGGCACTAAAACGAACGAAAAAAGATTTTGTGAGCGAACGAGATCCGTCTGAACTTAAAGCAGAAATAAAGAAATGAAGAAAAATCTAGCAATTCTCTAAAACTTCGTTTTGCACTAACAGTAAAACGTTTACGAATACGGCACAGAGAGAGACGAAAAAATTCAGATCTTTTGAGCGTTTATGGCATGGACATCCGTTCACAGTGATAGTCTGAAACGAAATTTGTTTAAACTCACCGTCTCAATGCCCGCGGCTATAAAGTCTATAATAGCCGACTTCTTGTCGCGAATGTCCAAGTCCTTGAGCTCGAGAATGTTAAGGAATACGCTGCGTAGTCCGCCATCATCCTCATCATCGCAGGCCGCCGACTTGCGATGCTCCTCCAGCTCGTTGTCAATGATCTCGGAGATGACACTGTAAGGAGGCATTAGCCAAGGCTGGGGATGGGAGGCTGTAAGCTTGTTATACCTACTCATAGATCAAGTCCTCGGCGCGGGCAAAATCCCGATACGTCTTGGTGGGAAAGTATTTCCACAATCCCAGGCCGTAATACGAATCCCGCTGAGAGATGAACAATTGTTTGACAGCCGCCGCCAGTTGACTGATCTTCTCCGGCTGCTTGGCATTGGCCGCGAGGAAACCCATGCGCCGACCGAGCATCAAGGTACAAACGGCCTCCAGACCCATCAGATTGGCCAGCTCCTCGAAGTTGGGCACCACCTGAGTGTGGGGATCCCGTCTGGCCCGCAGAAGCTCAACGAAATCATCGCAGACGGCATTGAGGGCAGGCAGGAAATTCTGCAGGATCCGGGGCGAAGTGATGCTGGAGGTGAGGGAGGAACGGAGACGTTGCCACATCGGCCCCTGTTCGTTGACAATCCCAACGCTGGCATAGCGATCGGGTCGAGATTGACGATACATCACAATGATTTCGGTGGGAGGACGAAATGGATACTTGCTGGGATACTTGAGGACCTTCTCGAGATCCTCGCGCTTATATAGATGCACAATGGGCACATTTGAGGGCATTACCTCCAGTACAATATCTCCATACTGTTGATTTAGATCTGTAGTTGGAGACAGAGAGAGAGAGAGAGAGAAAATAAAGTTATTGGCATATGCTCTTTGATATTTTGAGAGTCTATCACCTGCGTAGACCTCATGCAGCTTTGTCATTTTGTAGCGTCGAAAGAAGATGAGGAATATCCACTTGGTGCCCAGAAATGGTATCCTCTGTGGTCCCGGAATATCCCAGATGCTGCGCCGCTTCCTCTGCTCAATCGGCGTGGCATGATAGTAATCCTCCAGCGGCGTATTCTTTAGCAATGGCTTCAGATAAATAGCACTGATCTTTTGCCTATGAATCGCGCAATAGCAACCGAGTAGAAGTGCCAGGGCGAGCAACAGTATCACGGCCATTACCATTGGACGCTATAAACGGAGAGAGAGAGAGAGAGAGATAGAGAGAGAGGGTTAGTTAGTTGAAGAGGGGGGTCCATATATTATTTAGTCGCTTGTCTTACTGATTTATCGCGTTTTAAAAGCTTTTCAACGTTTTTTATGCAAATCTGTTTTAGCACATGAACAATTTTAGGCCTTTAATTGAAGTCATGAACAGACCCCAAAACCAAACCCAAACCGGTCTCTGATCCAACCTCTCCCAATAGCGTTTATCAAATGATATTTTATATTAAAATCGCCAGTTAGATTTGCTAATCATCGATTTTGCGCTGTAATTGCCAGTAAGATAACAAATTTTTGGCTAGATTCTTTTCTTGTGACAAACAAAAGCAAATGTCTTCAGTTCAGTCGCATTATTAAAATTGGCGAGCTTTATGTGAAATTCGTATTTGTTCAGATAAGATAAACACAACAACGATACAGTTCAAGGTTGTCCAAAATAAAAAATTTAGACTACTCCACTGTGACTTGCCAAAAAAAAATAGAAAGAGAATACCAAAAAAAATAAAAGGTTGATAAAGCAAAATGTGTTTTAAATTGCGTTGGTAATTGCTTAATATCGGACAAGTTTAAAGCCATATCAGAGCTTTTTTGATTCTTAGTAAGTATATGAAATGACAGTAGTCTTAAAGTTTAAAACAAAAGACTTTTAACATGAAAAATTTGATAGTTTAAGTTAGGTCATATTAAATTAATTTACTGGAAATCTTATAGAACCAAAAAAATAAAAAAAATTTTGAAATAGAATTATTAGAATCTAAGGGTTAATTGAAATAAAAAGATTGGCTTATTAGGCATTGCTGAAGAACTCGAGTGACAATCAACCCAATAATCTAAGCAAAATAATTCCATAAGTCAGAGTCTCCATAATTCGAACTGTTTCTTTGGACAGAGGTGATTCGAGTTAGAGAAGTTCGACTATATAATTTCTTAAATAGAACAGATTTTCCTAAAAATCATTGATATGAAAATAAAGTCTAAATAAAATAAATAAAAGAATTTTAAGTAAGTATTATGAAATATCTTTTCTAATCTTTGATCAGAGAAGAAATAAGATATCTCAAATTATGATAATAATTATGTAGTATTCATTTGAAACCTATAAATATTTAATGATAGCACAATGGAACTTAAGTTTTACTATGTGTCCATGGAGATGTTGAATATACTGATCGTACAAAGAAAATCCAACATAATCGAATAATTCTTAATAAATTAACAAAATATTGAATTAACAGCTGCGAAATTTCAGGTACTGGGCCTCTAACAGTCGAGCACGTCAACTGCAGCGTTCTTACTTGCTTATTTTTTAATAGCTTATCGTATATTATATTATTGCCTTTCTAAATATATTTAATTACTGCCAAAAAATCGAATTCGGACTGGCACTTAATAGGCAAAAAACAGTTTTTTGAAGCGTCATTTCCCGACACCGTCATAAACATTGTTGTGATAAACAAAAATACAATAAAAAAATGAAATAAAAAGTGGAATATCTTTTTGCGTATTAGCCCAATAAATTTCTAGAAATTGTGAAATTCTAAACCAAAACAAAAAGCGAGAGAGGAAGAAGAAAGAGAATAAAAGACTGAGAGTAGAGGAAAAAACTTTCCCATCGTCTCGCTTTACATAACAATAAATTACATAATATGCTTTCTAATGTCGCATTCTAGTTGGTGGATGCTTTCTTCGTTTGGCCTGCGGCTGGTTTCAAAGCCGGTTTTCTAACTTTGGCTTGGACATGGGCTTCTAACACGGCTCTAACGACAATCCAACTGAAAGATATCTACCGCTTCCCTTCTCAGCCCCTCGATCAGAGTTGTATCTGCATATTAATCACGGTGCCGGCAACAACCGCAGAGTTGAGAGCGGCGAGAGCTCTGTGTTTAACTGAAGAGAAGAATTCGCAAGAATTCTTATTAAAAAGCGAGTTTGTTGTTTGTTCTTTATGTTCATGCTCAGTCAGTTGAGTGCTTGGAAAAGTGAGAAGCGCTTAGAACGGCGCACGCGTCGCCCCAGAGATGAGGAAGTGATTAACAGCAAAGAAGGAAGTGCTGAACTGACTCTGACTCTGACTCTGACTATGATTTCAATTTCTTGTGTTTCTGCTTTTTTCGCAAACAAGCCTATCGTATAACGAGCATAGACCCCCAATAAGAAACATGTAGGTATGTATATCCGAGTCGACATTAAGGAATAGCGCAATGTCACGTAGATATCCCAAAAAACATGGTCTGAACATCACACAAATTGTCTTCTTATCTTAATTTCTTTGCAAATAAAATTCGGTTGCTACCTCATCATGATCGTCTGGCTTTATTTGACATACGACATGTGTGTGTGTGTGTGTGTATGCCATGTGTGGTCTGGACAAATAATTTTTATATCATCTAACAACATTAATCATTTTCAAGAAATGCCTAAAAGTCGTAGACACATTGATTGAAAATGATTATACGATTATTATCATAATAATCATATATGTATACAGAACACTGAGTGGAAGACTGTTTGAATTAAAATTTTAAATAAGGAAATATGAAACTCCATTAACGAATACCAGTATTTCTAATAATAATATAAAACTGGAAATAATTCTCATTCATTTTAAACTATGCTAAAAAAATAGATAAGAACATAGAATACATGTGGTCAAAACTATAAATAAAGATGGAGTGAGTTAATTACCCCCAAAAAAACCTCTTTACGCGGTAAAAGTCTAGTGACGAAAACATTTCCATGCCACAAAATTTCTGATATCCAATTTTGTGACGAAATATATTAAATTTTTTATATATGCTAATTTATTATATACTAGGGGGCTCCGCCCCCTGCTCGCTTCGCTCGCCAACCCCCGCTCGTTTATTAAATATGCCAAAAAAAAAATTAATATACATAAAAAGTAAAAAAAAAAATTGGCATTCGGCACTGCGCAAAAAGTTATTTTTTTAGGTGCAAAGAAGCTGCGCAAAGTGCCGAATGTCAATTTTTTTTTTTACTTTTTATGTATATTAATTTTTTTTTTTGGCATATTTAATAAACGAGCGGGGGTTGGCGAGCGAAGCGAGCAGGGGGCGGAGCCCCCTAGTATATAATAAATTAGCATATATAAAAAATTTAATATATTTCGTCACAAAATTGGATATCAGAAATTTTGTGGCATGGAAATGTTTTCGTCACTAGACTTTTACCGCGTAAAGAGGTTTTTTTGGGGGATATCAGAAATTTTTGCAATCGCCTCTGCTTTTGACAAAACTATTTTGTCAATATAATATATATATTCATAAATATATTTCGATCTTGCTGTAATCGGAATTACAAAATGTTTCATCTGCCGCAAAAAGAATTCACCACTTGCAAGCAGTATCTTTCCACATGCACTGCAAGCAGTGCAAGTAGTGTACATACTGCATATGTACATGCAGTAGTGTAAAGGTAAAAGGTATATTCAGTTAATAGGTAATATCTTGTCCAAACGAATTTTGACAGATACGTGTTATATGTCAAAAAACGGGAAATCAAATTGCCTATAACATATAACATATTTTAAAGTAATCTCATGTGTAGATTTTTCTTAAATCGCCAAAATGTGTAAAAAAATACCTTGTTTCACCTGTAGCCGTTTACCTTTTTGCTTAAAAGAAAAACTTTGGAAGGTATGCCTAAGAGCCCTTCAAAATGCCTTTGCAACGATATATAGATCGCATCTGTAGCTTCTATCGTTTGCTATGAGGGTTTCAATTTTAGCGGTTTTTAGCGATTTCCCGCTAAACTAGCGATTTTTCGAAAAAGTCGTAGAACAAACGTTTCTATATTTTTGAGCGGGAACAAGTCCTCATTCAAACATTTCAGCTAAATCAACGATTTGATCCTAACAAACAAACAGACAGACATACTGACTTTTCATCTCATTTTCGGAAGGCGACTCAAAATTTCAAAATTAATTTTTTTTTTAACCAGTTGTCGGATTTTGATGATCGAGGTGTCATTCGACGCGTATTTTTGATAAGAATTGTAAAAAATTCAACGAAAATTCAAAAAGGCTCCAACGGCCCCATTTGCTCCAATAATTTAAATTTTTCCCCTCCCATTTACACCTGTTTATCTCACAAACCAGGTGAGTTTTCAAAAATCTTAGTATGCACATTTGTAAGTTAAGTTGGATACCTTTCGATCGGTATATAATTCGACCTGATCGGACTGTCGTAGAAAATTTTCCATTCTTCCTGTGTATATATGCTAGTCGCCTTCGCACCCTTCGTGCTGCTTTCGTCACTAGCGCGGACTGCCGTCCGCAGTGATAAAATATATTAAGTAGAGTTCTAGCAGAAGATATTATGAGTTCTATGATATTGCGATGAGACTTCATTAAAATTTCCATCTTGTAAGCTTAGTTCTATTCAAAGAACATTAAGAAATATCATACAAATATTTTTGAACGATTTTATAAGATTATACTGACTATCCTAACTATGACTCAGAGTAAACTTTTGAAATATTTTTAGATGAAATTCATTTAAAAGTGACTTTTACTAATTTGAAACATGTTTCAAGCACTTATATATAGCTCTCAGCCCACTGTTCGGGTCGCACGCCCTGTATAAGTATTTGTTGCATTCCTTCGATTAATTCGTTGATCAGTTTTCAACTTTCTTCAAGTGTTTTATGTGGTTTGAGCTTTTCCAAAATGCAACAAAAATACATAAATAAATTTATTAAATTCAGCAAATTAGTTTGCATTGAACTGATTCCTGTGGCGTCAGGCAGTCCAAGTCCAAGTGCAACTGCAACTGCCAAAATAATGTTGACACCTACATAAAATTATTCAGCATTTACTTTAAACAAGAAAATAAATCGCTGTACTTATACAACGTTGCTAAAAGACGGCAGGCAACAAAATGTGACACAAAAAACAAAAAAACAGAAAGAGTTTAAAATATATACAGAAAAAAAATGTTCTACCAATTAGCCGATTTTTTGTTGTTGTTTATTTTGCGAAATAAACAAGTTTGTGTTTTCATCAGAATTTACATAAAGTTTTGAACATATTCTCGGCTAATTTTATTGGCACATTTTTCACATTTATGCAAATCAAACCGAATCCAAATCCAAAATAAGTAAGAAATAAAAATAAATATAAAATAATAGAATAAAAAGTAATAATAAAAGCCACGCGATCCGCTGCGCAGTTACAGAAGAAGAAACCTCAGCTCAAAGCGTAGAACGCTCAACATCAGCAGATTATGTCACTACCGACCATATAACATTGCACACGCAACGGAACCCAACCGAACCGATGGCTTCATGGTCACGGCCAAGCTTCAAGCGACAAACGGCCAACAGAGAACAGCCAACAGCCAACAGCTAAGAGCCAAAAGCCAACAGCCAGCGGGCTAACAATATTTACTTCGCGCATAGCATTTGTCAGCTGTTCCATGAAAAGATAGATAGATAAATAGATTGAGAGAAAGATACAGAAATAAATAGAGAGAAAGACAGAGAGATATAGAGTGATCTAAGCCCATTAGTTAAGCTCCATCCAACGTTTGGCCAAGTTCAATGTACGGCCAACGACGCGCGTGAGACTGACTATAGAGTTGGCCAACAACCACCTACCAACTACCACCCTACCCCGTTCCCTTCTTTCCCCCCCTTTCCTTAACTCCTCCTCCTCCTCATTGCTTTCGAATTGTAATAGAGAAATTTCGCATTAGATTTTTGCAGAAGAGCCAAAGCCTCAAAGCCGGCTCTGAGCATGACCAAACAAGCTCTTCGTTTGTTGTCTATTTTTTGTTTTTATTTCTTTTATTTGTCTAAGTTATTCAATAGCCGGCATCAAACTCACTGAAAAGACGTTAGAAAGGCAATAGGGAAGAAAAGTGAAAGAACTTTGGAGTGGCTTAAAAGACTATCAGCTTAAGATCAAAATACATTCGTTGAATAATAATGATCATGCAATTTCAATTCATTATCAAATTCCTCTCACAATCATATAACATAGCCAAAAATTATGGTAATAGTTTAGAGTTCTATAAATGAAAGTAGAAGAGAAAAGAATGAAAATATCTAATGATACAAAATAAACAAAAGTGTCATGTATTTAGATTCTTTAGTTTCATTTATGACACTTAAAGTATCTTTAAAGAAAAATTAATAATTGTTTATATATTTTTTTTCAATTTATATCATTGAACTTTATAAATTACAGGAAAAACCAGAAACCAGACTTCAAGATGATAATGCTAACTCTTAATTGAAATAAATAACTTTAAAAAGTATATCGGCAATCCTTTGATATCTTTTTCTTTTAAATTTCATACTTAAGGTATGAAGGAAAATATATAATATTGCTTCAATAAAGGAGTTTTCAGATTTTAGATTTGAATTACTTTCAAAATTCTGACCTCTAACGAACAGAGAATTTCTTGGAAGTTCATGTTATACATACTTCAGTAAGCTAAGTAAGATATATGAAAGCTATCAAAGCTACTGAAATTCAACTGAAATATAGCATAATTCAAATACAAGCTTAAATCCTATTAATTATTGGCATTTAAAACGATCATGTCTTCTATATATAAACATGAATGGATGGAAGTGTATGCACCTCATATTTCATTCTCGAAACCCAGTTCAGTCCACGGTAATCGTGCCATATACGAAAATGTATCATCGCCGCCCAAAAACGGACGGTCATTGTACGGTCAAAAAACCAAAAAAAAAAAACATTTATAAAAAATTGCAACAAAATTGAAAAATATAAAAAGTGAAGCAAAACATCAACTGACATTCACTTTGAAAATGTAAAAAATTTAAGCTCATTTATTTGTGTTTATTACAAATCAGAATAACAACAATAAAACGCGGGTGTCAATTACGCAATGTGCGAGTGTATGTGTGTGTGTGAGAGTGTGTGCTCACAGCTGATGGGAGTTTTATATTTTTAATGATGATAATGAACTTGAGGCGAATATAATTGATAACAAAGAGGAATCATAATATTAAAAAAAAATAATAAAAAAATACAGGCGAATTTTAATACCTCGTATCCAAAAAATTTGATAAAATGGGCATGCTAGAGTTAAGGTAATCAGTATTTTGTATTAAAGGGGTATCTGCTAGTGTCGCACTTTTATCTGAAACCTTCTCATTTATTAAGTATTTCTCACATTGTAAGAGTTAAAAACTCTTGAGATCCGCGTGCTACTGTCTGATAAATAATAATGAGTAAAAAATTAATAAATAAATAAATAAATAAAAAATGAGCTTGTTCACACACACTGACACACACACACACACAGTCAATAAACAAGAGCAGCAGCCGTGAGAAGAGCTAAGAAGCTAATTGCAATTTAATGCGTGTGTTTGCCAAAGTACAATAAATAAATACATTTATGTATACATATATATAACGTGTATATTTTATATATAATTATTTGCTGATTTCATTTAAAAGTTGCGTACATTTAATTATAATTGCACTGCATTTAATGATTAACTGCCTCAACTCGAACTCGAAGCAAATCTGTGGGGGTGCTCAAGCGCAAATCTCTAAAGATCTTGAAACGAAACTTAAAAAATAAATAATGAAAATAAAATTTAGCATTGAAGTTCACATCATAAAAACGTGGATACAATTTTTTAAAAAATAATTAGAAAGAGATTTTCTGTTTATTTTGTATAGATCCTATAGATCGTTACGAAAATTGTGTTTAAACTTCAATATTTATGTTAGCAACTATTTTATTCTGTTTGTTTGACCTTGACACATTAAAAATTCTGTAATGATTTTAGTACAAATCTTTTTCAATTCTTTAAATTCATTTGTCTAATAATGCCATTAGTTTAACTCCTTTTACTTTTGACTCCTTAAGCTATTGGCTTTTACCAGAATTGCTTGAACTTACCTTCTTTGTTGTATATTTGATTTTTGAAAAATCCCTTTTGATATTTGTTGTTCTTAATGATTTTAAGTCAATTGACTTTCCGCATGTAATTCAGGCATTTTCAGTTATTTTCACTAAGTTAAATTATGCACTTATTTTATACGGACATAAAAGCTATTATCACTAACCGGCATTTAAATAGATTTTGAATTTAATTAATATTATTATTATTATTATTATTTCTAATTGATAATTTCTTTTTTCTAGAATATTTTATAAATATTTTAGCTATATTGCACATTGATTATATTTGTTGTTAAAGCTTTTTTATTGCTGCATCTTCTGCGGTTCTAATCAGAATCAGCTGCTCTTCTTCGTGTTGTTGTTACTGCTGTTGTTGTTGTTGTCGTTGTTACTCGTCATGGTTCCGAAAACAATAGAATGCTATGCTAAACATCTATAATCACGTCCAGACATTGCACTTTTGCACTCGTCGTGTTGTGGAGGAGATTCGTAATTGCCGACTGCCTGCATACATATGTATATTGTTGGGTGTAATCAAAACCGCATCCGTATCCGTTCAATAGAATTATGATGTGTGTTGCTTCTAGCGTTTTGTTCAATTCGAAACCAAGATCGGAGGAACTAATAACACAACTGACGACAGAATATCAGTAGCAGTAACTACCACAGTGCCCGCTGCGATGACAACTGCGACGCTTAGTCAAAGACTGACTGAATATGAATGGGAATAAAATGTTGAGCCCACAGTCCACGACGCCGCGTTGACGAAGACAACGACGATGAACGATCGTTTGAGCGCGTCGGCAATGCGAACGCGAGCAACTCTTCAACGGATTTAATAAGCAAGCACCACAACAAAAGCAATAAGAACAACAACAACAACAGCAGCAACAGAAACCATAACAGATGCAACAAGTGGCTACGAATCGAATCGATCGTGTCGATCGTGCAATCAACGAACCAAACGATCGATCGACCGACCGACCGACCAGCTGTTCGAATCCGTTTTGTGTGAGTAAGGTAAGGTTCTATGCGTGTAAGTGTGTCTTTGTGTGTGTGGGGTCTGGTCTCCCGGCAGGCGATGCCGCATGATATGATAGCATCGGGTGTCCGAGCCCGAGACCGAGACCCAGCCCGAGCCATGCTTGATCTGCGCTCTCCCATGCTTATGACTGCCTGTTTCACACGCTCTCTCTCTCACCCGCACGCACGCTCGCTCACGCTCTCTGGCTCTCTGTGCTTGCTCTCCCGCTGATAAGAGGACAGCAACAACAAGTGCGTCGCCGTCTGCCTGCTTCTCGCTTATTGTGTATGTGTGCGTTGGATTTGTTATGTTGTTGTCTCTCCTTCTCTTTCCTCTTTGCTCTTCATCTTATTTTTTTTTTGCATATAAAATCTCAATGAAAGTTTGCCAAGAAACAATGGGCCCCAAGGCGATTTGTTGCTATTGTTGTTGGTGGCTTATTGAAATGTTTACATCGAGTGCGCATTTATGCAACATGATGACAGCGACAACAGAAGCAACAGCAACAGCAACAATCGGCAGCAACTACTTACTACCTCAATGCGTGGTCGCGTGAGCTGCCTGAGGGGCCTCTCCCAGTTTGAATGTAGCTTGGCGTGAGGTAGGTTAGACTATTACAACTACAACAACAACTACAACTAAGACTGTGACTACTGCATAACTGGTTCGTCTAGGCACACTGAATCAGCTGTGTTTCGTCTGACCGACCTGCTGCAACAATGTTGCTGCTGCCTGACGGCGGCTCTGATTTGTGATTTGTTGCGAGTGTTGTGGTTGTGAGCAATAGATGAGCAGGAGGCGGAGGCAGGGAGACGGCTTAGGGATCGAGAATGAAAATGTAAAGGGAGCTGCTAACAGAGAGAGAGATAAAGAGAGCGACAGTGTGAGTGTGAGAGGGAACGAGTGTGCACGCTAATTGTCTTGATTGGGTTTTAAATTAATGCGAATTTGAGTTGGAAGTTGTGGTTGTTGTTTTAAGTCATACGACATACGCGATTTATATATGTACATATGTGTGTACACACATACATGATTTAAGTGCCTGACTGTGTAGTAATAGCTTAATAGAGCAGATCAGATCAGTTCATGAAACTAAAGTTAGAGGTTGCATTTTTAGCATATCTGAAGTGTTGTGCAAATAAAATAGAACAGAGTTGGATTAAATTTAGGGCATAAATTGGGGCACTGTAAAAATGGTAATGTAAACTTAAAATGAGATGAAGGTATGCTTTAAAAAGTAACCAAAAATTTAGAGTTATTGTGTTTAGAAGAAAGATTTTTATTTAAATTACTAAATTCGCACAGTAGCCAAAATTCAAGCATATTGTTTAACCAAAGTCCTTCCTATTTTAGACATATTTAGATGATTACTGGTAGGAATTTTAAAATTTATTTAATTTGAGATACTAATATTAAGAAATTATATGGATAGCTTTTTTATACTTTTTAATAGTAATACGAAGGTCCAGAGTTTAGGATTGATAAATCAAAAATCTAAAAAACAACGAACAGAGGGCTAGATCATCTTTACAGCTTTTTTGTCACTTTTGCGACTTAGAATTCTCAACTGGTTCTAGTGTCTCAAAGATGGCATTAGGCTTGGATCGCTGGTCAAGTTGGCACAACGGTAGTGACGATAGAGATTAGAATCTCTTGAAGCAGCTGTATACTGAGCCTTGCTCCTTGCATTCTGCAAGTGTTTTGTGCGTTGTTGTTTGTTGACATAGTGTCATATTAACATTAATGAAACTTTGAGCCAACTTAAACTCTCCTACTAAATCTAAAATAATACAAATCAGTCCTAAAATCAAAAAAAAACTATACCCACTTTTTAGAACGTAATCTTAATTCAAATTTAATAGACTGTTTCATAATCAAACCCATAGAGGATTTTTTTTTTATAATTTTGTCAAATTCTTAAGGGAAATAATTTATTCAATGGCTCTCCCATTTTCAGCTTCATTGATTTTTCAAGTAGCTCACACGCATGTGATACAAGTATGACAACATCTCGAAATGCATCCTGTCGATCAGCAACAATAACAACGACTGATGGAAACGACAACAAAGTTAAGATTCCTCTTTGATGTATCCCACTGACTGACTGGGATAACTGACTTAATAACCAACTGAATGAATGACTGAGGGAGTGAGTGAGTGAGAGAATGAATGAATGAATGAGTGTGTGAATGCAAGGGCATGGGCTTTGCATTATTAATTAACTTGAATGTTGTTGTTCTTATAAATCCCACAATTATGCCATACCAGACTGCCTGCCTGCTGCGGAAGGTTTCCTCATCTTGTCGTGTCTCATCCCCATCCCCATTCCCATCCCCAACTTAACTTAACTCAACTCCTCTTGTCTTGATTCGGTTTCTGTTTCGGTCTCAATCTCGGCTCGGCTGGTCAGTCAATCAAAGGCAAAAACAAAAGGCAACACTGTTAATACTTCTTTTCAATTAGCTGTGGATGCTGAACACACACACACACAAACACACACACACGCAATAACAACACAAAATAAACAACAGCAACAACAACAACATCAACAACAACAATCACAACAAGCCTCTTTTCCAACGAACAGGTTTTTCACGCGCTGTGGAGGACGCCAACGTTCTATGTTTTGTGGTTTGTAGTATTTTCAAGATTTTCATTTGAATTTTCATTTTACGACAAGTTTCCTCCTTTGGGGCTTAGAACTTTTCTCTCTTTCCTTTCTTCGCTTTTCTAATCTCCACAAGAGAAACTCGGAGAATCTGTCTGTGTCTGTTTGTTTTTGTAGGTATATACGTATGTAGTATGTAAATGGACTCGTCAGGCAAAAGTTCTTTCACAACGCGCCCGCCGCGACACTTTCGGCTCACTTCATTTTATGGACTAAAGCGTTAAACTTGGATCGGGTTTTGCACCGAGTCTCGGTTTTGCCGCATCTCTTGGCACAGCAATTGCAATTGGGGGAGCTGCCTCTGGACGGAGCCTGAGCTCACTCCCAGTCCCAGTCCCCGGTCCACTTCCCGGCCCAGTCACCATTTAAGCCTCCGTCCCTACCAACGTCCCAGTTTCAGTTTCAGCTTCAGTCTCAGGCTGAGGTTGAGGCTCAGTCAGAGCTGCAACTACAGCATTCCCTTAACATTTAATGAGCATTAACAAGCTGCACTTAAATGCAATAACAACAACAATTGATAACAAGCAAGAATGCTCCATTTGGAGAAGAGAGAATGAAGCGAGAGAAAGGGCTTTGACGATCAGCAGGTGCCCTGCTCAGCACTTCTCATGATTATGAAGTAAGTAAAGTCGGAATTTAAGATCGATTATCAAGTCTTTGTCAGCCAAGACTGTATAAAGACAGAAAATGACACTGGAGATTGATTTTCTATCATTTCAGTCGATAACATTATTCGATTACTCGATAACAATTGCTTAAAATAATCATTTACTTAATATAAACATATTGTGTTGGAATGGTTCCATCCATACAGAGATGGTTCGCCATTCGATAAAATTATTCGATAATGCTATCGATAACGATTGATAATATTAGATTAAAATCACATCATTTTTGATTGTGCACACATTATCTCTTAATTCTTCTTTTAAAACTCATACGCTTGATAAAAGTATATAATCGATACAATGATCGATAGCGATTAATAATATTCGATAAATGTAATATCTTATTGGATTATTCAGACAGTAGCTTTGATTACTTCTTATCAAAACTCCTATTCGCTTAATCTAATTATATAATCGATTAACCGATAGCCGTATTTTGTATGATTGAAATGACTGACAATTGATTGATTGTTTTTTTTTTGTTTATCGTTTTCGAGTTCTATGTGTGAACTTACCCAAATGATGGAAGTGCAGGGTGCATTGCAACAACAACGAGTATTTACTCACAATCAGCTCCACGCAGTCTGAGTGCACCAGTCATAAATACGAGTATGAGCATGAGTGTGAGTACGAGTGTGAGTGTGAGTGTGAGTACGAGTACTCATACATGTAATCGTGTTGATGTGAGTGTTTCGCTTGATTAACACGAGCTGCAAATTCATTTTGCCTTGTTGTCTTCCTCCTTACATTGTATGTAAGTGGGCAGATGCATCTTCTTCTCTGTCTCTATCTCTGTCCCAGTCTCTGGCATCCTCAAGAGCTTGAAGATCAGTTTTGTGTGTTCCAGTTGCAAGCGGTAAATCGATGCTGAGGGCCATCGCATGTGTGTGTTTGTGACCCAATGATCTAGAAAAGGGCGCGGGCAGCGGGTCTAAAAGTTGATAAGAAAAGCGAAATCAATCAGCGCGATTACTTCAGCACGAATTGGAACGTAATCTACTTACTATTATACGAGTAGCGGCCCTACTTTACTACACAAACACACAGATACAGATACACATACAGAGATGCAGATACATACAGCTGTCCATTCATTGAAGCACTCACATTCCCCCAACCCTTGCTTCGAATTCCCATTCATTTCCATACGTTGTTCATCGTTGTCGTTGTTGTCGTTGTCGGCGTTGTTGTCGTTGTCGCTTTGCTTGTCCTTGAACTTGACCCAGCAGCGCTGTCGAGTGGCCCTTTTTATTATTATTATACAAGTGTATACTCCATACTATACATAATTAATAAATTGTAGTCTGTGTAAATCTCTTTCGTTCTCTTTCCCTCTCTCTCTGTTTCTCTGTTTCTTCCTCTCGTTTTATGATTTTGATTGCTTGTGTGTGCGTTGTTTGTCATTCGCCTCTTTCTTGCCACAGATTGTAATGTTCTTTAATCTTTATTCATTCTTGATTAGTCTCTTTTTCTTCTGAATACTTATGTTTATTTTTTGCGTTTTCAACAAATTTATTCACACTTTGCATGTTGATCTATTGCACTTTATTTTGATAACATTTTTAAATTTGAGCAAAACAATGCTTTTTGTTTTTTGAATTTTGCTGCATTTTTTAAATTAATGTGAATTCAGACATTTCTTAAATAATCCAAAGGTTAATACGAGGAGATATGAGCGGTAAATAGAGGTTGAAAAAGAAATGCAATATACATATGTACATGTCTTATTGGAATAATATCTATTCCATAATCAATTCGTGTTATCTGATTTTTTTTGGGTTGATAATGGGCTTTCACTTAATATTTGAGATATACTACTGATTTATTGAAATTGTATGAATCTTATAAATTTTATAGAAATATTTTCAAATAATGATTTGTTAGTTAAATTTAAATCCATTTCTTAACATCAAAAGTAGACCATGTTTCTTGAAGAATATCGTTATGATCATGTATTTCTATTTAAGTAATATTAATAAATTTCAAATAATTTTATATTTGAAGAGTTTTAATCTAATATTTCTGCAACACTTCCTTTCGATAAATGCAAAGAAATAAATCCATTTATGCAAAATGCATTTCCGCATTACGGGAAAAGATCTCTCCTAGATATAGTTTATTAAGTATTTAGTAGTCCCCACTGCCTAGTCTTTGTCTTTGACTTTAAGTTTCGCAGTCTGTTCAGTGGCATTTAACACTCGTTTGTGCACTGACATCATTATCCGGTCGCTCACTTTCCCAGACTTTCTCATAGGTCTCATCGATCTGCAGTGGTCGGCAGAATTTGCACTGGGTTTTTGGTTTCATTTTGCATAGGTCAAATATTTCAATATTTCGTTGTCGAACGATTTGTTGTCATAGCTCTGGGTGCCGGGTGTATTTGGGTGTATTCATATGGCGCTATGGCGCTACTCGTATTACCCGACACCAACTCTGTCCCCCTCTCCCCGCAAGTCGTACCATGCAGCTCTCTTCTGGCCAGACTCGGTCTGCTTGTCTACAATTTCAGTTCATAGCGTTTTTCTAGGTTATTTTAGCGCTTTTGCGCTTTTTGCAATTGCCGCATTAAACGCAGCTTATGCGACTTGCATGCAAATTTCGTAACAGTACATTTCGCTATAGGCCCAGACCCGCACGAGTCTTTGACGTGATAACTGTTCTTTACTATGGACAGCTGAGGGAGGGGCATTAAGGGTGGTCCAACATTGCGTATGCTTAATTAGCTGTGAATTAATTCTGTGAGATAAGACGAATATGAACTTGCTTTGTTTTATTTGTTCTTCTTTTATGTAAGTACCAATATTGGACATCTATAGGTAATAAAACCGAAGCAAAACATTAAATGGAAATTAAATTATTCTAATATATTTTGTATATTTTTAAAAAAAAGATATTTATTTGTAAATATTGGAGAAAAAACTTATACATTGAATACCGTTACTAAATAATCTTAATTTTTTATAGTAAGATTTCCAATGTCACTTTTCTTGAATTTTAATTAATTTTTTATTTCTATATATTTGATTTTTAATGCGTTTGGTCTACAAAATTATATAAGCAAAATAAATAAATTTTCAGTAAACTCTCGCTTGGCATTTTTTTAAATGAAGTTGTAGTAAATTAGCGCCGCCATGACGATAGGCGGCCATTTCAAAAACTAAAGAGCCTTTAAGTGCAACGCCTAAAAGTATGCAACGATAATTTGGTTTCGTGGCTAACTCACACTGCGTACACAGAAGTAGAGATGGGCACGGGCCGGGACGGGCTTCGTGTCCCGCGGGCCTCTTCAAAAAATCTCCGGGCTTCGTGCATGAAAATCGGAAACGGGCCTTTTTTCGTTCGGGCCCGGGCCTAAGTATAAAGCCCGAAGCCCGGTAGGCCCGAAAAGTCACGATTTAACACATACTTTTCAAATCGCTTGAAAACAAAATTTCAGTAGCAAAATTTCTTATGGCTCGCAGAAAAAAGAGCAAAAAAAAGATTAAGATTCTGCTTGCAAAAAAGGCTCAAAAATTAAATTTGTATCTAAAGAAAAATAAAGAAATTATAATTAAAAAATAAAAAATTTTATATAGTAATATAGGGCCGGGCTCGGGCCGGGCCGGGCCTCTTGAAAATTTGACCGGGCCGGGCCTGGACCGGGCCTGAAAGTTTTATTTCGGGCCCGGGCCGGGCCTTGAGAAGGAGGCCCGTGCCCATCTCTACACAGAAGTGAAGCAAACAGGGTGTCACATTAAAGCACACACACACAGGCAAGCATATCACCTATAAACATACATATAAATAAGCATTTATAGTAGAAGTATAAACAAATGATCAAATTTAATTAATGGCACATTTATTTTTGTTGCCGCCACTTAATTTTTATAAATCGCAATTCAGCCAACGCCAGCGCGTAATTAAACATGACAAAACCAACAGCAACAACAATTGTCAGCAACAACAAAAAAAGGAGGAACAACAACAGCAGCAACAATTATTACGCATAACCCACAGCATCAACAGCTGCGACAGTTTTTTTGAGTTTGTATTCTGCGACAATGGCATTCAGCTGTGGGTAACGCGGAAGGGAGGAGAATGCGGAGAACGGAAACGGAACAGAGTGCTGTACTTAACCCAAACCAAAACCCCTTTTGACGCTTTGGTAAAAGCCACAAAATGCGTGTTTATTAATTAAGCGCATTTGTTTTCATTAAACAAACGTTTTAATTGAGCATGAAACTTGGCGCCGAAAATGGCGCGACACAGGGCAATGGCAATAGACGCAGACCGACGCCACAATATCCCTTTGGCAACCACCAAAAGCATCCCAAGCAACCACCCACCTGACAGTTAACCCCTTCCGTTTCCCCTTAGCATCCTTTCCACACAGCTGCCTTCACATATTTATACATAATAATTAATTTTACGTATTTTAATGGATTATTGTACTCATAACGAGTCAAAATCCGTGTGTCCCGACATGTTTGTCAGTCTTGATTGATGAGAATATTGCTATAAGATGATATACATATCAAATAAAATATTTAAAGAGTATGGTCACACTAAGAAAGGATCGTACGATTCCTTAAATTCATTGTAAAACAACATTTGAGAAAGTTTACAACTTGGAGATATAATATCTTCTGTTTAAATGCTGTCGCTTAGATTCCTATAAAATTTGCAGGATATTTTGGTTTGTTAAAATAAAAATGACATGGTATTAAAGACTTTAATAAGGATTTTATTAAATAAGTAAGTAGAATGAAATTTCAGTCATAGACATATCCTGTTGTTTTAATTTGAATCATTGATTACTTTATATTCTCTTTGGGTTTCACTAATGAATTAAACTCCAAAAACTCCACAATTTATATAATAAAGTAATAATTATTTATTAGCAAAGGTTTGATAAACTTTTGCATTGCAAAGCAAATTGAAAACTTCTTTATATTTGTGCCATTAAAGACGTCTTGGTCTACACACATTTAGCCTTATCTGCTGCTGCTGCTAACTCCATCGTCCCAAAAACGAACGCCGCACACAAATCATAATCCTGATGGCCATAGATAAAGTAATGCGGCGCTTGCTGCTAAATGGATTTCCCAAAACATTTGCCAAGTTTATGAAAAATAATCATAAAGGCGCTATGAGACGCAGCCAACGATATACTTACACATATATATTATACAGATATAAATATAGGAGGATTTACGCACTGAGTTGCGTATGGACTGGCGTATAAAGTGCTTTTAAAAACAGACAACGAGTTGATGTGTTGCTTGAGGACAGGGAAGGAGGAGAATAAACTTTTTGGGGCCGAGAAAAGTGTTTTTCATAAGCAATAATAATAATTTCGAGGCCGAATTTTAATTGCACCCAAGTGGCACATTGAAAAGGCAGCGAACTCGGCAAACAATGTAAGTTACAAAGGGACCAGTTGAATGATGGCTTATAAGAGGTATGGCTGGAGCATCAGAGCCAACTGAACTTGGCCAAATAAGTGGGCTAAACTCAAGCGGTCGCGTCTTCTTAATGAACTGGAAATTATTTATATGTACACTCAGAAAAAAATGAACGAAAAAAATCATGCACAATTTTCTTGATATCTGACCGAATCGTTCTCATTTTTTCGTGCTTAAAACAGGAACGAGTCGGTATCAAATCGTGCACACAGAAAAAAATTAACGAGAAAAGTCAAACATTTTTAATTTTCTTTAAAAGAAAAGCAAGCGACGACTTCAATTTTACATTTGAGTTGATATCTTTGCTTTTGCTGTGTGTCAAAGGAAATATTTCTAACGACTGTGAGTATATTTTAAAAATAGTGAAAAGTAAATTTTTATTGGGAAAAGAATTTTACAGGAGATGGCGCTACTAAATGAAGTGAAATTGACAGCACTCCCAGAAATCGCCATCTGGCGACAGTCAATCCAATAACTTTATTATTCAGTGCATACTTTCTGGAAGCATGTAATTATAATCGTTGTAAGCTCTATAGCAATTATTTGTGTATTCAGTTTTCTTTGTTATCATTGATCTCCTGTTGCTTGAGAAATAAATTTATGGTTTTTTTTACTCGGTGGGAGCTAGCCTAAATCGGATGATCGTCGCTGACAAGAAGAGGGGCACGGATATCGACATCCAAAACCACATAAGTAGTTTCAAGCTCCTTTACAACGAAACACAGGGTCCTAGAGCGGAGTGGAACTGTTGATCTGGTGAAGCTCCTTATAACATATATCAGTTCAATCGGATTTTTCCCCACACCCTGAAGAGTTCAACTCTTCCACTGCCAAGCAAGGAAATTACGTTAATCTCAAAAATACTGAAGAGACCGGACCAAGGCGGCAGCTTTGAAGACAACACAATATTTATGAGTGATTAATAAAATGTCGGGAACAAGGAACAGTTCATTCGTGAGCGACAACGAGATCGACGACCAGCTAGATGAGCTGAACAGAAGACGTCAGAGGTTAAATTAAGAAAATTAAATATGTATCCAATTTAATCAATAAAATACTAAAACATTAATTTACTGTGTATTTTTATTAAAACGTATAAATTATAAACAATATATTCTATATGAAAAACCAATCGGGTCCTAAAGTGGAATATATGGGTATAAATTGAGAACGGTCTGTTCTAAATGTGTAACCAATACGGTCCTAAAGTAGTAAACAAATGTTCGCGAACTGAGCACCTACTGTTCGTATAATGTTGTGGATATGTTCCTGAAACGAGCTCAAATGTTCTTGGATTGTGCACATGCTGTTCATAAAATGTTGTGGTCATGTTCTTAAACCGATCCCTATATGTTCCTGAAACGAACTAAAATGTTCATAAAATGAGCCCAAAAAGCGATTAAATTGTTCCCATTCGTTCAAAAAATAACACCCAAGTGTTCATGAAATTTCATGACCAAGCGTTCATAAAGTAAGAAAAATCGTGCTTACGCTACTTTCATGCACAGTTTGTTTTGATTTGTGCACAGATGTGCTTGTTTTTTTTCTGAGTGTATGAGTTAACGAGAATCATAAAAATTGTTGCTAAAATGAATTTAAATGAGTTAGTCCTATAAATTCAAATTGATTAAAGTCCAATGAAACTTGCTCAAAGGCCAGAGAAACATTTTAAATGCAAAATATATGCGAAATTGAAGTGAGTTGAGGGAAATGTTTAAGAAAAATGTTTAAGATTTATATCAATATTTTTTTAAAAATAGCAAACATAACTATCGCTCGATATTTTAAGTTAACGCTAAGGCTATTTATCACAAATTGGTACCATTAAAAATAATAAAATTATACATACATACATAAAAAATAATTATTGTTAAGCAATACTAGAAAAATTTAGCTTAGGATGTACATGTTCTTGGAAACATATGAAAAGGAAATGCGAGTGTATATTAAATAGATATAAAGAAACTTTGGTTATCAAACGTATTTTTTAAATTTCAATTAGAGTCATTTTATATAAGAAATTCAATATATTTTCAAATATTAAATGAAATGTTTTGTAACTAAGCTTTTTTTTATCAATCAAAAAAATTAAATTTATTTGAAATTTGTATTAATTCACTTAGGTAAAAAAACACTGTTTACAATTATTTTAAAATAGATTTTATTGGTTCTTAATTGATTAATCTATCCTTGTAAGGCTTAATATGGTAATAAGAGTTTCCAATTATTTTCCCATATTCATATGAAAATTGATAACATTTGATAACAAATGCAAAAATGGAATATTCCAAAGTCATTCTAGGTCTGTTTTCAACATTTGGCAATTGCTAGGCAAAACACAAAAGCAAAAAAAAAGTGCGCAACGAATTTTTTAACGTTTTCATATTTTTTGGCGTGTTTCTCGTTTTACGAATTCAATTTGCGTCAATGTGCGGGCGGGGGGTGTAAAGGGATATCCGTGAATTGCTACAGAAGTTGCTCTGCAGGAGTAGGAGAGAGACAGTGATGGGGGATGAGTTGAAAAGGGAGAGGAGGGACAAGGGGGTGGTACACACCTCACCCGCTTGTAGTGTCGGCAAATGTCATAAAAATATGCGACATTTCGTTTTTATCGCTTTTGAAAAACTTTATTCTTGGCGTTTTCCAGCAACCACCCAACACTTTGCTTTCTGCTTTCTGTTCTCTGTTCTCTGCTTTTCGCTTTTAGCTTCGTTTTCGATTTTTATTTTATTTACAATGGCAATTTCTTTGTTTTAAACAAGCAGCGCATTGCTTTTTATATGTGTAGCTCGATTGGCGATTGGAACGCGCCCGATTGGCTGCGATTTCGATTGACTTGGAGCGGGTTTGCCCAGCGTACAGTGGTATCAAGGTGATTTTCATTGGACTAAATTAAATATGTGTAATTTTTTTCTTATGAAAGTTGATTATAATACACAATTTTAAATAATTCTATAGTTAATTGATAATTGAGAGAGTTAAATAATCAACTACATTTGAATTAAGTCAGCAAATGAGCTTCAAATGAATTGAGATAAATGCAGTGAACAGTCAGTATTGAATTATTTAAAATAATATGATCTAGTGACGAAAGCAGCACGAAGGGTGCGATTTTAATACTTGTAACAGCTGCATTGCGAGTTTTGCTCCTTAAATTTTAGGCAAATGTTTTGTGTATTGTAGAAATTGAGTCAAATCGACAAAATAAATATATATAGCTATATATAATTCATTTTTTATGTTCATAAAACAACATTAAATTTACTTCAAATTACAGAATTAGTTCTCATGTTGTTAAGAAACCTTCAAGTCAATAAAACGAATCATAACTATGAAAGTTCCATCATATGTATGTATACATACATTTTTCAATGCAAAATAGACAAGTATACATTGCTTTCCTGAGATTGTCACATAATTTTGTATTCATATGTATATTTGTTCCTATTATAGTCAACTTTTATTTTTAATCAGTCGACGAGAACTCAGAGTTTATAATTTTCCATGACGTAATTAGATATCTCTAGTTTACAACTTTTCTTTTTCATTAGTCTTTGTTCCACTGTGTGACTCACATTTTCCCATTCCAGGAACGAACTCACTCCAGTAACTTAAACATCATCAACAACATGGCTGCTCCTTTTAGAATGGGCACTCGAGGAAAACAGCTTTTTTCCGTCGCCATAAAATGCAAGTGGTCAAAAAGGAGCTAGAGCGAGAGAGAACGAGAGTGAGGAAAATCAGAAAATGAAAAACGAAGAAAAACAATTAAATGCCAAGCAGCAGGCAGCAGTGGCAAACAGCAGCAGCAGCAGCAGCAGTCGGTGGATAAAGAAAACAAGCAAATAAACTTGCGAGTTGCATTTGCGACACGTCGAAAAGCGTCCGCGCCAATTCCAACTCAGTTTAATTGAAATCAAGTTGAAGGCGCTGGGCAGTGGGCGGTGGGCGGTGGACAGTGGTCGGGGTCTGGCTTGCAAATCGAATTGAAACACCAAAACGTATTCGAAAATCGACAGCAAAAGTAATTGAAATTGCATGAGCAACAATGTGTATGGCCATGGCTGAAGGGTTGGGGAAAAAGCCAGAGGTTGTTGGCAGCAACGAGTGGACAGTCCCCGCAGTTTTCCTCTCTCTCTCTCTTTCGCTCTTCAGGGCACTTTGCACATAAATTGGCAACAGAAAGACACTGCGACAGAAAACAGTAAAAACGAGGCAAGTAAGCAATTTGAATACTCTTACAATATAATTTACTGAGATTAAATATGTGTTTTAAATGCTAAATTAAATTAATTTCAATGAGATAGTTACTCAAGGCATATATTTAATTTAAATAGGATATTTTAAATCTAGAGTCAGTTGTTTTTAACAACGTTTCTTTTTATGGGTTTCGTTGACACACCCACACTTTATAGGGAAACTTATGAGGCATATTAAGAAAATGAAATTTTTACCAGATATTAAACTAATTAGCTGGCAAAGAAGGATAAAAAATGTTTAATTTTAATTACTGCGTCAAAAAAATAACTTTTTTATGCATTCATTTCCATTTCCATTTGTATTTGGGGGCTTTAAGCAATTTGCAAATTGTTTTCTAAGCGCACAACGACGCACACCAAATCGAAAAGTGTCAGCAGAATAAACGCTGACAATAAATAAAAATGGAAAATGATTGAAACATGTGTCGTATATTCATCGCTTGCTATGCCATACACGTCTGTGCCTCTATTCTGTTCTGTTCTGTTCTATTCTATGTGTTATTCTCCTCCTTCATCGCATTGTTATTCCCATTTGACTCGCTGTCAATAGCCGGGAAATGTAAACAAATAAGAAAGCAATCACTGGTGACATTTTCCGATCTAACGTGTGCGCGCACAAAAGTATGCTATAAAAAATATGATGAGAAGTGCAAAGAGGGGCGCACTTATATCAAGTATTACTACATATGAATGTGTATCTGTGTGCTGGCAAAAAAACACATAAAAATTGTTCTTTAAGAAGTGTTGCCATTGCACTATAGGTCAAATAGACCTTTTTTCTGATATAAATTAATAGCTCGAAGGCTTATCAAGTTTTCTGGGTAAAGTTTTTTGGATACCATTCTAGATCGAATTTGGAAATAGTTTTGAAAAGGTGGGCGTGGCACTGCCCATCAACGCCCCCCCAAAAAAAAAATATATATACAAAAAAATATTTTGTATTTTTTTTTTGTTAATAAATATTAAAGTAATGTTTATTTAATATTTTCTAAATATTTTTCAAATTTTTTGTTTTTTATTTCATATTTTTAGGAGCTTATTTTGGATCTTATTTTCGGAGAGTAGTTAGCCTGTAACTAAAAAAATCTATGTTTTATTGTTGTCTGCGTGTCGTAATATTAATAACATCGATATATCATTTAAAATAACGTACAACAGCATCCATTCCATCAGTTTTTCCTTTATTTTTCCGATATGCTTCATGCAGACCGGCATTGAATAGATATAGGTTATGTGCTAAAAAGTTAAATTTTGGGAGAAGTGACAAAAAGTGACAAATAAACTTACTGTCATGAGTTCACAAGGAATTACTCTACAGCATGTATATAGTCACTTCGCTGACAAGTGCTGACATTTTTTTAAAACTCTTCCCAAATAATTATTTTCGAAAGCGTCACTTTATGGACACTTACTGCAGACAACACGAACAAAACCAACAGCACAGATCTACCGAACATAATGTACAAGCCACACTGATCACTATTCATCATAATTTGAATTAAAATATTTCAATTTAAAAAAACTAGAGCCACTTGAACTTAAACCAAAATATTTGCACAATTTATGACTTTCATGTTAAACAGCTGTTAACTTAACATTAGAATGTAATGTTAACATTTCTGGTATGCAACATTACAGTTCAATGTATTCCTAATCGAAATGTAAGAAAAGTTTGTTAATTTGAATACTGTTACAAAACTAGTTTATATCAGAAAAAGGGTCCATTTGACCTATAG